>CP139509.1:384390011-384990011 GCA_021014915.2 Artemisia tridentata subsp. tridentata
AAGAACATGAGAATCAATCTCCAAGCTAGCAATCATCCCAGACTTACGACTAAGTGCATCAGCAACTACATTAGCCTTGCCTGGGTGGTACTGGATGTTCGTGTCGTAATCTTTTAGAAGCTCTAACCATCTCCTCTGCCTCATATTGAGCTCCTTCTGAGTAAAGATGTATTTGAGACTCTTGTGATCGGTGAAGATATCACACGATTCACCATACAAGTAATGTCTCCAGATTTTTAATGCAAAAACAACCGCGGCTAATTCCAGATCATGAGTTGGGTAATTTTCTTCATATGGTTTCAATTGCCGAGAAGCATAGGCAATCACTTTGCCGTGTTGCATAAGTACACAGCCTAAACCCTTCTTAGACGCGTCGCTATAAATCTGGAAACCTCCAGAACCAGAAGGTAAGGTCAGAATAGGTGCAGACACTAATCGCCTTTTCAACTCCTCAAAACTCTGCTCACGCTCATCAGTCCATACAAACTTTTCACCCTTCCGCATCAACTGAGTCAAAGGCAAGGCCAACTTAGAAAACCCTTCAACAAAACGTCGATAATAACCAGCTAATCCCAGAAAACTCCGAATTTCAGTCACCGTGGTAGGTCTCGGCCACTTAGTGATAGCCTCAACCTTAGCAGGATCCATAGTGATACCCTCTGCAGACACGATATGACCAAGGAAAGCGACTTGGTTAAGCCAGAACTCACACTTAGAAAATTTCGCGAATAACTTCTGCTGCCTCAGAATACCCAGAACAATACGCAAATGCTGCTCGTGCTCCTCAAACGATTTAGAATACACCAGAATATCATCAATGAAAACAATGACGAACTTATCGAGAAATTCATGAAAGATCCGGTTCATCAAATCCATAAACACAGCAGGAGCATTTGTTAGACCAAAAGGCATAACCAGAAACTCATAGTGTCCATAGCGGGTACGAAAAGCAGTCTTAGATACATCCTGCTCTTTAACTCGTAGTTGGTGATAACCAGATCGCAAGTCGATTTTAGAGAACACCTTGGCTCCTTGCAATTGATCAAACAAGTCATCAATGCGAGGAAGCGGATAACGGTTACGAATGGTAATGCGATTTAACTCGCGATAATCAATGCACAGCCGCATAGACCCATCCTTCTTCTTCACAAAAAGAACCGGAGCACCCCAGGGCGAAACACTAGGCCGAATAAAACCGTTCCCCAATAGCTCTTCCAATTGTTCCTTTAATTCCTTTAACTCCACAGGCGCCATCCGGTACGGAGCCTTAGAAATAGGTTCGGCACCGGGAATCAGATCAATAGAAAATTCAACTTCCCTAGCCGGAGGAAGGCCAGGAAGTTCATCAGGGAAAACATCAGCAAACTCCCGAACAATGGGAACGCTAGCAACATCAGGACTTTCTACAGATGAATCTTTAACAGAAGCCAAATAGCCTTGGCAACCATGAGATATCAGAGTTCGTGCTTTCATGGCAGAGATAATTTTAACAGATTTCAGAGGCTGAGAACCATGATAAATGAAATCAGGATGATGGATATCACCGAAGATCACCTTACGGGCATAACAATCGATGGTAGCCTTGTGATCAGCCAACCAATCCATGCCCAGAATCGCATCAAAATCGATCATATCAATGGGAAGTAGATTTGCCGGACGAACACGATCATCGAAACGTAGAGGGCAGTTAACATATTCATGATCAATAATCACTTGGGTTTTCATTGGGGTTGCGATTGATATACGATTTATTAATGGTTTTGGTTCCAGATTAAGTTTCTTAGCAAAGTTCACAGACATAATAGAATGAGTAGCACCGGTGTCAAACAATACAAAAGCCGTACGATCTCCAATATAAAGTATGCCAGTAATGGTACCTGATGTGTTGGCCGCTTGGTCCCGAGTAGTAGCATAAACTCGGCCCATGGTGGGAGCTGGCCTGGTCGTGTTTACTGGCACGATGGGGTTCTTCTTGGGGCAATCTTTGATCCTGTGCTGAGAAGAGCCACACGAAAAACAACCACCAGAAGCTTTATAGCAAGGACCCGGATGTGGTTTCCCACAAGTAGTACATAAAGGAGGAGGAGGTAGAGTCTCCACAGCCTTCTTCTGGCCTGACGATCCCGACTGCTGATACTGCTGAGAATCCCTACGCCTGTTATTATCACCCTGACCCTGACGGTTACCACCATACCGACCATAATCCTGTCGACCCTGGTTCCTAGAATCCTGTCGCCTGTAATCACCACCTCGGTCCTGGCGACCCCGCTGATCCTGTCCATGGTCCTGACGACCATGACCCCGAGTATCAACTCTGTTGCCATCCCTATCACGTTTATTAGATCCCCTGTCCTCATGCAGCAACTCAATGTTGCGCGCAGCATCCTGAACACTAGCCACATCCTCAAATGGAGTGTTAACAATCCGGTCTAACACCCATCTCTTAAGAGCCCACTTGAAATGACGAGCCTGTCGAAACGAATCCCCAGTAACCTCTGGCCCCACGAAGCTAGCCAGACGTAAGAATCGCTGCATAAAGTCTCCTGAAGACTCATGATCACCCTGACGAATCGACCCGTATTCCCTCTCATACCTCTGCTGTTCTGCCATAGGAATGTACTGCTTATAAAACACCTCAATGAACTCCGCCCACGAACAAGTCTCAGCAAAATCATCCCCCTTTGCCTGCACAAGGGCAGTCCACCAGTTCTGAGCATCACCCTCCAGCTTGAATGTAGCCAAACGAGTTTTAAACTCGTCAGCACATCCGAGAACCCGAAACAATTTCTCCACGTGCGTAATCCAGTCCTCTGCCTCATGAGGAGTGGCAGCGGACTTGAACGAAAGAGGCTTGAGCTTGTTGAACCGCTCAATCCACACATGAATACCGACCGGTGGGGGAGCGGGTGGATCACCGCCACCACCACCTCCAGAAGGACCTGCCCCACTACGGAGTCTGTCGGTGACCTCGGTCACCACCTGAGCAGAAAGGTTAGGGAGAACGTTTTTCAAAGCCTCAGCAATCATGGCTTCGAAATTTGGAGCTTCATATGCGTTAAAGCGCGTGTTCACCATCTGAACGATTACAAAAAGGATTAGCAACTCAGATAGAATATGACAGCGTAGATCAAGAATATATGACAGATCAAAATAGGAAAAGAGTGCGCGAAAGGAAACCTAAGTTCTACCCAATCCTCACAGGTCACGAGCCTAAGCTCTAAGGGTTTCGGATAACCTGTCTCTGATACCATAAATTGTAACACCCCAACCCGGCAAGGGTAAAGATATCACAACAATGGCTTCATATCAGATTACAAGCATTAAATCCAAACATCATAAGTCCATAACATAAATGGTCAAAGGAAATAAGTCAACACAACTTATGTCCAAAACAGAAATAACCGAAGTACATAATCCAAAATGCCTAAACAATGGCATAACAGAAATAGAATCCGAAATGGTATAACTAGAATGCTAAGATTAAAGCTTCACACAGTTGCTCTCATCCCCAAAGCTAAAACCCAGATCCAAGCTTAAATACCTGCCGTACATGAAAAGAAACGTACGGCTGAGCTTAAAAAGCCCAGTGAACAGATACATATACAAAACAATAATAATGAAATAGAACTAAAATATGGTGCATGGGGAAATATCATGAGGTATAAACAAGAGACAGAAAAATAAAAGAAGAATAGGATAGTCATCCACCACGAGCCCAGAACATATCAGATAGTAACCATCATAATCTAGAGGGGATGCCTCTTAAGTAACCAGATAATATGAGGGGTGTCCTCATGTATCAAATGGAGTGATCAGCTCCCAGATAAATGTGAAAGGCGTGTATTGCACACAAGCACCAGTCACCAGAACAGATATCATATATAGTTAAATCCACTAACAGAACAGATCTAGGATGCATCCATACGCCCCCCAGAAACATATATAATCATAATCAAAATAATGCGCATATCATAATCAGAATGGGGACGTGGCGGAACATCACTCTACCGCCCTAGAGTCATGCCATTGGTGCATCAATGACACGGACATGGAACCCCCATGCCTAGTGAAATGGCTCGGGTATCAAACTAAGAGTCAGACATCATATCATAATCAGAAGGTCATATATCAAAGTCAAATCAGATGGTCCATAACAGATGGTTCATAACAGATATATCAGATGAAATACCAAAGGTCCAAATCAGAGAGTAATCAGAAAGGGTCATAATAAAAGGGATCATAGCAATGGTTTTAGGAAAACTTAACGAATCAGAATCAGAATCATAACCATGAGATAGGACACCCTTACTGAAAAAGGGCAGAGTATCTGTACCTTATTGCAAGCAAAATAAAACCAGAAATAGCAAACACTGACAAGCTCAGGATCTCTCCTTCTTCACACCTAAGAGAGTAGAAGAGTATTATAATAGGTTTTAACTGACTTTCCATTTTAAGTAACTTTCCCTTTTTAGCAGTTTCCGGATTTAGTAAGTTTCCTTAGTTAGACGGATTTAGACTTTAAAGATTAGGTTAAGTCATTATAGGATTGTATTATGGACATAAGGTATGTTTTAGCAATTACTATAGTTTAAGGGGTAAATAAGATAACTTATATAATTTAAGGTCTCGAATGTAATTTAAACCAAAGTTAAAGGTCAAACATAAAAATATTACAATTAATCTGTTTTGAAAATAAGTTAACAATTTCAGTCCTTCAAGTTTACCAATATTACGCTTTATACCCTTAAGTTACAAAAATTACATATTAGACCTTATATTTCAAGATTCTACATTTAAACCCCTTTCATGACCATATTAATACAATAAGCCCTCAACCTTTTTATTTTACCGAAAATAACCCATATTTTGCATGTTGTACGAATAAGTCCACTACTTTCCATATTTTACACTTTTAGTCCTTTAATAAAAATAACTTACAATTCGGTTCAATACATTTCAATTACACTTTAAACCCATTTAATACCCGAAGTTACACATCAAGTCCCTCATAAATATTTTCATACGAATGACCACAAGTTTCCCAAAGTTACATAACAAGTCCTTTTATTTTAATTAAATTCCCTTCGGTTTATAAACTTTCCAACATTTTCGATTTAAACCTTTTAAGTCCTATATTTACACCAAGACCCTTCATCTCTGATTTTATTCACATTTAACACAGTTAAATACACCTTTCAAAAATGGCCCATTAGTTTCAGAATTTACGAAACACACCCTTATATTTATAAAAGTTCAAATCGCATGTATACTAATTAGAAAACCCTAATTCAATTTAGCAAAACAAGACCCAATCATGATCAATCATTAACATATCATTTTTCTGCATTTATTTATTTCCAGAAACACCACAATCTTAACCCTAATCAAATTAGGGTTTTTATTTCATTCGATATAACCCTTTTCATTTTTAGCGATAGAACTAAATTAAGCCACGATCAGATTCAGCTTCAATTACTCAAATTCTTATTTTTCTCAGGCCACTTAGATCTTATAGAGTCCAGGAAAAATGATTACAACATCCAGAAAATTCGCATATCATATATTAAGTTCAATACGTATTTTATTCATTTTAATTCGAACGATTTGATTAAGGTTGCATGGATCGAATCTTATATTTTATATACGACTTATATGATGTAAGGAACATAGGAAAATTACCAAATCGAATTTAGAACGCGTGGTAAGGCTGCACGAATTTTGATCCTTCGGATGTATTGCTCGACAAGAAAGAATTTCCCACGACCAAACGAGCGATCTACAAATCTTGTAGATATTTTTCCCAGGTCATATATCATATGAGGATCAAGAGAAAAATGAAAAACGAATTTTACAAGAGTCGAATGAATTGATTTGGAAATTACCTTCGGATTGTATTTAACGACAAGAATAATAGCTAGCGATCAACTGAAAGACTCCCACGACCTAAACCCAATTTTCTTAGCTTTCTTAAATCACGTACAACACCAGAAAATTAGCCTTGGATCTCCAGAAATTCGTATGATGAAATGGTGGAATTATTTGTGTTTTCTTTTAGTCGGCAATAGAGAAAAATAGGGTTTGATGAGGTTTATCTTATTTGGAGGTATGGGAGCGTCAAAGGGGAGGGAATCAGCCCCCAAAATCACGGAAATAATTAAGGCCCATCATTGTGATTTAATTTCCCATTAAGTGTAATTTATTTGCTTTTAAAATCTAATTAATTGATTTTTATCCCATTCGGTTGAATCAAGGGCATTTTGGTAATTTCGTAACTTGTATAAATATTATTCGAAGTTGTCAAAATTATTTTATATCATGTCTTGTTCTTTTCCAGAAGTTTGGGATCGATTCGGTACTTTATAAGCTTTTAAATAATTTTATAATTTGTAGGGGCAAAATGGTCATTTTACATGTTTCGGATTTTTAGGTGTTACAGGCTTGGTCACCGAACTCATCAATGAAGAACATACCTCTTTCAGGTTGTTCAATGACCACATTGTTCCTGAAGGGAACACCTTCAGGGAGAGCCCTATTACAGTCAAGACCAGGAACCTTGATCTCAGGCTCAGCTTCAATCTTCTTTCTCTTTCTTGAAGAAGACTGAGAAGTGGCAGGCTGTTCAGCTGAAGCTGGAAGAAGAGATGGAATACCAAGTTCTTGAGGTGGTGCTGCCAATCTTTCATAACTCAGGCTCAGGGATTTTAACAGACCAGGGACCACTACATTAGATTTTTTCGCTAATATTGAACCCAATTCATCCAACTCAGTGATCCCGAAGTTTGCGAATCTGAAGGGGCTATGAACTTGAAGGATTCTTTTGTCAGTACTCCTGTGGACAGTAACAATGGCAGGGTTGGAGTTTCGGTGAATCTTGATATCAAGGATGGGTTCAGGCTTCAACCTGCTTGTCATGACCCACTGATATCTCTCAATCCTGTTCTGCCTAATTTCTTCAGCCTTTTTTGCCCTTTCTTTTCTTTTCTGCCTGAGAGCAGCCAACTGAGCATTCTGAGCTTCCACAAAGCTCTTGCCACCTTCCCTTTTAGCAAGGTCTTTTGCCTCAATCCCAATCTTCTCAGCCTCTTCTCTTGCAACCTGAATTAAAGCAAGCTTGTTCTGCCTTTCATCTTCAGCAGCTTTCTTTATTGCCTCCTCTTTCTCTATGTGAGCTTGAATTTCAGCATGAGTGAGAAGTTCCATCACCCTATTGATTTCATAAGGAACCCTAACTGGTTTATCAGGGTCTGGCCTTCTTTCCTTTGAGGCAGGTACCAAGATTGTGGGCTCAAGCTCAATGGTTGTGAGAATGCCCTTGCCTTTTTCTTGATTGGATGAAGATGAGGTGGCTTCAGGATTCTCCCCCTCAGTGTGAGAAGGAGGTTGTTCTTGTTCAGGTTATGGAGGTTCTTTAGTGACTTTCTCCCCCTCAACTGTTGCTTGACCCATAGTGAGAGCAAGAGTTGGTTCACTCACTGAAGTTGAGGGAGCTTGACCTTTGAAGGCCTGATAGATCTCAGTCATCATGGACTTGATGTCTGAGGTGTCCTCCTGAAGAGTTGAGACCTTAGTCTCAAGAGAAGCCTGAGAAGCCTCTAATGCAGTCATCCTTGGCCCAAGATTCCAAGCCATGGAGGAAGAAGATGATGCCAAAGAAGCCATGTGGGACTCCATAAGACCCAGGGAAGATCGGATGGAGTCCACTGAAGAGTTGAGTCCCTAAAGATTTGAGGATCTCAGCACAGTTACCAGCTCAGTTAGCTGAGAATTTTGTTGCTGGTAAGTTTCTGAAGCCTGAAGAACTTTTTTGTTTAGCTCAGGGTCATCTTTCACTGACTCTTGAATAGTGTCAACGCTCTTTTGTAAGTTGGTGAGAGACTCGTTGAACAATTTTAAGTTGTAATCAAGATTCGTCAGGGAGAAGGAGATAGATGACATGTGCTCATTTTCATCATCATGTTGGGCTTCCACTGATTCCTTCAGGTTTACATAATAAACAGCGGCTTCAGTGTGCTGGTCAAACATTTCTTCAGTCAGACCTTGGAAGAGAGCCTTGTTGGTCTTAAGTAGGAACTTGACCAATTGTCTCTCAGTGAGAGGAAGAGTGTTGTCATACTTGGTGAGGATGTTGTCAGTATCCGAAGAACCAACAGCTTGAGATTCTGATTTTTCACTTGGATGTGGAGATGACTGATGTGATTGTTCAGGTTGTTCAGAGTGTTCAGATTGTACATCAGTTTCCATATCCTCACCTGCCTCAAAAATTTCCTCATCACTCTCTTCCTTGAGCTCATCATCAGACTCAAGAAGAGCCTGAAAGTCCCCCATGGACTCAATACCCAAAAATTGAACCGGCTCCTCTTCATAAGAAGACTCACCTTTGTTTTGGCCAGGTCCTGACCCAGTTTTCATAATAACTGAGTGGGTTTGCTCAGCCTGACTAGCCATAATAACTGGGGTAATACCAGCCTGGCTTTTGGGGGCAGTTCCTGAGTGAATGGATCCGCCTGAGGGGGTGATGGGTTCCATATCAGCGGGTTGTTTCTTTCCCTCTGAGTCTTTGTCCCCCTTAGCGCCTTCAACTACTGATGGGTGTTTTCCAGTAGTATCACTAGGCACTGATTGTGATGATTGACGGACCCCCTTCCCATCAGGATTGTATTGTCCTTTTGGGGATTTAGGGTCCTGAACTCCCTGAGATCCTGAGTGTGATTGCTCAGGAACGTTAGCAGGATGTGATTGTTGGTGGGTCCCCTTCCCAGTAGGATAGTGCTGTCCTACTGAGGATTTAGGACCCTTTTCTCCCTCAGGCCCTGATTGTGATTTATCAGTTCCTTCATCGAGATGTGAGTGGTTGTGGGTCCCCTTCTCAGTGGAGTAGTGCTTCCCCACCGAGGATTTAGAACCCTTTTCTCCCTCAGGAACTGATTGTGATTTGTCAGTTCCTTCATGGGGATGTGAAATGGTGAATGTTCCTGATCCCTCAGACTTGTGTATGTCAGTGGGAACATGTGGAAAGGGTTTGCCCGAGGACATTGAGGATGATTTCTCAGTGCCCTCCGTTGGCCTTTGTTTTGTGGTTAGGGGGGGTCTCTGTAATGGGTGTCTCAGAGGTCTGGGCCACATTCAACCTCTTTTTAAGGTTGAGTTGGTTTTCGGCATCAGTCTCAGTGGCGAGTAGTTTGGGTCTAACCACCTTACTGGACTGACCCTTCTTTGTCTTCTTCACCTTCTTTGTAGGTGAAGGTACTGGAGAAACAGCGTTCTCCCCCTGAATAACCTCTTGCATGTAGTTAGTCAGGGCAATGAGTTGTACCTCAGTGATGCCACTAGTGAAATTGGTCTTGTGTAAGACGTCAGGTTTCATACCAAAGACGTCAGGCCTCACATAGTCAGAACCAAGAAGGTCCTGAAGCACACAGGAAATAAACCTAGGATAAGACAAGTGTTTTTGCCTAGATTTCCCTGAGAGCTTAGCAACAAGGTCACGGAAGATGATACCTCCGATATCAATTTTTCTACCCTCCAAGAGACTGAACAGCATCAATTGTTGTGATGAGTTCAATTGCTCAGTGGAGGATTTATTCCCCCCAAGGACCTGAATGACGAATGTCATCAGGATCCTCCAGACTGGGTGGAAGTAGGTTTTGACAATTGGAGCCTTTTCTAATAAGGCTCCAGCGGACTCCTTAGGACGTTTTGGGTCATGAGGTCCTAAGAATATCAACTCTGTTTTGACCTCTTGGTCAGTAGGATTGGGCTCAAAAGCCTCAGCAAAATCAAGACCTGTGGCCTTGATGAAGGTGTTGTAATCCAGGGAAAGGGGTCTTTTCCCATTCATCACTGTGAATGTGATGATGGATTCTTTGGTGTCTTTTGGGCTAGTGGCCACAGCAGAACACCAGAATTCCCTCAGGTAGTCATAGTAGATGACAGAGGGGGACTTGGTAAATGCCTTGGCAAGAAAACAGTTCTGAAGATTTTTCATAACGTTCTTGTAGGCAGGGAACTTTTGTGGATAGAAAAAGTTTCCCACCACATTGTTCTTGGTGAGGTCTACACCCTCTAATATGTATTCCACATTAGGGGCGCAAAATGACAGCTTTGGAAGAAGCCATATGTGTAGGTGAGTCTGGGTTTGACATATGGTTTTTTGGTTTCTAAAGCTTATGAACACACACACAAAATTTTGAGAGTTTAAAAAATGGCAGAGTTTTGCTTAGTATTCTAAAAAACGTGTGTGTGTTAATTTTGTTTGGGGTATTTATAGGGAAGTGAAGTGGAGGGTATTTTAGGCATTAAGCGGATTTTATTTATTCAAAAAGAATTTTTGGAAACTATTTTGAATAAAATGTTTTGGGATCCGCATTTAATGCCAACACTCCACTTTTCTCTGGTTTGGCGCAACAGTCAAGGTGAACAGTTGAGCAGTTCTGCAAAAGTGTAATTTGCAGAGATGAGTCGTCACATATCTGTAATGTGATTGGAGAGGCATTTAATGCCAAGTGGGAATGTGGTGGCCCAGAGGTGGAAGCCAGAAAGGCAAAAAGAACAAATATTCTTAAATTAAATATGAGTTCAGTTACCAACCTCAGACATTTACTAACTAGATACTTAGAGCATTTCAGTCAGTATTTAATGTCTCTTGAGGACCCTGAATGACTTTTCATTCAGTGAACCTGATTGTCAGAACTTGGGTTTAGTCACTGATGGTTCAAGGGTTCAGGAACTTGGGTTTAGTTCCTGACGACCAAGGGTTCAGGAACTTGGGTCTAATTCCTGAGGATTAAGGGTTCAGGAACTTGGGTTTAGTTCCTGAAGTTCAGTGACCTTTCTCACTGAAGAACACATTGAGTCAGGGATTCAGAATTTACACATATTTGGATGGAGTCAATCAGTGGACTGATTTTCAATATCCAACATTCCTAGTTCAGCTTTCAGTCTGGTGAAAGTTGCTTCATCCAATGGTTTGGTGAATATATCAGCTAGCTGATATTCAGTAGGAATGAAGTGTAATTCTATGTCACCATTCATGACATGGTCCCTGATGAAGTGATATCTTATATCAATGTGTTTTGTTCTCTGATGAAGAACAGGGTTATTTGAGATGGCAATTGCACTTGTTTTATCACAAAAGATGGGAACCATCTTGTACTGAATTCCATAGTCACTGAGTTGACTTTTCATCCAGAGTACATTTGCAAAATAACTAGCTGTTGCAACATATTCAGCTTCAACTGAGGACATGGCAACTGATTGTTGCTTCTTAGCACTCCAACAGACTAGTTTTCCACCAAGAATTTGGCAAGAGCCTGAGGTGCTTTTTCTGTCCATGTTGCATCCAGCATAGTCAGAATCTGAGTATCCTTTAAGATCAAGGCCTGAACATTTTGGATAATATAATCCAAGGTTTGGAGTACCTTTCAGGTACCTGAATATCCTTTTCACAACAGTGATATGAGTCTCTCTTGGGTCAGATTGATATCTGGCATATAAGCAGACTGAGAATTGGATATCAGGCCTTGATGCAAGTAAATACATCAGTGATCCTATCATACCTCTAAAAAGAGTTTGATTCACTGGTTTTCCAGTAAGATCAGGACCAAGGTTGTTTGGGGGTACCATGGGAGTCTTGACTGAGGCACAGTCACTGAGCTCATACTTCTTCAGTAGGCTTTTGACATACTTCTCTTGACTGATAGAGGTTCCTTTACCAGTCTGCTTGATTTGTAGACCAAGGAAGTAAGTCAGTTCTCCCATCATGCTCATTTCAAATTTCTTTGCCATTAGTTTTTCAAACTGTTTGCAAAGTTTATAATTTGTTGAGCCAAAGATGATTTCATCAACATACACTTGTGTAGGATATTCACAATCAAAGAACACACGATTTGGGGTAGAAATATGGATCGAATGATATAAGAACTAGAGAGAGAAAGTGGGAACTTCTAGAGAGAGAAATACTATGTGTATATTAGCTTGAAGTAAATGAGAGTTCCAACCCTTCCCTTGCAAGGGAAGGGGTATTTATACTTACTACATAATGTGCCCCTAGCGGGCTGTGGAGAGAGCTGACAGAGGGTAAAGACCCGACCCACTCCACAATACTAATAATAATAACAATACTAATAGTACTAAACAAATATTAATAAGACTATGAGCTATGTAAATGCTAAATAGATGCTCGGGGTGACCGAGCCTTCATCTGAATATTTATATTCCTAACAATCTCCCCCTAAGGGAGGTCACCCCGGAAATAATAATTTGACTTCTAGCATTCTGTCTTCAGAACTTGTTTTCATAGCTCGTGTTCTTTGATTCTTCAACGTCTTTTATCATTGTGCTTTCAGCAGTGAACTTTTGATGACTTTTCCTTTGTCTTGGATGATCTTTGAGTTTTCTTCGACTTTATCATCCAACATTTGTTTCCAAGTCATCTTACAGCAGTATGTTACCATGTGATGTGTAAATCTTTGAGCCGACATGCTCACACTATTTGGAGTCATGATCTTTAGCATCAGAGTTTGCAGAAGCCGTGTAGAAGGTCTTTTTGGTTGATCATGACTTTGTTGAGTTACAATGATGATGTAGTGTGAGCATGTGTTAGAGGATTGTCATCTTTTCTGCAACCAGCTACAACAGCAACCAGCAACAGCATTCCTCAGCTACAATCGCCAGAAGTTCCTGCATACGACAGTTAGCAACAAATCGACTGGTACTTACAAGTTCGGACTTTGAGATTGTTAACAGCATAGTGTGAAAAATCTCTCTAATCCTTACCAAGACCGTTCCTAATCGAAAACCCACAAAGGGCTTTTTAAGATTTTACCGTAGTAAATCAACGATTAGGTGAGTCACTGGAGGTCACTCCACGACTGTAGACCGTCTGATACTGTCGTGACCACTAAGTGCAATCCATAAGGAATTACCGAAGTGACCTGCATTCAGAGCTGTTTGATGATGACCCTGGCAGGAATTTCCATTCAATCATTGAGAATTACATAAGTAAGTTCTCTCATAAATGTTCTGGCAGATTGCTAAGATCTGCGTAGGACTCATAAAATTACATCTGGTGTTCTTAATGTTGAACTACAAATGTAGAAGTAATTCATGTCCCTATGAGATCTTATTATGCATCTCGTGGCTCTAGACTCAATTGTGCGTTTTGATTTGGTGATCGGAGGCTGGAGAGGACTGCCACCTTTTCAATATCATCTAACTCGGAGTGAGAGAGACGATAGAAATGTATTGTTCTCCGTGACAAGTGAAACAAGAGTCCTTTGAGGGACCTTGAGTGGCAAGGGAGGGTTGTGCAGCGTATCACTGGGTCCATGATACTTTGTCTTCAATGCCAGCAATCAACTAAGTGATTCTGACAGCATATGTATTGACCCGGTTTCTGCCTAAGTTGTAAGGAGGGCTATTTCTTTTCACCCTTTATCTTTACAATTCTTTTTCATTCTTCAACCCCTTCAGTGCTTACCGAGACTTCATAACTAACACCTTGTTGGGTTTATTCCAGTGTTAGCTCCATCTCAGTCGGCACTCTTCCCTTATACACATTTCTTCTTTTTTAATCATACCTAAGGACTTCTACACTAACTAGTGGATTGTCCCTGGGTAGATCCCTCCGGCACTGGCGGGATCGTGGGAACTTGAACCTAACCTAACCATCCTTATAACTCCATGCGTTAATTAAAATGGCCGGTCTTTAGTATTCATCCACGATTTCCAAACCAAATCTTTGAAAAATCTCTCAAAGTGTTCATGATTCTGAAACACATTTTTGCAAACACTTGAGAGTTTTATATTTTTCAAATGCTCCCTCTCAACATGTGCTCGAGTGATAGTTTTATAAATTTGCACATGTTAGGTAGAGCTCGCACTTTTTGAATTGATCCACTTTCAGTGAACATGACCGATTCGAGACACGCTTACATCACTAGTTAGACTAGCTTGAAATTATTACCCGGCCTGGTCAAGTCCACAGAAAGTTTCTCGAAATGGTACACTCTACTCAGATACATCTTTTTCGAGACACGCTTACATCACTGGTTAGACCAGCTTGAAATTATTACCCGGCCAAGACGTATCCTTTCGATTGATGACAGTTCAAGTTTCGTCAATTCATTGGTTAATTCTGAGTCACGGTCACATGAGATGCCAAATCCTTTGCTTCCCCTCAATAAGTGCATTGACGTACAACTGAGCACTTATGGGAGAGTTTTACTTCCTCATCCAAAACATTTTGCTCCCCCTCAATATGTGCCTTGATATACAAAATGGTTTAGCACATACGGGAGAGCTTACATATATTTCCAACTCATCACATTTTATCAGAATTTCATATTTAAATCACATTCTCTCCCCCGATCAAAAATTTCAAACCATTTGAGATTTGTGATCCCAAATGATTTAAATAAGTTTTAGAAAATTTGGGAGAAAATGTGGTCAGGTTTAAATGTATTCTGATTTAGGAGCATACTATGCTCCCCCTTAAACCACGAGAGAGTGTCACTGCTGATGTTGCACAAATTTGGCAAGGTGTCAGAAATTTAAACAAGTACTCTCCCCCTTAATTAATGACCCGTTTTCTATTAAAAGAGTTGTAGTCATTCAATTAAGCGACGAGTATTTGTGAAAATTTAATTCAATTTACCACCTTGTGTAACATCAAGACTCTCTTGAAGAATCAAACAAGATAAAGAGTCTGATGTAAAGAAGACTTCTCTTCTTATACACGAAATGACGCACTGAAACGTACATCAATTCGGTGAAACATGGATATAAAGTAATCCATGCCCAGGTGAACATCACCCAGTTGGAGGAACAGCCGTCTTTTTGGCGACGTGCTTTCCCCAGTGTATATCGCGGGTTGCAGTATGAAGTAACTGCAAGCCATTAAGACATGTTTTAACTGATTAGTATAACTTCTGCTCGAGCTTCATTTAAAGATCCGTGTCATTGTTGAATGACATTTCTAGATCCGTAAATGTTATCGATAAACAGAAGACATGCCTAGGTAGGACTATTTTTGGTATTTTCTGATTTTTTTGATTTTTATGGTTTTTATGGGTTTTATATTTTTGTATTTTCTTTTTGATTTAAGATATATACAACTATGTACAAAGATATAAGAAGACAATCCTTTACTCCTCCTTTTCTTCCTGAAGACACTTGAGGGTTTCAGGTGTCATGCTCTTCATGCCAAGGCGTGGGAGAATAAACTGAAACCTTTCTCTTGGGAGAGCCTTGGTGAAGATGTCAGCTAACTGAAACTCTGTCCTCACGAAGTATAGTTCCACAATTCCTTTTTCCACCTGTTCCCTGATGAAGTGATGCCTGATGTTGATGTGTTTTGACCTGGAGTGCTGAACATTGTTACAACAAAGAGCAATGGCGCTTTTGTTGTCATAATATAGGGGAATTTTGTTGTATGAGAATCCATAGTCCGAAAGTTGTGATCGCATCCAAAGGATTTGTGCACAGCAAGCAGACATGGCAATGTACTCAGCTTCAGTAGATGAAATGGACGTACTCATCTGCTTCTTAGAAGACCAACTAACCAACTTTTCCCCTAAAAACTGAGCTCCTCCTGAAGTACTGCGACGAGTGTCTTGACATCCCGCATGATCAGCATCAGCATAAGCCGTTAACTCCATTGCTGTGTCCTTAGGATACCAGAGACCCATATGAACTGTGCCTTGAAGATATCGGAAGATCCTTTTCACCGCTTCAACATGCTTCTTGGTTGGCCTGGATTGATACCGAGCACACATACACATAGCAAATAGAAGATCTGGTCTGCTAGCCGTGATGTACATCAAAGATCCAATCATGCTTCGATACTTTGTTATATCCACTGAAATCCCTGAAGGATCTTCATCCAGCTTTGTTCTATCAACCATGGGAGTGTCAACAGGCTCACTTGAATCGAATCCAAACTTTTTCAAGATCTCGTTGGCGTATTTGGATTGATTAATGAATATGCCTCCGGGACTTTGAGAAACTTGTAATCCTAAGAAGAATGACATTTGTCCCATCATGGACATTTGGAACTTGGAATTCATCTCCTTAGAAAATCTATCACATTCACTAGGATTTGTTGAAGCAAAGATGATATCATCTACATAAATCTGAACAAGTTGTAGATGTTTTCTGGACTTCCTGGTGAATAGTGTGGGATCAACAACACCCTTGGAGAACCCGTTCACAAGAAGGAACTTGGACAATGTATCGTACCATGCCCTTGGCGCCTGCTTCAACCCATAAAGAGCCTTCTTCAAGCGGTAAACATGAGTAGGATGTTCAGCATCCACGAATCCTTCGGGTTGGCTCACATAAACTTCTTCCTTTAAGTCTCCATTCAAGAAAGCCGTTTTGACATCCATCTGGTAGACTAACATATTCCGACTAGCAGCATTTGCAAGGAAGATTCTTATGGCTTCAATTCTAGCAACCGGAGCAAACGATTCTTCAAAATCAATTCCCTCTTCTTGTCTGAACCCTTTTGCAACTAGCCGTGCCTTGTTCTTTAACACATCACCATGCTCATCAAGTTTCACTTTGAAGATCCATTTTAAAGCAATGATCATTGCAAGTTCTGGAGGAGGCACTAATTCCCATACTTCAAGTCGATCAAATTCATGGATTTCATCCTGCATAGCCTGGAACTAGCAATCTTTAGTCATTGCTTCTTTGGCATCTTTTGGTTCGACTTTGGACAGTACAGAATTGAAAAAGCACCATAGTGCATCAGTGGCTAGTTGATTACGTGTGGATACTGGACGTGAGGGATTGCCTATGATGTTGTCGATTGGATGATCACTGGTCCATTTTCTGAGATGGTCGTGAGCTTGAGGGTTTTGAACCGATGTAGCAGTGCTGTGTTCTTCAAGAGAGGGTGTGTCTGATGAATGTTCAGGAGCAAATATGTTTTCAAAAGGAACCTCATCAGCAGGAGCAAAAGGATTAACTTCCAAAGAATGGTTATCTGCAGATTCTTGTAGTACTGGAGAGGATTGAGTATTTGATGATGAAGGCGATTGACTAGCAGCTGGAGCATTGAGACTGACTGATACTGAAGCTGTTGGGTTTTCTGTGCCTTGCGGAGCTTGAGCCTCTGCCATAGGAAGTACCGCTGGTTCACTTGGGATGGTTTCATTCGATGGCTCAAAGTATTCATCAAACATAGGATCAAATAACTTCTTCAACTCCTCACATGTAGGTGGTACAAAAGAATCCGCAGGCGTGGAATTCTGTAAAAGTCCTGAACTAATGGGTCCAGGTGTCAAAAGTTTAAGATCGGGTCCAGAACTAATTTGTCCTGAAGCAAGTTGCTCACTCAGCTCATCGAACGTGACATGAATGGTTTCCATGATTTTACGGGTTCTCTTATTATAGATTCTATACCCTTTACTGTCTGGTGCATATCCAACAAAAATACCTACGTCTGCTTTAGCCCTTAACTTTCCCAAGTCTTGACTATCATTAGTAGGATAGCAAAGTGCGCCAAACACACGGAGAAAGGAAAGATCTGGTTTCTTGTTATGAATTAACTCGTAGGGAGTCTTTTCATGAACAGGATGAATTAGAGATCGGTTTTGGGTAAAACAAGCTGTTGCTATAGCCTCTGCCCAGAGAAACATCGGTGCCTTTGAAAATATAAGCATGGTTCTTGCGGCTTCCACCAGAGTACGGTTCCTTCATTCGACAACACCGTTCTGTTGAGGAGTGCGAGGGATACTTTTCTGATGCGTGATGCCAATACTTTCATAGAAATTGCGGAGTTGTTGGTTAACAAACTCAGTACCATTATCAGTGCGGATGATTCTGACAGTTTTATCGAGCCTTACTTGTAGCTGTTTTATCAGTTTAATGATAACCTCTGGAGTTTCATCCTTGGTTCTCAAAAACTTTACCCATGTGAACCGAGAATAATCATCTACTATCACCAGAACGTACTTCTTTCCATTTATGGTTTGTATTCTCATTGGACCGCACAAGTCCATGTGAAGGGTATGAAGAACTTCCAAGTTGGTGTTAATGGTTTTAGGCTTGTGGGTTTGTTTCTTGCTTTTGCCCAGTTGACATGCAGAGCAGAGATGATCTTTCTCATATTTTAGTCTGGGCATCCCTCTAACAAGATCTTTACGGGAAAGATTATTTATGGTACCGAAGTTCAAGTGGTTCAAACGACGATGCCACAACCATGATTTTGTTTTAGAGGCTTTAGAAATCAAGCATATGGGAGAGGACTTCAACATTTCTTCAATCGATATGGTGTATAGATTGGTGCCCCGACTGCCCTTGAGGAGATCTATACCATCCAATTCTCTGACGAAACATGTATGTTTTCTGAAAGCCACTTCCAGATCTGAATCACAAAATTGACCCACAGAAAACAGATTGTGTCCTAATCCTTCCATATAATATACCCTTGAGATTACACTGTCACCAAACACATAATCTCCATAACCCATAATAGCACCAAAGTGGTCGTTCCCGAATCTAACTGTCCCGATAAATTTTTTCACGAAGTTCTTGAGCCGCGAGCGATCCCCAGTCATATGTTTTGAGCAGCCTGAGTCCAAATACCACAGGACGATTTGTACGACCTGCATTTGAAACCAGACAACAATGGATAACTGAAAAATGTGGATCCCCACGTGCAATTGGGGTCCGTTTGGTCAGCACACAAATATTCTGGAACCACAGAGTTCGCAGATGCTACTGTCTTTACAGTGGAGAGAGTACTAGAGGCAGGACAAGACCTATGTGGAAGGCATTGTGACCCTAAAGGCAAGATTCTACCAGTTGGTCTCCATTCCTTAACCTTCACAATTTTATGCTTATTCATTTTAGGTAATGAGCACTGTTTTCCTAAATTGAATTTCCTTTCAGTGGGTCTCCATTCCTTAACTTTCACAATTTTATGCTTATTCATTTTAGGTAATGTGCATTGTTTTCCTAAATTGAATATCCTTCTAGTGGGTCTCCATTGATAGCCTACGCTAGCAAATGTTTTTCCTGTTGCTTTCCAAACTTTCTTGCATGTTTCAGTTATCCTAACATTCTTAACATGGGGTGAAGCAGAAGACATCAAGAAAGACACAACACACTCATCATGATTAGCAGAAATTAAACAATTGTTGCATGTTTTACAGATAGCATTAGAATTCGAATTAATCACAGTACTTTTGATACTAGAATCAACACGATTCATCCTACTCATTGCAAACTTATTGTTCCTAGGTTGGGCTTCTAATTTCTTCAAGTGATCATTCTTAGCTGGCGTAGTCCTATCCTTTCTTGCATTTCCTCTAGACCTTGACCCGCTAGCATGGGTGTCACTTTTTACTCCTGTAGAAGCATCGAAGGGAACATTAGTTTGTTTTTCTGTCACATGCCTTCCTGATAATGATGTATTGGGTTCTGATGTTTTAGGTGGTAGATCAAAGGCTACATGCTTGATCTCAACAGTGGATGATGATGCAACAAATCTATCTCTATGGCTGTTAAACTTAGGAACTGAGCCTATGGCATATTCTAAGTTTTCCTGAATCCTTTTCGTGAGTTTGCAGGCATAGACAACTGCCCTATCAAGTGGCTTTTCAGTCCTATCCTCTTCAACTACCTCACGAAGTGTGTCAAGGCCCTCTCTAAGCTGATCTAGATATGTTTGATGGGCAAAGCTATTATTTCTAAGGTTAAATGGAATACGCCCAACATCAACATCATACTTTTTACTAGCAGTAGCCTTTGGTGCATCACAATTACAAGTGGTGCATGGCATTTTACCTTTCACCCGAGCCTTAAGATTCTCAATTTCATTTGTCAAAGAGGTTATTTGATCATTGTGATTGCTTCTTGTAACTTTAATAGAATCATATAACTCTTTGAAATGTTGTTTGACCTTTGAATTTTCTTCTCGATAACACTCATTTTCATAATGTAACTTATTTATGGTGTATTGATATTGAAAATTCTGAGAATCTGAAGACGAAGGTTTATTGGTGCCATACACGTCACACTTGTTGGATTTCAATTGGGCAATTTGGGCCCTCAGCAGTCGAATCGTGTTCGTGTGAGCTTGAATTTTCTCATCTCGTTTGCTTAATTCAAAATAAGTATCAAATTCAGGAGCATCCAAGGATGTCTTGTCATTTGATATTTTATGTTTTTCATTTAAATGTTGATGTTTCAATTGCAAATTAAGATAATCAACTTCTAATTTTGAAAAACGTTTAACCATATTATCATGGTCATCATTTTGAATTTTTTCAAGCAATTTTAAATTCTCCCCCTCAAGCTCAACAACACGATTCTGGGTGACATTTAACGCCATAGCATACTCATTAAATTGACAAGCAGACAATGCAGAATCAGTAGCAGTGTAAAATACATCTTGTGCAATACATTTAGCAATCAAGTTGTCATTAGTAATGAGTATGTTTTTTCTTTCAATCTCACGACTCTTAAGTTCTATTGCATATTCATTCACCTCATTTTCCATGTCTTTAAACACTACTTTCATTTCTTTTATTTCTGTGTTGAGGGCAGTTTGCAGCCCTTCAAAGTGTTCTTTTAGTAGTTTAAAGAATGGCATGACCTCAGTTAAGTAACACCTTTTTGCATGTTCAAAACACCTTTCCCCCTCAGTAATGCCGGTTGGTGTGATTCTCTTCTTACATGTTTTATCAAAATCAGCAAACAGTTGCCAAAGCACATATAAGCTAATAAAGGTTTTGCATTCATTGGGAAGAGACAAAGGCACCAAATTCCTAGGTGTATTGGGAGGATACACCGTTATGGACGCAACTTTTCTAATGAGAGGGGTGTTGGCCTTAAGTTTTTCTTCCTTAAGTTTTTCATTATCTTGTTTCCAGAATATCTGTTCAGGTGTTAACTTCTTTTGAGGAGCAAACACAGTTAGACGACTTTCCTCATTATAGTCATGGGGCTTGATTATTATTCGTCTGGCTATGCACTCGGGATCCCTCATTTTCTCATTCATTCTTTCCTTTGTTCTCTCACTCATCTCCTCCTCCTCTTTAGTGTAGATAAGCTCAGGCGGGTCATGATTAGGCATAAACGTCACATTAGAATCATTTAATGCAGGTTGGGCTATCTTAGCAATCTCATGAATAGCTAATTTAGATCTACCTACATTGCTTTCACTATGCTTGTCACTTAACTTTCTGTGCTTATACATCATTTGGGCAGTCTGTCTGGTTTGGTCTTGTGTGTACAGCTTATCCTCAAGCTTATTTTTTAAGGTTTTGAGCCTAGATAAATCATTTAAGAGTTCCTTTTCTTTTTCTTTGAATTCTAGCTTAAGTGTAGTTATACACCTTTGTACTTCCTGTTTCTGTTTGACAGACTGTTCTAGCTGACTTTTCAAAGAATTCAACTCTTGTTTTAATGTTTCTTCTCTTACTCTAGACTCTTTAATAAGTGTACTCATTTGACCTTCTAATTTCTGCTCACGTTCATTAAGCTCAAACTTAGCACGCTGTTCATACATAGCCACTTGTTCTTTATAAATGTTTAATCTAGTGATCAAGTTATCATCAGGGACATGCAATTTGTTCTCATGGCACTCACATGCATTATCTATATTACACGCATTATCTAAGGTACATACATTACTTATAACACAAACATCATTATTGACAAAAGATTCACCATTTGGTACATCAGGCGAGTTGTTGTGATTCAAATACTGTTCATATGAAATAATATTGCTATTTTCCATGTCAACATTACTTGAGTCAGAAACCTCTGCCTGATGTACTTCTTTGGGATTCTTTTGTCCCTCAACTATATTATATGTGTCATAAATTTTTAGTACCTCAGATATCACGGATGCATAAGAAGGACCAGCTTGACGAGGAGATGAGACCAGGGAAGACAAGTTAGCCATGAAGATTGTTTGAGCCGTAGGTTCATCATCTACATCAGAGTCAAATGCATCACAATCATCTGCCTTGAAGATGTTAGGATCATTAAGTGCTAGATCCTGAACTGGTTGCTCATCCACATCTTCATCAAAAGTATTTCCCCCATCACCTGCCAAGAACAATAACTCTTCCTCATCCAATACAGCTCCATTCTCTTGAGCTTGCATTAACAGCATCTTGTCTTTGAAGTAATCTGAGTTCTGAGGACGTTTAGGTTGATTGCAGTTTCTAGCAATGTGTCCAAGCCCCCCACAATTATAACACTTGATCTGTTTCCCTTGTCCCTGATTGGCATTCCCTTCTCTATTCTGCACATAACCTCGACCCATGTTTCTTCCAGCTCTCCCTTGCACATTCTGAACCACAATTTTCCCATCCTCCACCATTGCTAGATTGCGTGGGTTGGATGAATTCCTTAACTGATTGTTGGTCTGAGGGAGTGATGCTTGAAACTGTTGAACCAGTAATGATACTTGATTGGTGAGGTTGTCAATCATTTTGTCGGTCTGAGAGTAGCCTGAGTCAAGTTGAGAACTCATAGCAGGTACTGGTGAGTGAAATTGATGATAGCTTGGGTTGGATGATGATTGGGTCGTTGGTAGAACATTTGTCATAAACGCTTGTGGATCATTTGTAGTTGAAGGATTTAACTTTTCTCTCAGCACCCGATCGTAGACAACATGCTTCTCATGTTGTTGCAGATAGGCATATAGCTGTTCATAGTTGGTATCCCTTAAACCTTTGTTGAGTTTGACAGCAGTAACAAATCTGTCCCATTCAGGAGTCATGTTGTTCACAAACTTTGAGTTTAGTTGGATATTGGGCATAGTCATTCTGATCATCCTCATATCATTCACCAGCTTATGAAATCTCACATAGTAGTCTATGATATTCTCTCCTGGGTTCATTTTGAAATGCTCGAACTCATCATACAGCTGTGACTCACGATCTTCCTTTGTGAGTTCTGACCCTGCCAACAACATTTTAACGTTGTCCCACACAGCTTTGGCTTCAGTGTTGAAATTGATGAGCTTGTATACATCCTTTGGAAGACCTTGAATGACAATGTTTGAAGCTCTAATGTCAGCATCATACCTCTTCTTTTCTTCTTCATTAAGATCATTGTAGTTTCTAGGTCTGTCGATACCCAAAGTTACAGTCCCATCTTCACCAGTTGTAACAGCATCTCTGGAGGTACCCATCTGATATGGTCCTTCGTCAATTGACTTGAGAATGTTAACTCCATTTTCTTTTCCCAAGCAGTAAAGTCTTATCCGTTGTGCCCAAGACTCATAATCCGTCCTATCTAGCATAGGTGGACGAGTGTCAGATCCTGCTGCTTGAATATCTTCTGATGATGTGCTTGATGTGGTAGCCATAGTAACTACGGGATTTTACAGATCTTGTGATTTAACCGAGAAATCGAATCTTTCGCGGGAATTTCTAAAATCACCAAGACACAAACCGCATACACGCCTCAGAGACAAACCGCGTGGACAAACAGCACAGACAAACAGTCTAGACAAACCGCATACACACCGCAGAGACAAACCGCGTAGACACAAACCGCATACACGCTGCAGAGACAAACCGCGTGGACAAACAGCACAGACAAACAGTCTAGACAAACCGCATACACATCGCAGAGGCAAACCGCGTAGACACAAACCGCATACACGCTGCAGAGACAAACCGCGTGGACAAACAGCACAGACAAACAGTCTAGACAAACCGCATACACGCCGCAGAGACAAACCGCGTAGACACAAACCGCATACACGCCTCAGAGACAAACCGCGTAGACACAAACTGCCACACACGTCGCTTTCAATGCTTTTTGTCCTTTTGCCAAAACCGGTAATAAAACAAACCGCCCCTTCGAGGTACCACAAACCGCACCTAAGAAACTTCACCAGACGGACAAACCGCACCCAAGAACACCTTTCCAAAACCTCACGAATCAGCCAAAACTCACCACACAAAGCTTGAAACACTGATTCCAAATACCAAGTGATACTTCTATACTATTCCTAAGCTAGAAAGTACAAAGTTTAACAACTTTTAATCACTAAACAAAGCACAAAATGGGATTTTCGTGCCTAATCAAATCGAACCAAAAACACCCCAAAACTAAACAAATCTGTGAATCCTAACACACATGGACCTAACCATGGCTCTTGATACCAATTGTAGGATATTCACAATCAAAGAACACACGATTTGGGGTAGAAATATGGATCGAATGATATAAGAACTAGAGAGAGAAAGTGGGAACTTCTAGAGAGAGAAATACTATGTGTATATTAGCTTGAAGTAAATGAGAGTTCCAACCCTTCCCTTGCAAGGGAAGGGGTATTTATACTTACTACATAATATGCCCCTAGCGGGCTGTGGAGAGAGCTGACAGAGGGTAAAGACCCGACACACTCCACAATACTAATAATAATAACAATACTAATAGTACTAAACAAATATTAATAAGACTACGAGCTATGTAAATGCTAAATAGATGCTCGGGGTGACCGAGCCTTCATCTGAATATTTATATTCCTAACAACTTGTACAAGTATGACATCATTATTTGTCTTGTAGATAAACAATGTGTTGTCTATCTTGCCTCTGACAAATTTGTTTTGGATCAGGAAGGCTGAAAGAGTCTCATACCATGCCCTGGGAGCTTGTTTCAGTCCATAAAGGGCTTTGTTAAGCTTGCAGACATGGTCAGGAAACTCATGGCTTTCAAATCCAGGAGGTTGCTGAACATAAACTTCTTCTTTCAGTGAACCATTTAAGAATGCACTTTTAACATCCATTTGGTACACCTTGAAGTTCATGTATGTAGCAAAAGCAAGGAAGATCCTGATGGCTTCCATCCTTGCTACCGGTGCAAATGTTTCTTCATAGTCAATGCCTTCTTGTTGATTATAGCCTTTGGCTACAAGTCTGGCTTTATTTTTAATGAGTATGCCATTTTCATCAGATTTGTTTTTAAATACCCATTTCATGCCAATGACTGAAACATCTTCAGGACATTTGACCAAGGTCATTACCTTATTTCTGTCAAATTGTTCCAGTTCATCATTCATGGCTTGAACCCAACTTGGATGTTTTAGTGCTTCCTTAACACTTTTGGGTTCAATTATGGAAATGAAGTCCACAAATAGGCATTCATTGGCTGAGGCTGCTCTCAGTTCAGCAGCCATGCTTCTTGTGAGCATGCCTTCAGTAGGCTCACCAATTATATTGACAAGTTCTATATCCTGAGACCTAGTCCAACTGTCCTGAGATCTAGGAATCTGACTAGAACTTGTAGAGGCCTGATGGGTAGGATCAGGATCAGACACATGATGTTCTTCAGCATCTTGAGTGTCTGAGTGGGTTAATTCATCACTGAGCACTTTGTACTGACTGAATGAATCATCAGTATTTTGTGCTTCAATAAACTCAGTGATGGTTGGGTAAGGAAGGTTGTGGGGAATGATGTAATAGGAGATGTCAGCATTTGCATGGTACTGAGTGGAAGGACCATTATCAGGATGATGTTCATCAGGAGGGTATCTTGATGATTCATCAATACCTATCTCTTCCACTGAGTTGTTAGAGACACTGATTGCATCAGTGCTCTCATCAAAGGTGACATGAAATGTTTCCTCAGCATGTTGTCTCCTAGTGTTGAACACCCTGAAGGCTTTTGAGACTAGGAAGTATCCTAGGAAGTATCCATCATCAGCTTTGGCATCAAATTTTCCTAAGTGATCCTTGTTATTATGAATAAACACATGACACCCAAAGACATGAAAGTAGCTGATGTCAGGGATTCTTCCCTTGAATAACTCATAAGGAGTTTTGCTATGTCTCTTGACAATGATGGATCTGTTTTGTGTGTAATAGGCAGTCTTTACTGCTTCAGTCCAAAAGTGTTTGGAAAGGACTGATCCGTTTAGCATTGTCCTAGCTGCTTCAATGAGTGTTCTATTTTTTATTACAGCCATCCCATTTTGTTCAGGTGTGTAGGGTGAGGAAATTTTTTGTGAAATGCCTTTCTCATCACAGAAACATTCAAGTTCATAATTTTTGAACTCTGTTCCATTACCAGTTCTAATTTGTTTGACATTGATGTCATTCTGATTTTCAATGTTCCTGACAAAGTACATAATTATTTCAGCTGCCTGACTCTTTTTGATCAGGAAGTATACCCAAGTGTATCTTGAGTACTCATCTACAATGACCTGAGTATACTTCTCATGGTTAATAGATCTAGGACTAATTGGTCCAAATAGATCCATATGAAGAAGATGTAGGCAATTCCTGATGGAAAAGTTGGTTTTGGTTTTAAAGGATGCTCTGTGATGTTTACCTTTTTCACAAGCTGAGCATGGTTAATCCTTTGAAAACACAAGAGATGGTAAGCCAAGGACCTTGTTTTGTTTTACAAGGTTGTTTATGTTTTTGAAGTTCAGGTGGGAGAGTCTCTTATGCCAAAGCCAGTTGAGTGTATCAGTGGCCTTAGTAAAGAGACAAGTTCCATTCTGAGTCAGACTGGACATGTCTAACACATAAACATCATGTCTTCTTGGAGCAATAAGGAGAACTTCCTTATTAGCATTGAAGATGATTCCTTGCTTATCATCAAACTGAACTATGTATTTTGCATCACATAGTTGACTGACACTTATCAAATTGTATTTTAGACCATCTACATAAGCTATCCTAGTAAAGACTATACCATTGCAGTTTACTGAACCATAACCTTTAGTGAGACATGATGAGTTATCAGCAAATATCACTTTGGGTCCTGATTCATCCACATACTTGTGCAGATACTCCTTCACACCAGTCATGCTCCTTGAACATCCACTATCAAGATGCCAAACAGGATCCCTGGCATGTTTTTGCACAAATAGTAAACTGGGTCAGTTCTTTCTAGGACTCCACTTCTTGGAGGGTTTAGCTTTGAGGGTCTTATTAACATTTTCAAGTGATTTATGGTCAGTGGTGGAGTGGACTGAGCTACCACATATTATGCATTTGATTGCTGATGTAGACTCAGTGAACTGAGAGGCTGACTTTGTCAAACCTCTACTGGCCTGAATGGCCTTACTACGTCCTGAGGTGTTATGTGTGGAACTTCCACTATTTTCACAACAATTATCAATTTGACAATCCTTAGGATGGTGGTCATTGAACCCACAGTAAGGGCAAGGTGCAAAAGGCTTTGCCTTTTGTTTCTGTTTCTGTTTAGAATCAGAAGGATAGTTTAAAGACTGAGCTTTAAGACTTGCCATGTTTGATGTGACTGTATGTGTTTTATGATCAAAGGTCCTGTGATCATCTTTTTTGCAAATCATGCAATAAAGAATTCTATAGCAATCATCAGTGATATGATTGGTATAGTTACACAGTTCACATCTTTTCATGGGTTTTGTGGGTTTGGGTTTGGTCTTTGAGGAAGCTGGTTTTTGTTCCTTCTTGGATTTAGAAGGTTTCTCAGAAGATGCAATCTTCTCTCCCAGCTTCCTGACCATTTCAGCCAACTGATCAAATTTTGAATCAGGGCTTTGGGTTGTTACTTCAGAAGGGACTGAAGTTGATGAGTCATCAGTATTTACTGAGACTTTAAGGGTTGGTCTCTTCAGGATGGTTGTTCCCATTCCTGATCTCTCCTTTGGAGAGTGTGGTGAGAAGACCATAGGTGGGAGGCCTAAGTGTGAAGGATTATACAAACACTTGGGATGTGAATCTTAATAATGTGTTTGGGATATTTATGTATGAATGTGATGTAGTATGCGAAATCTACTATAACACACTTTAAAAGAACACAAAGGAGATGAGTATGTAAACGTGAGTTATAATGAACAATGAACACAACTTTAGTAACACAAAACGATTCAATATTATTGATGAAATAATACGGATGATCTAACTATCACCAGGATTACAAAGTAACCTTGAATCTTTGATTGTTTAAGGATTTGTGAATTAGTAACTAAGTTACTAGAGAGATTATGTTGGTTCAGGTTCTTAGTTGGAAAAAGGTTAAAAGCATACTACAAAGGTGGTGACTAAGGGATCCTTTTATAGGATAAGGACCCCTTATTACAAGTTGTCAAGTTGTTGAATATAATAATATACTTGGACTTTCCTAGCCTACAATTAAATACAACTACCAATGTAACTACTCTGTATATTCTTCTGCACAAACATGGAAGACTGAACTACTTCTACATAACGTATTACATTGTACAAAGACTAATAATTCAACAAATATCTACAAATAAATATCTATCAACTTGATCATCAACTTGGCAGGACCTTCAATAACTAGCAGTACCTTCTCACCCAGAAGGTATTGTTAGTACATCTTCAACTCTTTCAAAATCAACTAGCAGGCTCAATACTTCATTCAGCAGGCTCTTTGACTTGAACATTTTATTCCCAACAATCCTCCCCTAAACTTGTTATTTCCTTTAAAATACACAAGTTTCTGATGAATAAAATACATTCCTTGAGGATTTGAGGGAACTCTTCCAAAAACCTTTACTCTCTGTTCTTCCTTTTTCTTTCACATTGCTCAAATATGCTCCTCAGCAAACTTTGAACAACTTCTGACTTTTCTTCATCTTTATCACATCTTAATCTCTTGGAGATCATGGTTGTAAGAACTTCATAACTAAGTGGATACTCTTTCTCAGCCAACATAAAGAGTTCAATCCCACTTGTTGTGAAAAGATGATGAATACTGCTAAGGCTTAGAAATTCCCATGTTGTTGAAGGATCATGATATGGAAACTTCCAATGAACATCTTTTGGATTAGGATCATACATCCTATTGAATTCTACCCATAGTTCCTGTTCCTTAACATCAGTACTAGGATTTGTGTCTAGCCTAATTTGAACTAGATTCCACAATTCTTCTAAGTCAGCTCTATCACATGCTCTAATCAGATTTTCAAAATTCTTGAAGATAGCAGTTTGTCCCCCAACCCTAGTTATTTTCCATGACTTTCCTAATCTATCATGGTGAATCTCCCAATCAATAATAGGGCGTCTAGACCTAATTGGATCAGCATGTATAATTGTTGGTAAAGTAATCAACATTTTACTTACTTGCTCTGAATCCAATTTTGCTTCTTTCTTCTTCTGAGCATCTTTCTTTTTCATTGAGGGCTTTGCATCAGATGGGATCTTGTAGTAAAGAGACTTGTAGGCATTCATATAAAGGAAATGAATTTCTTCAGCAGTTTTCTTCTTCAGTTGGGATTCAGTCCAATTGGCTTGATTCCTTAGAAACTTCTTCATGAAATTCACTTGATCTTTTGGAGTTAAGCCCACCTTGAAACCTCTTTTCTGACTTTCATGAATCTTTTCAAAAATATCATCCAGAGTTGCTTCTCTATACTTTTTGTTGATAAATGTTTCAAGCTCTGCTGTTTTCTCTTCAGTAGAAAGATTCTTGTCATCCATGATTATAGAAGCTTGGCCTCTCACAATTGGATCATTTGCAATAATCCATTGCATCTGTGCATCAAAAGTTTCTTGAGCAGCTTGTGTTTCAAGAAGAGTTTGAGCAGCATCTTTTTGCTCTTGCATTTCTGCAAGTAGTCTTGAAGCTTCAAATGCTTTCTGCACTTCTTCTTCATGAATCCTTTTGGATACTTCTTCATCTAAAGCCATCTGTATCTGCTCTTTTCTCTTCAACTTTTTGGGCTTGGGTTCATCATCAACCATAATGCTTTTGCCCTTATCTTTTGCAGTTGGTTCTTGAGATGGAGCAGTAGATTGCTCATCAGCAATAAATAACCTCCCTTGAACAAACGAATCCCCTTGAGGCTCTAAGTCCCTCTTTCTTTTGTACACATGATCAGCAGTACCTTTGTAGTCCATAGCCAAAAGCCTCTCAATCCTAGCAGGCTCTTTTGAACTAGCAGGCTCTTGCTCTGCACCAGCAGGCTCTTCATCATAAACCTGAGTTCCTTCATGAAAATGAAATTGAGCCTCCTCTTCATCTTCAGAACTATCCATCCTCCCCTTTTTGGAAGAGAGACCCAACCTTTCAACATCTGAGCTTGAAGAACTAGATAAAACAACCTTTGAAGATCTTTTACCCTTTAGCTTCTTCACTTCATTCTCCAATTTCTTTACCCTCTTAACTAACTTGATGTTGATCTCAGAAAATTTTGTGTTCTGACTTTTAAGAGCATTTTCTAATAGCTTCACCTTCTCTTTTAGTTCTTTCACTGTCTGAGGAGATTGGGGTGGTGATACATGATGTGTTGGTGTTGGAGGTGTTGCAGATGGTACTGGTGTAGGGATTGGTGATGTTTGATGAGTTGGTGAGATGTAACCAGATGAAGAACTTGATGATGGTGATTCAGATGATGGTGTTGGTTCTTCTAGATGATGTGGTAACATTTCATCAAAAAGTGGTATTTCTTCCCCATTGAAACCAATTCTCATGTTTGAAAATACTTTGTGAGAAAGTTTTGGTGTTTCATAAAGTGAGTGTGGGGGAAGTAACAAATGTTTTGATTTTGCAATGATGCATGAAATAAATCTTGGATACATCAAAAACTTTGTTTGGCTATCCACATTTTTTACCAATCCTTCAAAAATATGTTTGGAAAAATTGTATTTTCTGTTTGTTGCCAAGCAGATGAGAGCAGAAGCCATGTTTCCACTAAATTGCTCCCAAGAGGTTTTCTTTTGGCTCAAACAATGAAGGATTGTATGGATCAAAAATCTCCATTGTGGAGTAAAATGCTTTTTAAGAAAGGTAAGTTTAGTAGAATCAGCATTATACCCCATTCTTTCCAAATTTTCAAAAATTTCAGTATCAGGCAATTGACTAATACCATCTGAATCATCCAAATGAAGATGTCTTCTTATGGATGACTCAGTAAGAGTCAAAGTTTTGCCATCCACTTTGGCTTTAATCCTTTGGTCCCCATTTTCAGAAGTTTTAACTTTAGCTGATTGCCAAAATTGTAAAATTTGAGATTCATAAATAGTGGGATTTACAAGTAAAGCAAACCTGATGTAAGACTCATTTAAAAAGTCCACTATTTGATGAAAAGAGGCATTATCCTCAGACTTTTCCAAAAATGCTAACTGATTGTGATGTTTAACGAAGGTTAGAATAGCCATGGTGAAAATTTAATGAAAATCTTGATTATGATGGTGGGATTTGTTGGTGGTACTGGTAAAAGATGAAAGATTAGAGTTAATTGTGATAAGGACTGATGAAAGATATTATGAGAGCTTTTCTTTTAACCGACAATAAGAAAATGTATAATAAGTAAATGTAAAGGCGGTTAAAAAGATCTTTTATATGTAAAATATAATATAATATAACATCAGTAATTTACAAAATTACCCCAACGGCTAATTGTAACTACCAGGCCCAACGGCTATAACTTTTTCTGACAGGCTCAAACGGTTATCTAGCAGTACCATTTTACTCTACCAGTACCAAAATTTGAACTACCAGTACCTTTGAATAAAAATTTTACTTGGCAGTCTCTTTTAAATTTTAGCAAAAATCCCTTATAGTTTTTAGCAAACTATCAGCTATCAACGGATTTGATTTGTCTTTACCAAAAGCCGTTTGCTTATGGACTAGTTAACTATTTACTGTTAAGTATGGTTAGTTAAATACCATATAGTTTTTGGTAAACTATCAACCATCAAAGGATTTGATGTGTCTTTACCAAAAGCCGTTTGCTTATGGACTAGCCAGCTCTTAAGTTTATAAAAACTTGGTGAACTGAATACCAAAAGTCATATTGACCTAAAGATGGTGCAATTTCCTTGGATGGAGGAAATATAAGAGGCAATGATGCTGTGTTTCTTGGATGCTTGGTTCAACAAGTGAAATCATCTATCAGCATGCCTTTGTATTGAAACTTTCCTTAGTTTGATCTAGATAGAACTTTCTCCTTTAGGAATGCTTCATCCCTTCTGAATATGTGATCTAATCTTATCATTTTCAACCTCTATATCATCTTGTATGCTCTTGTCTTTTCATTCCATATATTGGTTTTTCTTCCATTCTGGGCTATTATTTCCTCCCTTGAGATTGTTACCTCCCCTGAGATGTAAATAACTTTTATTTCCCCTTTTTGTTTGGAAGATCTCTTGTTTTGTTATCAACCTAAAATTTGTTAGTTGCAAACCAAAAGAACAAAGTGCAAAGCACTTGATCTATAGCATTGTAAATATTTAAGCATCAATATGAACAAAACAGAGCAAATTTTATACTAGCAGGACCAATTATGAACTGACAGTACCTTTTGACTAACTAGCAGTACCATGTTTAAAAGCCAATAACCAGTTATTTTATGTACAAAAACACATGTTTTTCAAAGATTAATCATTCCAATACCCCCTACAAGGTATTTGAATCTACCTAAATCAAAAGCTTTGGTGAGAAGGTCTGCATAATTCTTTTCAGAATCAATTTTAACAACTTGTATTAACCTTTTCTCATTGCAATCCCTTATGAAATGGTGTCTGATTTCAATGTGTTTTGTTTTTGAATGTTGAACTGGATTTTTAATGATACAAATAGTACTGCTATTGTCAATGTAAATAATGGTGTTAAGAAAATTGTACCCATAGTCAAGCATTTGATTTTGGATCCAAAGAACTTGTCCACAACAACTTGCACCAGCAAAATATTCTGCTTCATTTGTAGAGTTGGCCACCATTGTTTGTTTCTTGCATTGCCAAGATATGAGTCTGCAACCAAGAAATTGACATCCACAAGTTGTGGATTTTCTGTCTAGAGTTGCACCAGCATAGTCACTATCAGAATAAGCCACCAAATCAAAAGATGATTCCCTTGGATACCATAGACCCAACCTAGGTTGACCCTTGAGATATCTAAAGATTCTTTTGACTGCTGTGAGATGAGAAACTTTGGGATGTACTTGAAACCTTGCACATACACATACTGAGAACATGATATCTGGTCTTGATGATGTAAGGTACATCAAAGACCCAATCATTGATCTATAATTATGCAAATCCACATCTTCACCCTCAGCATCTTTTAGTAAACCTTTTTCTGCATCCATTGGTGTACTTGCAACCTTAGAATCAGCAAACTGAAATTTCCTTAGGATCTCTGCTACATACTTATCTTGGCTGATAAATATGCCTTCTTTTAATTGTTTCACTTGGAGACCCAAAAGGAAAGTAAGTTCCCCATGGAACTCATTTCAAACTTATTATACATAAGTTTTTCAAATTCTACACACAAGTCTTGGTTTTTGGATCCAAAGATAATGTCATCAACATAAATTTGCACCAGCAAGATGTCTTTCTTGGTTCTTTTGATGAACAAAGTTGGATCAATCTTGCCTCTTTGGAATCCATTTTCTAATAGATAGCAAGCCAATGTTTCATACCATGCCCTAGGAGCTTGGTGTAGACCATAAAGAGCCTTGGTAACCCTATACACCTTGTCTGGATACTCTGCATCAATGAAGCCTGGAGGTTGAGAAACATACACCTCTTCTTCAATAGTACCATATAAGAAGGCACTTTTGACATCCATTTGGTAAACAGTGAAGCCTATGAAAGAAGCATAGGCCAAGAATAGCCTGATTGCTTCAAGTCTTGCAACTGGAGCAAAAACCTCTTCATAATCTACCCCTTCTTCTTGAGTATACCCTTGGGCCACCAATCTTGCTTTGTTTCTGATCACTATTCCCCTTTCATCTTTCTTGTTTCTGAACAACCATTTGGTTCCAATTGCCCAATGACCTTTTGGCAAATCAACCAATTTCCAAACCTTCTGAAGCTTGAATTGAAGAAGTTCTTCTTGCATTGCTTCAACCCAACTTGCATCATCTAAGGCTTTGTTAATGTTTTTGGGTTCAGCTTGAGAGAGAAAACATGAAAACAGGCATATGTTGGCAACTTCATGATTCTTTTCTTCATAAATAGATGAGATAAACCCCTCTTGGTCTGAAGTCAAGACTTGAGATCTTGTTCTAACACCAGAATCAATGCTACCAATCACATCATCAGTTGAGTGATCTTTGAGAATTCTTGTGTTGTGTGTTGTAGGAACTTCATAGGTAAATGGAAGATTGCCAATCCCCACTTCTTCTGGTAAAGAATCATCTGTTTGAACATTTAATGGCTCAGCAGTACCAATTTGTGAACTGGCAGTACCATCTGGTGAACTAGCAGTACCATTGTCATTTGCACTACTTTCTTGATTCTTTTGACATTGAGTTCCATGATCATCTTCAGTACCTTCATTTGTTGTATTTGAAGGTTCTTCAAGACTTGAAGATAAATCCAACCCTTTCCAAATTGGCATCCAGATGTAATCGTGATCTTTAGGTGTTTCAACATTGTCTTCAAAACCTGCATTATCATTAGTATTTGTACCTGAAACAGGCACATAATTCATAGATTCTGAAAGCCTATCAATATCAAACATCCAATCTGGCCCAATGCCTTTCACATTTGTTAGTTTCTCTTGAAACTCTATGTGAAGATTTTCTTCCACTAGCCTAGTGCAACTATTATACACTCTATAGGCCTTACTTTGCAAAGAATACCCTATCAAATAGCCTTCATCAGCTTTTCCTTCAAACTTGCCTAAATGATCTTTGGTATTGAGAATAGTGACATGACATCCAAAAGGTCTCATAAAACTTAAAGATGGTGTTCTACCAAAGAAAAGTTCATAAGGTGTCTTTCTATGTGGTTTAATCACAAGAACCCTGTTCTGCACATAACAAGCAGTACCTACTGCTTCAGCCCAAAATGAAATAGGCAACTTAGAGTCTACTAACATTGTTCTAGCAGCCTCTATAAGTGTTCTATTTTTCCTTTCTGCTACTCCATTTTGCTGTGGGGTTCTAGGTACACTAAATTCTCTTTTTATTCCTTTTTCTTTGCAAAATTCATCCATAACTCTGTTCTTGAATTCTGTTCCATTGTCACATCTGATTACTTTCACTTTCTTATCAGCTTGGTTTTCTACCTCAGTTATATAAGATTTAAGAATCTCACTAGTTTCATGCTTAGATCTTAAAAAGAAAACCCAAGAAAATCTGCTGTAATCATCAGTAACCACAAGACAATACTTTTTACCATTCAAGCTACTCACATTAGTAGGACCAAAAAGATCCATATGAAGCATATACAAAGCTTGAGAAATTGAGTTATGGGTCTTGGGCTTACAAGAAGCTCTATGTTGTTTGCCTTTAAGACAATCAACACAGGTTTGGTCATTTTGAAAAATCTTTTTGGGTAAACCTCTAACCAAATCATATTTTGCAATTGTATTGATTGTTTTAAAGTTTACATGACCAAGCCTTCTATGCCAAAGCATAGATTCATCCAATGAGGCTTTTGCTACTAAACAAGTTAAACTCTCCTTAGGATCAATGTTCTTTAAATCAACACTGTACATATTGTTCCTTTTTGGGATTTTAAGAAGGATATGATCTTCATCAGGCATTTTAAAATCAGAAGAAAGAACCATACATTCATTGTCAGTAAATAGAACATTGTTCTTTTTGTCACACATTTGTGAGACACTAAGGAGATTAAACTGAAGTTCTTTCACAAAGTACACATTTTCAAAATCTAATTTACTGGTTTTGATAGTACCTTTACCAGTGATCTTTCCTTTGATTCCTCCCCAAAGGTAACATATCCTCCATCAATTGTTTTGAAGTCTGTGAGAAAAGACATGTTGCCTGTCATGTGCCTTGAACATCCACTATCTACATATCCTTGATCACCAATATCAGTTGAATGTTCCTGCACATATATAGACATATTAGTTTCCTTGGGGTACCCAAGCCATGACAGACTTGGGTTTGCCTCTTGCATCAATGTAATCAAACCTTTTTAGGATTGTTGATGCACCTTTTGATTGGAGTGGTTTCCATATCCAACATGCTGAGGACTTAACAGCATTTTCCCTTTTAATCCATTTTGTGGTCTTTGGTCTATCAGTACCAATTTTGGCAGTACCATTTGGTCTAGCAGGACCTTTTGGTTTTGTTTTCCAAATTTGTGTTTTGACCACAGATTTCTTTTGAATAGGACTATTCACAACTTTTGATGCATATTTGAAAGTGTTTCTTGCACCCTTATCAGTTGGTTTTGAGTTAACAGGCTTATTTTGTCTAACAGTATGTTTAACTTTTGGTGTGTTAGACTTCACAAAACTTTTTCTGGGGTGTGTTTCATTTGTTTTAGACTTTGATTTACTCCCAGAAACCCAGTTGTTACAATAAGCATGAAGATGATTAAAACTACCACAGTAATAGCAAGCCTTATTATACATAACAAAATCATCACCAAGTTGGTGTGACTTAAGATTGTTCCAATTTCTTTGGCTACCTCTAGGTCTGCTATTACACTTAGCACAACATTCAACTGTTTTCAGAACAGCTTTAGCCTTAGTCTTAATCTCTACTCTTTTAGGACTAACTGGTCCTACTTTGTTTCCTTTGGTTGAAACAGTCTCTTCTTCATCATCATCAGATGTCCAATCTTCAATAATTAGAACATCTGATTTCTTATCAGTGAGCACCTTGTTGTTAGAGAGTGAAGCAATCTTAGCACTCTCAACAGGTTCACTTTTCTCTACAGGTTTAGCTAGTGGTGTGTTGATGAATTCACGTAAACCTGATTCTGCAAGATCTAATCCTGGGGGACAAGGGATTCCTCTATAAGGAGGTGGACATGTCTTGTATCCAATCCCTGATTTGATTCTTTTGTTCATCTGATTTTCAACTATGCTTCTAGTACAATCAGAAGCAGTTTCCAAAGTGGTAACTGTTAGTTGAATATTATCCCTTGCCAATGTCATTTTAGCACACTCAGTTCTTAACATATTTATTTCAGCATCTTTCAAAAATATTTGCCTGTTAAGAATGGCTTTAGTGTCAGAAAAAGTGAGTTCATTTTCCCTAAAATGAATTATCTGCTTCTCAAGTTTGGCCATACCACACTTATGATTGACTAGGTCTTGATGAGTTTTTCTTTCTTCTACTTTTAGTTCATCATAAAGTTTTATAAAAGTTTGTAATTCTTCAAAAACTTTACAAGAATTTGAACATTTAGTAATTTGTACCTCAGGAGTGGAGAAAGCCATTAAAGCCAATTCATCTGAAGTTGACTCCTCTTCACCCATAAAACTCCAATCAAAACCCATCCCATCAATAGCTACCATTGCTTTAGGCTCCGTGATTTCCACAGCCTTACTCTTGTTCTCAAAGCTTCCTTTCTTCTCAAACCTTCCCTTGTTCTTGTTCTCAAACCCTCTTCCCTTATCATCCTGCTTCTTTGGTCTTCTACACTCTCTTGAGTAGTGACCCTTCATGTGGCAGTTGTAACACTCCTCTTTGGACTTGTCATACCCAGCAGGCTCATTACCATCTATGATAATCTTCTTTCCAGTCCTCATCAGTAACTTCTTAGCCCTTATGCTTAGAAGTGAAAGTTGCCACTTTATGTCCATTTCTTCAAGATCATCATCATTGATCTCTTGAAGATCTTCAAAAGTTAATATGGACCCATTGTGTTGTGATGTCAGGAAAGCACAACCAATTGTTTCATCTAGAATTGTTTTGGTACTGCTAGAAGTACTGGCAGTACCAAAATTTGTGTTGGCAGTACCTTCTTCTCCACCATCTTTTTCTTCATCTACAACTCTTGAGGTGCTTGGAGATGATACAAAAGCCATATTTCCTGAGCTTGAACCAGTAGTTTTCTTCACTTCATGCTCTACTATTTTGAAGTTGTTGTAGAGATCATTAAGACTCATCTGATCAATATCTGGTTTGTTTTTCCAGACAATGACATGCATGGACCATTCAGAGGGTAAACTCCTAAGAAATTTGGAGTTTAAGTCTTCTTGAGATACCATTACTTCATGAATGGCTAACTGACTTGAAAGCTTTTGAAGTCTATTGAACATGCTGTCCAAAGACTCATTTGTTGTGGCTGCAAAGTTTTCAAACTGATGTTTGAGGAGAGTTTTCTGAGTTTTCTTGGTGGCATCATTTCCACCAAATCTAGCCACAATAGCTTGAAAAAGGGTTTTAGCACATTTGTACTTGTTGAAAATCAAAAGCTGATCATTTGGAATAGTCATGAGAAGCATACTCCTGGCTTTAAGATCATTTCTCTTTTGAATTCTTTCTTCTGCGCTTGTTGGGTTTACTTGCACATGTGTTACTAGTGCATCGTTTACTGTGGAGGTGGTGATTGAGGGTTTGAATGAATTTCCCTCTTCAATGATCTCCCAAAGTGCATAGTCTTGCACTTGAAAGTATTGCTCTACCCTCAGTCTCCACATATCAAACTCATTTTGTTTGAGTAATGGAAGTTTTGCTGCAACATTGGTTTGAATGTGTTCAACATCCATTGTTCTTTTAAATCGTAAATATCAGCCTAGCTCTGATACCACTTGTGAAGGATTATACAAACACTTGGGATGTAAATCTTAATAATGTGTTTGGGATATTTATGTATGAATGTGATGTAGTATGCGGAATCTACTATAACACACTTTAAAAGAACACAAAGGAGATGAGTATGTAAACGTGAGTTATAATGAACAATGAACACAACTTTAGTAACACAAAACGATTCAATATTATTGATGAAATAATACGGATGATCTAACTATCACCAGGATTACAAAGTAACCTTGAATCTTTGATTGTTTAAGGATTTGTAAATTAGTAACTAAGTTACTAGAGAGATTATGTTGGTTCAGGTTCTTAGTTGGAAAAAGGTTAAAAGCATACTACAAAGGTGGTGACTAAGAGATCCTTTTATAGGATAAGGACCCCTTATTACAAGTTGTCAAGTTGTTGAATATAATAATATACTTAGACTTTCCTAGCCTACAATTAAATACAACTACCAATGTAACTACTCTGTATATTCTTCTGCACAAACATGGAAGACTGAACTACTTCTACATAACGTATTACATTGTACAAAGACTAATAATTCAACAAATATCTACAAATAAATATCTATCAACTTGATCATCAACTTGGCAGGACCTTCAATAACTAGCAGTACCTTCTCACCCAGAAGGTACTGTTAGTACATCTTCAACTCTTTCAAAATCAACTAGCAGGCTCAATACTTCATTCAGCAGGCTCTTTGACTTGAACATTTTATTCCCAACACTAAGTTTGGTGCAGCACCCTGAAGGGTATTCATTGGTGGAAGTGGTGGGTATGATTCTGATTCAGACTCATTCATAGACTCAGTATTACTGAGTTGTTCAGTGAGTTCAAGCTTACTGAGTTGTTTAGTAAGTCCAAGCATATTTTTCAAGGCCTGACTTTCAGGAAGCAAGATATTTCCGGTCTCAAAGTTTGGTAACTTACTGACTGGGTTGTCTCTGACAATCTAGTCATTAGACTTGGGAAGCATTTCTTGCTCAAAAGATATGCCAGCTGGAACAAAGGTTAATTCACTGTGACTCACATTGGGATCAACCATAAGAGGGTCAATTCCAATGGTTTTCTGAGAGCTTAATCCCACAGTGTCAAAAACCTTGGGGTTCTTTTTGGTCCAGCCTTGGATGACAGCTTTTTCTTTGTTAAGTTCAGTTTGTAGTGCTTGGTTTTGTTTCAAAATTTCAGTGTTCTGAATTTGTAGAGTTATTGTTTCTAATTTGGCTTGCTTTAGTACAAGCAATTCATCTCTACATTTATTCAATTCTGACACTATGTTGTTATATTTTGAACACATGTTAAGCCTTTGTTCCTCAACAAATTTAAGATCTACACAAATATAATTCATGTAAGACTGCCAATCAGAATCATCATCCATAGAAAGTAAAGTGTTTACCTTCTTCATGGTGATGTTTACCCACTCTCCATTCCTTGCATGGCTTTTCCCAACAGCCACCTGATCACCTTCAGAGAGTGCCATCAGTGCACTCACTCTAATTTCCTCATCTGAGGAGACCTCTTCTTCATCCCAATCATAGGCTTCAGCAACTAAAACCTTGTTCTTTGCCTGAACAGGCTTGGATGTTTGAGCAGCCTGAGACATAGAGGGATTAGTTTCAAGAATTGAAAGTTTAGCCTTGGCTTTCCTATATTTTGCTTCAAAGTCCTTTTGACCCTTGTTTTGAAGTTGTTGGGTCGACTGAAACATTCTAGGTTGAAACTTGCTAGTTCCTGAGGAACTATTTCCTGAAAATTTGTAAGAGGGTTCTGAGGTGGTTTTAGCATAACAGTCCCTAGCAAAATGACCCTTTTTACCACAATTAAAGCATTCAGTGGTTTCATTTGCTTTTCCTTTTGAAAAATTGGACTGGTTTCTTTTGATGAAACATTTTGAACTAGCAAGGAGTGCCCTCTCTTGGAATTCCAAGTTTAGATCATTTAGGTACTCATCACTAGTCCTTTCATCAATTTCATCTTCAGACACTTCTTGAAAGTCCTGCACAACACCATTAGTATAAAAAGCAGTTGATATGGGTGTGGAGGTTAAGGCCTTTTTGGACTCAAGAGCTTTTGAGTCAGGATATCTCCTTGAGATCAAGTTGTCCTCATAGATAAATTTCCCATAGATTTCAGGGAGCTCAAGGGTCTGAATGTGATTAGCATTCCTCAGGCCTTGTGAGAAGTTTAGCCACTTCTCAGGGAGACTGTTGACAAAGCCAATATTTGTCTCATGCTTAGATAATACTACACCATCATTTGATAGTTCGTTAATCAAAGTCTTGTATCTGGTATAAGTCTGAGAGAGACTTTCAGAGTCTTTTGCCCTGAAAGTATTATACTCAAGTTTCAGGTCCATGACCCTGTTTTCCTTGGTATCTGAGGGGCCCTCAAAGCTATTAACCAAGTCATCCCAAGTTTTCTTGGCTGTTAAACAGTTAATGATTGATTCCATTATATCGTCAGGAAGCAAGATATAAGGATGCTTTTAAGGCGCTGGTCTTGATTGATCACCTTCCTCTCATCAATGGTCCATTGTGCCTCAGGCTTATTTGGCCCTGCAGCAGTCTTATGGAAAAATGGGCCATCGCTGATACAGGTGATGTAGTAAGGTTCCATACCAGTTAAATAGCAAATCATACGTTTTTTCCATTTGCTAAACTTTCCAGCTTCTAGTCTGGGTGCAATAGCAGAATAGCTGCCACCCTTTTTATCGACCAGCTGGGGTACATTAATATCAGCCATAGTAGGATCTTGATTTTAAAAACCTTGAGCACTCTTGGTTAGTTTTGAAAGATTTTATAAACCAGAGGCTCTGATACCACTTGTTGTTCCCTTCACATGCTTAGAGTTAACTAGAAAGTTAATCTATTCGTGTTTATGACTAATACAATGTTATGATTAATTCTAACAGATTAATGAAACATAAAAGTAAAAAACACATAAGTATTTTTCAACGTTTAAATTCTTATTAGAAATGAATCAAATAATCTATTACCCAAGTGTTTTGCGGAACAAACACTTGGGATTGAATAGACAAGGTATGGTGGTGTCTCCTATCTAAACTCAAGCTTTGCTTTGAGTGGTAACAATTCGACCCACTGAGCTATCTCAGGGATACGTTACTCTTTGTAGGAGAGAAGTTGCTTTGTAAAAGTCTAAGCTTTCAATGTACAAAACACACTCAACTTCTCTCCCATCTGAACCTATTTATACACAAGTATAAAGAGTAAAAGTGATTAAAAATAATACAAGTTGTTGAAGCAAGCGTGTCTGAAAATTACAACAGTAATTGTCATTTCCAAGAACCAATAGGAATGGGCTAAAAGTCTTTAGGAGTGGTTGGTCTGACACTCCATGACTTTTAGCCGTCTTAGGGAAGGTTTCTTCCTGACAAGATAAGATTAGATCTTATCTTAAACTCTTCCCAGATCTTCCCGCATTTCTTTCAGGCTTTAGGTTCTTGAGTACACGCCTTCATTTATTAATCACAATTGTCGTTGAGGAGACTGGGGTTCAGTGAGTTCTTGTCCAACACTCACTGAACCATCATCTTCTTCTTTGGCTTAAGTCCTACTTCAGGGAGTACCGCCTTCCTGAGTAGTGAATCCTTCTTTTTGAATTCGCTTTAAGCATCCTGAAGATGACTCACTGAGAGACTGTTCTCTCAGTGACTTGAATTGTTCTCAGTTTAAGTTAACACTTAGTTAATTTGTGTTCAAATCTTGTTTTAAGTATTCTTGGGTACTGACGGACCCAACAGGATATAAATACAACATGCCGATTAATCAGTGAAGCAATAACCAACCCCGTGTTTGGCATACTCATCCAGTATTCCTGGGGTGCAAATCCATCTTCGAACCATTCTACTGATATCTGAATTTGGTTAAAGTTATTTTGCCACCAAATACTTATGTAATATCCATTATTAGTGTCTAACTCTTGCATTAACCAAGCTCGAATTTCGCGCCACCTATCTTTGTGGAGACCAATACCGTGGGCAATGCACCGAAACCCACAATTTCCATCACCTCGCACATTATAAATATTTATGATGTCTCGACGGAAAAGCTCTGGAATCTGCTCCATCAAATATTCGCTAACTTCATCTCGAACGTATAAACTATGTCTTCTACTTTGTTCAACTCTGGGACCCATGTAAGAACTATGTCTCGCAGGTTCTTTGTTCAAGTCCGGGACTTTTGTAAATCTTGAATTTGTGCTTCTTCGGTGATCTACGGTTGGTTCTTTATTCAAGTCTGGGACTTATGTAGCCTGGGACTTTTTGTCCTTTGCGCTCGGACGTCCACGAGTACTTTTATGAACAGCAGGTTCACGTATGTCAACAGATTCAGGTTGCAGTATATCCCTCTCACCTTCTTTATCATATTTTTCTTGACAAACGACGACATTTTGCCAAAAACATTCTTGAATTATCGTATGTCATTTTCACAAGAAGGACTATCTTCAGGCGTAGGAGTATTGATACTAGGCCACGGCACAACTAGGGTTCTCCAAAAAATATAAATTCTCTCACGTGGAATGGCCATTTCTGCATTCATTAAAAGTGACTCATAAATTACTGATATTAATGGAGAAAATAACTTGATAGTCATAAATTTAATATACTTACTTTGAATTCGATAGAAAAGCAGTTCGTGAAAGCATGGTAGCCCATAAATTGACCGCAACTGATGACTACATTCTTCTGCGGTGATCAACAGTTGGAGTTCATCGAAAATGAGTTTCAAAGCATATTTGGAAACTTTAGACCACAATTCTGCAAATAGTGGTATATTACATTTATGCATTAACTTCTTTTTGCTTCTAATAAAAGTTTCTTTTATCGCACTTTCTTGTGCAATGAGTATCTTATTGATCGAACTCAACAACGTGTCTAAGTTGGATTGTGTGCTGCCCAAGTATAATTTCAACAACGCGTGTTGACTCTCAACTCTGCATGTTGTTGACTGGCCGTAGCTGCGATATTGATTGGTAATAAACGCGAGAAACATGTCTGAATAACCTTGCAGCCAGTTATTCTGATATGAAGAAATATCTGGAAAAAAAATGAATTAATAAAAAGTCATTCGGGTACTTATTTATTAAATAATAAAAACATTGCATTAATAAGTAAGTACCTGTATGTTCGACCAATAACTCTTGTAGGTGTTCATAATAATGCAAGAATATGTCGTGTGTCGGAGCTTTAACCATCCAATCCCATGTTCCTTTAATGGACTCATACTCCTTTAGCGTATTGCATCTATATCTGCAATACAGAAGCACATTTTGTGAAATATGCCATCGACAGAGTAATTTGTTAGCTTTCGTGAATTCTTCTCTGCATGCCCCAACCAATGCAAAATCTCTGTCAGTGATGATCACACACGGGTAATATTCTTCGTCTATCACCTCCTTCACACATTGCAATACCCATTGAAAATTAGGCCCCTTTTCTTTATCTAAAAAGCAAAACGCCATTGAAAATGTTTTGTTTGTTGAAGTTACTCCGACAATTTCAAAAAATGGCAATTTAAACAACGTGGTATTGTATGTGGAGTCCATTAGCATGATTTCAGGGAATGTACACCATAGAGCATAGTAAGTGGGGTGAACAAAATATAGTTCCTCAAGCTCATTATGCTCATTTACCCTCTCGTAATATGTATAACCTGAACGCATCAAATGTGAGTAAAGGACTTGGATTGGAGTTCTATCACCTATTATGGCTCCACGGATCTTATTTTGTGCGTTATATAGTTCTAACGCTAGCCACGTTATCCGGATTACGCTCCTTTATTGACGAAAGTATATGACGTGGTGGTACGTGATACACTGTTAATTGTTGCACCAAACTGAACTCATCATCCTTTAATCGCATTGCATATAGGAAACCATGCAACGACTTTGCAAAATCATGATTATGCCTATCACACTTCACCCTCAACCTCAAAAAATTTTGTGTTTTAGAATATTTCGCCACTAATTTGAATGGGCAATCAGTTTTAGAGGTACTGGCTTGCCGTTGAATTTCATCTTCGAAAACTTCACGTTCATACTTCCTACCTTTTGAACACCCATAATTGATTTCGTACAAATACCCCTTCCCTGATTCGGTTCTTCTTTTAACAATAACAAAGCCGATCTCTCGAGCTATATTTTGCACCCAATCAGTTAGTTGTTCGGAAGAGCTGAACACCTGAAAATACATTACAACTTTTACAAAAAATTAACCGAACCAAACTGTGACCACCCGTACTAAATATAACTACTAATGACTATTTTTTTACAAAAAATTTTCAACTTTTATTTTTTTAACAAATAATTACAACTTTTACTTTCATTTTACAAAAAAATTACAACTTTTATTATTTTTAACAAGATACCTTTTTTTTTTTTTTTTTTTTTTTTTTTTTTTTTTTTTTTTAACTTTTATAACTTTTAACAAATTTAATTTTAACAAAATAATTTATTTTTTTAACTTTTACAGCTTTTATTTTTTATTTTAACAAAATACTTTTTTACAACTTTTATTATTTTTTAAACTTTTACAACTTTTATTTATTTAACTTTTACAACTTTAATTTATTTGTTATAAAAAAATTTATAAAGAAACCGGATGCCGGATACCACCCTCGCCCCCCTTTTTTTGGTTATAACCCACCCCCCCCCCTACCCCACTCTGTCTCTGACTCACTCCTGCTCTCTCTCTCTCTCTCCTCTCTCTCTCTCTCTCTCTCTCTCTCTCTCTCTCTCTCTCTCCTCCATCTCCTCCAATCATCACACATCCTCACGTCTCACACATTTCTCTCTCTCACCGATAATCTCTCTCTCTCTCTCTCTCTCTCTCTCCTCTCTCTTTTAGATCTAAAAACTTCTTCTTTTAGATAAAAAAAAACTTGTTGACGAGTTATTGTTTCCGTGGTGGTTTTAGATCGATGATGGGTTGTTATTGTTTCCGTGGTGGTTTTAAAACTGCTTAAAAAAAAAAAGACTTGTTATAAAACATTTTTATTTTTTTTTATTTTTTTTAGATATTTGAAAAAAAAAAAAAAAAAAAAAAAAAAAAAAAAAAAAAAAAAAACCATGGTGGTTTTTGTTGTAGTTTAGATCTTTGAAAAAAAAAAAAACCCACTTGTTTATAGATATGAAATCGTTGGTTTTTTTGGTAAAAAAAACTTATTATGAAACATGTTGGTTTTTTGAAAAATTATTAGATCTGAAATCGTTGGTTTTTTTGAAAGCTTATTAGATCTGTGTTAAAAACAATGGTAAAAACCATGGTTGTTTCTGTGGTGGTTTAGATCTTTGGTGATGATGAAACTGCTTATGTGGTATATTACATTTATTTATTTTCTCTAAATGTTTTTGCTTGTGAACTTATATTCATATCTGGTTACTTTATTTGGTGTGGTTTAGATCTGTGGTTATTTGTTTAGATATGTGAAAAAAAACATGGTAACCACCATGGTTGTTTAGATCTGTGGCTGGTTTGTTAGATCCGTAATGGTTTGTTAGATCTGTGGTAAAAACCATGGTGGTTTCTGTGGTGGTTTAGATCTTTGGTGATGGTGATGGTTTACGATAAGCAGTTGGTATGAAATTGCTTTGGTGATGGTGATGTGTTTTGTGAATGCAAATTTTGAAACTGCTTAAAAAAAGCAGTTGGTATGAAACTGCTTTATGATAAGCAGTTTGAGCAGTTTTAGCCCTTTTATAAAACTGCTTATTATGAGAAGTAGTTTAAGCAGATCTGAAACTGCTTTTGGTTGTTGTTGATAAAAAAAAAAAAAAAAAAAAAAAATTGGTTTTTTGAAATGGTTTCTTAAAACTACTTATTATCAAATAAGCAGTTGATTTTTGTTAAAAAAAACCAAGATACGGCGATAATGATTTAAAAAAAAAAATCAAAAAAACAAAACAAAACTTGTCGATTGACATGGCATAACCGAATGGACGGCAAACACTTTGCAACCTTCAAATTTGCAGCCATATGATTAAAAATAATAATCTGAGCAATCTCGATTTATCATATTTTTTTTATAAACGTTAATCATTTTTGAAACTAATATATATCTAATAGCGTAAAATTATACCTCGTTCGTGTAAAACAGTGATGTATTCATCGTAAACTTTTATAAACCCATAATTCCGCACTTGTTCCTTCCTGCTAGCACTAACTTGTTTTTTTTTGTTTTTTTTTGATCTTTTATAAACTTTTGATCTTTAAGTTAACTTGTGTTATTATTATTATTATTTTTTTGTGTGAATGCAAGTATGATCAAGTGCAGTTTGTTTATAAACTTAAATAAGAATCTTTAATAGCGAAACTCGTACAAAAAAAAAAAAAAAAATGTGTTTCACCACCAAAACACTCCCGTTACTCTAGTTAAAAAGTTAAAAGACAAACAAACTAAAAGCAAAAAAAATGGACTTTGGAACAGAAAAAAAAAAGGACTTTGGAACACTCCCCAATACATTTGATTTGTTAAAAGTTGTAAATACCATATTTACCAAAAAAACGGAACAAAAAAAAATAATAATAATAATAAAAATAAAAAAAGTACAAAGTACAAAAAAAAACACATCCCATTTTCATAGCTGACTTTACAAGGGTCATCCAAATATCATATGACATACAAGTGAATGTAACAGGCATGGTTAACATTGTGCATATAGTTATTAATCAATCATGTGTCTAGTTACTAGTCGGTGTTAAAGCTAAGCATGTACAACGTAACATGTATATAATACACATTGTACTAACACATTAATGGTCTGCTTTATGACTTGAAAGTTGCAAGTTGTAATCTTTCTTGTCAGTCTTTAAAACAAAATAAAAGAAAAGGGGTCGTTATGAATTATATGCAGTTTAATGAATTATGAAATGTCTAAAGTACCTTTTAAAGATCAGTTCGATGCAAAGATTCGTTGTAATGTTAATTGATGTGGGGTAATTTACATTTGAGCATTGAGACGCGAACACGTAACATTGTAAGGACATGGATAAATTTACTTATGCACATTAAGTCTAAGGCTCACATAAATGTATGTTATAATTTAAAGATACTAACTCATCACATGCCATAACTAAACATAATACATAATGGCGAGGCTACAATCTACTTAATGGTGTATGTGCTGATGGTGGTTTGGGGAGGGGACACTTTTTTTTTTTTTTGCATGTTGAATGTTGTATATACTTTTCAAATAAATTCTTCTGTACCTTTTACTTCTTGGACTTCTCTTCGTAGTCCTTGGGATTTGGTACTTGTACACATACATGTGTATATATGTACAATATTTTTATGTGAATATGACCCATATTGAATTCATGAATTGAACTTGATTGTCCAGAAAATTACATCTTACCAACCTAGACAATTGCATCTATGCTCTATAGACATCCATATACAAGCATGCATGTCCGCATATATGGATGGAACGCACATATACCGCGATAGGTGTATAGTCATATAGTAGTGAAATACTTTTTCCTATGACATAACACAGTAAGGAGGCGGATTGACTCTCATTTTATCCGTCACGTCAGTTTTTGCTCTCCGGCGACCAACAGGCGATTGGTTGCCACAGTAAGGGCGACATTCAATTTTTTTTTCAAACATTTTTAACAACAAAATTAAATTTCATTAATAATTTAAACATTACATAATAATTCAAATAAAATTAAAACATTACAATTAAATTCAAATAATATTAAAACATTGCGATAATAAAACGACTAAACTAGTTTTGATTTTGACGATGCCAAATGTCTTCTACCAAATCGGTTTTTAGGCTAAGATGAGTTGTTTATTGATTATCTCCTTGGTAATTTCCAACGATTTCACATGCGTTCTTACGGGATCATAATCACGGTGCTGCTTCGCTCGAAAGAATATGGGAGATATCGCCCGCCCATTGGTCCTGAATTATCATATTATGTAATATGATGCATGTGTACATTATATCTGATAGCCGATTTCTATGCAACCCTTTAGCCGAATGTTTAATCATTAGCCACTTGCTCTTTAGTACACCAAAAGCTCGTTTCACATATTTCCTTGCTGCTTCGTGCATCGTCTTATACAATATTCGTTTGTGATCATTCGTCCCTGGTGTTTTAATGGACTTCATAATAACGGACCATTCCAGATATATCCCATCAGCAATATAATATCCCCGTTTATTGTTAGCAACGAATTCCACATCTGGTGCTCTCCCCGTTTTGAGATCATTGAAAAGAGGCGATCGACGTAAAACATTAATGTCATTATTCATCCCCGCGACACCAAAGAACGCATGCCAAATCCATAAATCTTGGGAGGCGGTCATTTCCAATAAAATGAAAGGATCTAACCCGTGATCACCCCTACAAAATTGAGCTTTTAAAGCGTGTGGGCAATTCGCCCACAGCCAATCTGTACAATCAATGCTTCCTATCATCCCATGAAACCCATGCTTTCGTTGTGATGAGCATAGAGTTTTTCAATGTCAGTAACTGTTGGCTTTCGCAAAAACTCTTCACCATATAACGCATGATGACCTCACAAAATTTTTGGAGACAATCACAAATTGTTGTCGCACCCATTTGCAGATATTCGTCCAGAGAATCAGGATTGACTTCGTATGCCAATTGACGAATTGACGAAGTACACTTCATCAATGGAGAAATACCAAGTGTGCCCGCACAACTAGGAGTTTGTTGAAAATAAGGGGAATGATCGGTTACCTCTCAAAAAATTCGTGTGAATAGGTTTCGGCTCATTCGGAAACGATCACGGAATGCTCTTTTGTTATACTGTGGGTTTCGCAGAAGTAAGCCGCCACTAAACGATTATGAGCACCCAAATGATCCAAATAATTTGGTTTCGTTAGATTTTAGATTGAGACGCTTGATAAGTATAAAGACCAAGATCACGTTCTGGAGGTCGGGGAAACACGAAATAAAGGTTAAACATGGTAGAATCGGTTTATTGATTGGGGGAGGTGTGTATGTTTTCTAGAGAGAGAAGTAAAGAAAACATACACACCTCCAAGTAACAATGTGAATCCCACCTTCCTAGTTGTGACTAGGAAGGTATTTATTACAACAATACAAGTCTAACTTAGCTCTATTGTCTAAACTAGCCCTTGTACTTAAATGTTATTGCAATTTCCGACTATAACAAACTTTAAAGGCTAGCAATCTCTCCCCAAAGTGAAGTTATATGGGAATTGCTTACAACGTTCCCTACAAGTAAAATGTAAACCATAAGCACAGAGAAAGGTCTTCAAACTTCATTACTTCGTTCAGCTTGCAGAATCTTCTCAGCTGTCATTTCTTTACTTATAGATGAACCATGTGAGCAAATTCTAATTAGGGTTTAATTCAGAGTGCCCTGAGTGCTCTCCCCTAATTAGTGCTCTCCCCCAAACTGACAGCCTTCCTTATGAGGAGTGCCCTGAGTGCCTTGAATCTGTTCTCTGTTCGGGGGAATAAAGTACCAATATCTTTATCTCACCAAATGCATCCCAGTTATTTTTCCATGAGAGATCAGCCCGTACATTTCTCTCCCCCGCTGGTGACGATTTATCGGAATCAGCATACTGATGTGTACGTGAAATACAAACTGGAAGCCCTTTATCAGGAATCATATCAGCCCGTGAGAAGATGTCGATATACCCAATCTACTAATAATACCATTTGAGATGTATAACTCTTTATCAACCTCCTGTATAAAAAACAACGGCTTCATGTAGTGACTACTGATAGAGAAAACCCACTATGACGAATTTGAGACTGAAGTAAAATAACCCAAACTTGTGACTTAAACTTGCACTGTTGTATGACTAAGTACCTATACTGAGCACTACAACGTAACTCCTTAAAGCATAGGTCGTTTCATATACCCATCCAACCTTCCTTAAAAGTATACGAACTCATCTTGAATTATCCACATCTTTGTGTGCCACTGAGTACACCAACTCAGTTTAAGTGATAGTTAACTAGGTCTTCTTCCATCCACCCCTTGACCTATGAAAACTAGATAAATCAAGACTTAATCATTGAATGCTCTGTGAGCCGTTTAAGATCGAGCAAGGATCTCGAAGAATCATGCATCCAACCAACCCCGATATCTTCAAGATACTAAGTACACGTACCCGAGATATTCCACTTCAACTTCAAATAAGTAATAATGAATCATCATCCTTGTAGTCACGGTTGATAATAATCAATTTTATAGCCATTGTCATTTGATTGTGAATCTTGATCAGGATCTTTTCGGTTATACGTGGTGATGTTGACGGTGTAGGCCAATAATATCATTTGTGATTTTGGTGTGAAATATGCCATAAAATGACATTCTAATGATGCTGGAAAAATATGCGTTTAAGAAATTTTTACGCCAAAAATTCCCTGAAAAATTCGATTTTTGGCCTAAAAATTTGAATTTTGAGCCAAAATTTTCACTCTTGTACCAGAATTTGAATCTCGCGTAAAAATTGACCGTTAAGTCATTCCTCAAATTTAAATTTTACTCAACTTTTCCCGCCAAAAATTGCGATAAGATGTCCGATATATAATTGCGATAGAGTTCTCGGACACAATTGCGATAAGGTTGTCTGTCAGCGATTGCGATCAGTTTCTTGGATGGCAATTGCGATAAGCCACAAAGTTGAATTGCGATAAAATCCAATGTTTGAATTGCGATAAGAGACAGATTTTGGTTTGCAATAAAGACCACCTTCTGAATTGCGAAAAAGTCCAGCTTTTCCAATTTCGACAGAATTATCAAATGTCAATTTCGATAAAAGCCCTTATTGCAATCTTTACAAAATTGTGATATCACATGTGAATTGCGATATTTGACAGCTTCCTCTGAATTGCGACAAATGGCAGCTCAACCACTTCTTGTCCTTTTGTCACTTGCCCACTGTGAAAGCTTACTAACTCTTGTAAGACTTACCAACTTTTCAATAATTCTTGTCAAGAATTATACGCAACACAGTGATAAAAAAATATCCAAAAACAAATCTTGTACAATCCTTGTGAATTATTGTCGATCTAACAACTTAGAACAAACAAAAATCCAACACTTAAACACTAGATTCGAGTGGAGAACTATCAAGTCTACACAAACCAACTCGTTAAATCACTAACAAACGCAACCTTGAACCTTGATTTTTGCGTACGATTCCAAGAAAGACACACAATCTAACGTTTTTATATAACAAAAACGTAACTGTTGCTAACATAAGAACACAAATCGAACACAAAAACTTCAAAAACTCGACTGATGAACAGTAACTAGATAAAACACACCATAAATCATATTTTTTACCTCAAACACACCACGATTCGCCACCTGGTTTGTTCTTGATACCAATTATAAAGACCAAGATCACGTTCTGGAGGTTGGGGAAACACGAAATAAAGGTTAAACATGGTAGAATCGGTTTATTGATTGGGGAATGTGTGTATGTTTTCTAGAGAGAGAAGTAAAGAAAACATACACACCTCCAAGTAACAATGTGAATCCCACCTTCCTAGTTGTGACTAAGAAGATATTTATTACAACAATACAAGTCTAACTTAGCCATATTGTCTAAACTAGCCCTTGTACTTAAATGCTATTGCAATTCCCGACTATAACAAACTTTAAAGGCTAACAATAAGCCTTCAAACACTCTTCCGCAAACAGCACAAGCTCGCTACTAACTTCACTTTCATCATCCGAAGATGAATCGGCGATAAATAGCTCGTAAGAATCCATTATGTAGATTTGAGAGAATGTGTTTGAATGTATATAGAGAGAATGTGTTTGAGTGTGTGAATAAAATGGTGAAATGAGTAGGTTATATATAGTGTGGAAGTATTTAAGTTTAAAAGTTTTTTTTTTTTTTTTTTTTTTTTTTTTTTTTTTTCTTTTTTTTTAATGCAACGTTCACATTAAACGGTCAAAGAAAAAAGAAACAAAGTGGACGATTGTCAGTCGCCAGGAGGATTGTCGGTCACCCACAGAGATTGATCAGTCGATCTCTATGCTTACTGCGTCCGGCCTAAATATTATCACAATCGTTGGCACGAAATAAATCATTCTTCGGACCAATCAGTGAAAGACTTCTTTGCTTTACTTTTGCAATTTTTAGCCTTTTTGGTACCATTTTACATGATTTTGAATGGTCTCTTTTTTAGTACAGTAGTTAAATTCAAGTTAATAAGACACCATTGGCGTACAAATGTACGTATATAAAATATGAGAAAATAATAAAGTAAAGTAAAGATATGCATAGAAAAGGGAACCCTAGCTACCTCGGAACCGGCAAACAAACCGGGTAAAAGCAACCTCGAGTTCAAAAACCAATCACAAAGTCATCCCAAATTCAAATCCGGTCGGGAAATATATGGAATATAAATGTAGCACAATACAGACAGAATGAACGTGTACGAACATAATATAAAAATTAATTAAGGTTTCCTTCTTTTAAATTCTACAAAATTATTCTTTTTCGTAGTATTATTTATTTTTGGCCCATGCGATAATATAAAAATTAATTAAGGTTTCCTTCTTTTAAATTCTACAAAATTTATTCTTTTCGTTGTATTTATTTATTTTTGACTCATGCAATGCACGAATATTGTTTATCTTAATAAATCGAGCCTTTTATTTATAAGGAGAATCGTATACATATCTTTATAAAAGCTCAAAATTACGTGTGAGTGTGTGTATATAAAAGCTCAAAAGATCGGATATGTTGGTGCATAAAACTTTTGTGAAAGAAGTTTTTCTAATTTTGAGTTTTTATACGTTTTTTTTAATGCATAAAAAATGAATTTTGATGCGCAAAAAAGTTTTGATGCACAAAATTTTTAACTTTTTTTCGTTAGATGCGCAATGTTATTTTAATGAAAAAAGTCAAAAAAAGTTAGGTGCAAAAACGAATTTTTAAATGCACAAAAAAAGGATTTAATGCACAAACGTATTTTTTCATAATTTTTTTTGGGAAAGAATATCTACTTTTATAAAAGCTTCCTTCACAACTTTTTCATGCACCAACATACCCGATCTTGTGGAATGTTTTTGGATTTTTTCGCAAATGTTTAATTTTTTTTTTACGTAATGTACGAATATTTGCCTTTTTATTTGATCTGTATCATATATATATATATATATATATATATAGATAGAGATATATATATATATATATATATATATATATATAATATATCATATATATATATATATATATATATATAGATTAAACTTATACTTGCATATAATTCATTTCAAAACTTAAAAATTACATATATATCCAACATAAACTAATAATAACATAGATATCATTTTTAAACCTTCGTATTTGCATATATATCTTTTCTAAACGTTTGATATGTTATATATAACAAAATAATTATTTAACATAATTTTAACCTCTAAATTAAATTATGATAATTATATTTGTTAAAATAAAACACTAGCAACATTTGTTTTTTCAAAGGTACGATGTAAACGTGGTTGAAAATGAACTAGGTACTCAAAAACAATATTTAGCCGTACAAAAAAAAATATTATTCCATATATAATAAGAATGCATGAAATAACTCATTATAAATATCATGATTGTTATATATGTATAAGCTATCTCTTGTAAATAACTTTTCATTTTATTTAATCTATTTTACCTTTGTAAAAAAAAAAAAAAAGGTACGTTTACTATGAAAGCGTATATTCCTTACCAACAAGTTTATAAATAAAGAAAAAAATAATTTTAAGAAATATTATTTTTATAATTAAAGTTGTTATGTATTTTAGAGTCGTAAGTCACTTGGATATATATGACATATCTAAGGTTTATAAAATATATATATGCAATTATAAGTTTAAGTTGGATATATTTGTAATTTTTAAGCTTTTGAGATGATATATATGCAATTATAAGTTTAAATTAGATATATATGTAATTTTAAAATTTTGGAGGGATATATATATACGCAATTCCCCTTTATTATTATAGGACATAGGTTCACGATTCAAAAATATAATTGGGTTCATATCGATGTTATTTATGTTATGTCGATAAAATCAAACTATTTTTTTGGTAAACAAGGTTTCTGACTTTTTGACAACTAATCTACGGTGTCTAAATTCATCGCGACGTACACTTAAACTACGTAAAAAACACTCTCTATTTGAGAAGTTGGTGTGGTGAATTCAGTTTTGTTTTCTTCAAGCAAGGAGTGTACTTGTGAGCTCTCACAAAATAATTTGTTTTAAAATTTATGTAGGTACTTGTGAGCTCATAAATCCAACTGTTATTTGTTTCAAAAACACTTTTATATAGGATGTGTTTGCGGGTCAACATATATGAAAACGCGGTTCTGTCAAAATTGTTTGGAATAAGTTAACCCGTTAATTTGCTTTGAAAACTCGTAACAAATGAAGTCGGGTGTAAAGTGTTGAGTTCATTTTTTACATGAATTCTTTCAATTTTTATATATTCAATACTTAATACTCATATCTATATTATTTATTTGTATATCTAATGTTATATTTATAATAGTTTAATAATAATTAATATTAACATTTATTGTATGAAACTTAACTTCATATAAAAGTGTTTTTTAATATATTTTATTTATTAAATATGATTTAAATTCATTATTTTTAAATATAAAGAAATTATTCAAAATTCTTTTCTATATTAAATATGACTCAAATTTATTATTTCTATATGTATGGACTTATAAGTATTATATTATTAAGATATAATACCCGCGCACGCGCGGGTTTTTTTCTAATCATTTAAATAAATTATTATTTTTAATTTCGGGTTTTAATTATTATAACAGGACCTTCAAAACCATTGTACTTTGATTGAGGTATTGAATTAGGGTTATTTACGAATGTAGTGGGTTTTAATATTAATTAGATTTGGAGGAGATGTTCTTGCGTCAATGATTGTGCGTGAATGAATGATAAGAGATCGAGTTTGATTGATGGAGGAGGAATTTGGGAATGTGGACTTCAAATATTTAGTGGGAATGATACTGAATTTTAAGTTTCAGCCCAAATCTTTGAAAAACTTGCTCCACCGTTTTCAAGTTTTAATTTTTTATATTTTGACACATATATTTTTGTAAGTTTTTATTGAATGATTACAAATCACATTCTTTTTTTTGTAGAATATGGATAAATTTAAAAGTATTTAGGCTTTTCTTATTTAATATTTAAGAAAATAATAATAATAATAATTTGATTATTACTTAATAAGGTATGATTTGATTTTTTTTTAAATGTAAAAGTCCCCACTAAGGGTTTTGTTTTATTATATATGTAAAGATTTATAAGTATTATATTATTAACATTTATTGCATAAAACTCAATTTTTATATATTATAAAAAAACTTATTCAAAATTCTCATATTTATTAAATATCATTCAAATTTAGTATTTTTATATACAAAGAAATTATTCAAAATTCTTCTATATATTAAATATGACTAAAATTTATTATTTCTATATTTATGGATTTATAAGTATTATACGGAGTAATATATTATAGTCTTATAAATTATAATTATCGATACTAACATTTATTGCATGATAGTGAATTTTTTATATATTATAGATATAAAATATTTTAGAAGATAGTTTAACTATAGATGATAGTTCATAGTTCCATCAAAGATAGTTTAACTATAGGTATCAAGTTCTTTTTATTTATTTATTATTTTTTTTATTTTTATTTTTTTATTCTGATACATAGTTGGCAAACAGAAACAATATTGCTAATCTTCAAAAAATTCAATGCTCAATTTATAGTTTATATAAAATTATTTGAGCTTTATTTTCTTGAGTATATTTTTAGTTATCGATTATTATTCACTAAAATATCACAATCGCAATTTATTCATGCACTTGATCTATAGTAATATAAAAGGAATTGATTATGGCCGACTGGAACTGAATATCAACAAAACCCATTGGATTACATCATATCATTAATCATCCCAAACTCCTTAAACTTCCATACATTTCAATTGTACCTCTAAATTATCCTACTTTGATGAGTGCCCAAAACTTATAAAAAAACATCCATAGCTTCTAAAGCTCGATCAATCAAGTATTAATGTTTTTTCGTTAGAATAATAAAACTTCGAAACAATAATAAGCATTTTATAAGTTTTTTTTGTTCACTTTTTAAGATCTTGGTGGGGGGAAGAATTGCGTACCCGCCATAAAAGCACTAAAAGGAGTTGGGTAAGTTGAAGAAGGGTCAATAAAATTGGTTACCACGGGATTGATACTAGTGCTCGCCGTCGCAGCAGCTGTTGTACTGGAAGTAATAAGATTAAGTTGTTGATGATGACCATGAACACCACTACCCGATGAACTACCTTCAGGACCATGATCATATAGAATTCCCTTAAAAACATGCCCACCAACGCTCAATGCCGTCTGATAAGCCAGTTGTTCCCCAGCATCGTCCATTGCACTCACTCTAACGCACCTAAAAACTGCTGGAGAATTCACTTCTGCTGGAAAATGACCCACTCCCATCGCTAGAAAATCAAGGAAAAAAAAAAAATCATAGTTATAAAATTAGTACGTTTTTACTTTTTATTATATGGTCATAATTAATTGCTGATAACTAAACATAAGCTAGGTACAAATAATGAAACAACAAAAACTAAGTATGAAAATAAATACTCCGTAGGTTTTTATGTGCACATGATGAGTGTAGGTCAAATATGGAGCATAGCATATTAGCATGATCATCTCACAGTTACACACTCATTATGTGTATTCACTCTTCATAGATGATGTAAGGGGTTATGGCAAGACATAGACCTTAGTCCGGGTTTTAAAGCTTTTATGAGTCTTGAACTATGCAGTTAATCCAGATTGCTCCTCCATAGTTTTAGGTGTTATAAACATAATAAGATAAGAAATTAAAATTAAAAAAAAAAAAAAAAAACCCTCGGTTAAAAATATTTAAGCCTAAACTGGTCCCGTAATCTAAACATAATCAGCACAATTGCACACTGACTAGGTGTATTAATATTCCATAGATGTTTGGAGTTATAGATATAAAGACAATAGTCCAGAATTCAACGCCTAAAAGAAGAGTAAAGCTAATCTATAATTAAAGCATGATATACACACACAGTTACACACTCACTAGGTGTATTCATATTCCACCATAGATGTTAGGGGTTATAGATATAGAATTATAGAGACTAGCCCAGAATTCAAAGCCTAAATTGGTCTTGACATAAGAAGCTAAATTCTATATATATACATATAAAGACGAACCCTATCAAATCATAAATCAGTATTGGTAAACAAAAAAAGATAATTTTTTCCAAAACATAACTCAATAATTGAGTCCAAATAACAATATTTTGTTTATGTTTCTATCTTTCTTGCTTCATTATATATAACATACACGTAACTTTACCTGAACAAGTATTGTGATGTTGTGAACTAGGAAAGATCATGCCCATACCTCCACCTCCACCACTACCACTGCCACTAGCGACCATACTCCGATGAGGTTCTTCGCGTAATCTTTTAGGGTTTTGATCATCATTTCCAGTGGCTCGCATCATTAAACTCAACTGTTGTGTTCCTAGGGTATGATGTTGTGTTACAGACATAAGTTGTTGTTGTCTTTCGCGGCGTTTAGCAGCCGGTACCCAAGTGCTTTTCACGTGTGTTTGACAATGAAACCCTCGGCTTTTACAACAAGTCCTACACCTCATGTGTGGACAATCTTTTTTAGCTTGGTTACCACAATCTTGACAATTCATTCCTCCACTATTACCACTTCCGTACCCTCCTTGCCTCATAACTTTACTATCACTACTAACATCATGTTGTCTTTGTTGATAATATTGTTGCCATAATTCAAAGCTTTTGTTGTAGATCTCTTCGTTCTTGAATAAGTATAAACTATAAGGACTAACTATACCATCATGGTTATGATCATGATCTTGTATTTGAATTTGATGATGGTGGTGTTTGTCAACTTTACTAATTTCAATTCCTGCTTCTAGAGGGAAATATCTTGACATTCTTTTGCACACAAATTATTTACTAACTTGTGTTCAAAGATCAAGATCCAATCCATAGTAGAGCAAGAATTAAAAAAAAAAAAAAAAAAACTTTAAAATAAATTAAATTAATAGGGTTGTAAATTTGTGTGGTAGTGAAGAGTGTAGGGGTCGGATAGTGTCAACTATTGAAAGATCTAGGGTGGGGGTTAGGTTTTTTTTTTTTTTTTTTTCCTTCCCTAGTTGTATGTGTGAAAAATAGGGTGTTTGTGTGTGAGTTATGGGCTCCAATACTCCATCATCGCTTTTTGAATATGTCTTTATGTGCTCTGTTACTATGCTAGATATTGTTGAGGGATTTAATTAAATATTTAGGTTATAACTTTAAGCATTATTAAGCTTAAGTGAAGTGACCGTGAAATGATAATGATTCTTCATTTGCAATAATAGTAGAGTATAAAGTCTTAAACAATTATGTAGAATTAATTAGATTCTTTTACTATGCTCATCAATAGATTTTAGTTACGTTGAGACTTGTGGCGTTTATAATTTGTCAAAGAAAAACATTTCTAGGCCTAGTATAAACTATCAACTCTCAATCATTTACAGTACAACAAAAGAGAGGACGGGCGAGAAGAGTTTCGGCGGGGACGCCCATGTCCCCGCCGAAAGCCGCTAAACGACAAAAACTATGCTAAGCTGGCACAAAGTCTCGCTGACCGTTTACTAAATTTTCAACGCAACTTTTCGGCGGGGACACTGACAAAGTTTGACCAAACTTAGAACGCTTAATTGTTCCCGCGTTTTTTTCCCGCTCCCACTTTCAGCGGGGACATGTCCCCGTCGAAAGTAAAGATGCACAGTTTTGGGTTTTTTGCGGGGACCTGTCCCCGTCGAAAGTGTCATCCAGTTTTTCCTATTAAAATTTATTTAAATTAATTAAAAATGATTTAACATTATTAAAATTATTTATAAATGAGAATCCGTGCTTAAAAATAAAAACCATTTACGCCAAAATTCTCAACATAAAAAGTAAACACACACTTTACCATTTCAATTTTCCTCCAAAATAATCATGTCACAACAAATGAAGCGCCAATAATCAATATTCTCATTCTTTCATAAACCGTCAAACGATAAACCACCATCCAATAAATACTCTCATTCTTTCATAAATGGCCACGTGGCAATCCAACTTCTCGAAGATACGTTTGAACATATAAAGCAAAGGAAAACAAGGAAGGGAAAAGATGGTGCAAGTTCTAGCAAAGCGGGAAGTAGCAGCAAAAAAAAATGAATGAGCGATGTTTGTTAATATATCATCTCGGCTCATTCGTTCAACATCTCATGTACAACCATATCATCTCGGCTCATTCGTTAAACATCTCATGTACAACCATATTATCTCGGCTCATTCGTTTAACATCTCGTGTACAACCGTATCATATCGACTCATTCGTTAAACATCTCATGTACAACCATATCATCTCGGCTCATTCGTTTAACATATCGTGTACAACCATATCATCTCGGCTCATTTGTTAAACATCTCATGTACAATCATATCATCTCGGCTCATTCGTTTAACATCTCGTGTACAACCATATCATCTCGGCTCATTCGTTAAACATCTCGTGTACAACCATATCATCTCGGCTCATTCGTTAAACATCTCATGTACAACCATATCATCTCGGCTCATTCGTTAAACATCTCATGTACAACCATATCATCTCGGCTCATTCGTTTAACATCTCGTGTACAACAATATCATGCATGCGCGAACCAATACACACAAAGGTAATGGAACGGAAATAAATGCTATAACTAAACACACTTGCCTTGTACAGGTAACTTCTCATTTTTACAACTCTGAAACACATCATAAATTTGTCCAAGAATGGAGGTAGAATGATATACTGGTTTTCGATCCATATAATGAGGATATTCTGTTGCTTTCAAGTCATTAGGAATTACAACATCTCATGTACAACCATATCATCTCGGCTCATTCGTTAAACATCTCGTGTACAACCATATCATCTCGGCTCATTCGTTTAACATCTTGTGTACAACTGTATCATATCGACTCATTCGTTAAACATCTCATGTACAACCATATCATCTCGGCTCATTCGTTAAACATCTCGTGTACAACCATATCATCTCAGCTCATTCGTTAAACATCTCGTGTACAACCATATCATCTGGGTTCATTCGTTAAACATCTCATGTACAACCATATCATCTCGGCTCATTCGTTTAACATCTCGTGTACAACCATATCATCTCGGCTCATTCGTTAAACATCTCATGTACAACCATATCATCTCGGCTCATTCTTTAAATATCTCATGTACAACCATATCATCTCGGCTCAATCATTTAACATCTCGTGTATAACAATATCATGCAATCGCGAACCAATACACACAATGGTAATGGAACGGAAATAAATGCAATAATTAAACACACTTGCCTTGTACAGGTAACCTCTCATTTTTACAACTCCGAAACACATCATAAATTTGTCCAAGAATGGAGGTAGAATGATATACTGGTTTTCGATCCATATAATGAGGATATTCTGTTGCTTTCAAGTCATTAGGAATTACAACATCTCATGTACAACCATATCATCTCGGCTCATTCGTTAAACATCTCTTGTACAACCATATCATCTCGGCTCATTCGTTTAACATCTCGTGTACAACCGTTTCATATCGACTCATTCGTTAAACATCTCGTGTACAACCATATCATCTCGGCTCATTCGTTAAACATCTCGTGTACAACCATATCATCTCGGCTCATTCGTTAAACATCTCGTGTACAACCATATCATCTCGGCTCATTCGTTAAACATCTCATGTACAACCATATCATCTCGGCTCATTCGTTTAACATCTTGTGTACAACCGTATCATATCAACTCATTTGTTTAACTTAGTTAAAAATGATGTAAATTAAGTATAAATGACTTAACTTGGTTAAAAATGATGAAAATAATTTTAAAAAGTTTTAAATTAATTAAAGATGATTTACAAAATATTTAAATTAAATTTAAAAGATTTAATAGTGATTTAACTTAATTAAAATGTTTTACAAATAATTTTAAATGATTTAAATTAAGTATAAATGATTTAATTTTATTAGGTAAAAGTGATGTAAATAATTTTAAAAAGTTTTAAATTAATTAAATATGATTTAGAAAAAATTTAGTTAAATTTAAAAGAATTAATATAGATTTGAGTTAGTTACAATAATATAAAAGAGTTTTTTTTTTTTTTTTTTTTTTTTTTTTTTTTTTTTTTTTTTTTATTTTAATTAAAATCCTTTCGGCGGGGACATGTCCCCGCCGAAGGATTTCACCAAAAAAATTGATTTTCCCTCGTAGCATTTACTTTATCCCGCCAAAGGTTTTGACGAATAATAAAAACTTTTAGCGGGGACGTGTCCCCGCCAAAAAGTCTGACTAAAAGACAAATTTTCATTCGGCGGGGACATTTCCCCGCCGAATGTAATAGCTAAAACCTAGCCTCCATTATTATCAAATCTGCGTAACACTTTGTAAAAAAAAAAACTCATATGCTCGCTGCTTCTGCTTCTGCTACCATCGTGTCCACCACATTCGCATCTCCACCACCACCACCACAGCACCACCATCTCCACCACCACCACAGCACCATCATCTCCACCACAATACACCCACACTCTCCACCACCACCACAGCACCATCATCTCCACAAAAAAAAAAAAAAAACAAAAAAAAAAAAAAAAAAAAAAAAAAAAAAAAAAAAACTCATTTGCTCACTGCTGCTGCTTCTTTTTCTCATCCCCTTTCTTCCTTGCTCCCTCTTGTTTACAAACCCAGGTGAGTGTGGGTGTTAATTTTTGTTAATTATTGATTTTTATTATTTTTTTAAATTTCTTTATTTTTTGTTATTTGTTAATTTTTGCAATATGTTAACTTGCTATAAATGTGTTTTCTGATTTTTGTTATTTTTTAAAATTTTTTTGTTAATTTTTTTTGTACAGTCTGTTGTCGAGACCACGCCGAGAATCGAAGCCGAGAACTGAAGCCAAGAGCACAACGTGCCTGCTGTCGAGACCACAACCGAGGTTTTTTTTTTTTTTTTTTTTTTTTTGTGTTTATGTGTTACCGGGGACATGTCGCCGCCAAAAGTTTATAGTGATTAATTTGTGTTTATATATTATTTTAGCTAGGCTATAGGGGCTGTTTGGCTTAGTTTATCAGTTAGTATAAACTGATGCAACAGAAATAGAACTAAAACACTAAAACTAATGTAAATGGCTTAGTTTATCAGTTAGTATCAAGAATAGTTTGTGGCCAATCAAGAGATGAGCAACAACAACAACAACAACAACAACGCTTCTTAAATCAGTTTTAAATTCAGATTTAGAGAAATAAGGGGTGTTTGGCATAAGCCTTAAAATGGGTCTAATAAGGGGTGTTTGTGCTTAATTTTAACTCAAAAGTGTCGGATAGTCCTTTAATTAGTTCTTTAGTTGTTGATTAATGAAGTTTTGTAGGTTTAAGTTGAAATCTCAGCTTATAAGTGCTTATTTGCTTGTCTTGAAATAAGTAGATCAGCAATGGGTTTACTGATGCAATGAGTCAGATCTTTGACCTGAGCAGCCTTCATCTTAACTTCTTTTTAAGCCTTATATAAACTCCTTAGGGTCTAATTTTTGGTTCTATTATCTTTTTGGTGTATGAGCTTGTTCTGCTTTGGCTGTTTGGTGCTTATTCTTATTGAGTTGAATGCCTTTTTTATGCCTTAAATAGCACTAGATCAGTCAGATTAAATGGTTCTTCAGTTTGCAACTTGTCTCAATGGCCTTTTTCTATGCTGAATATTAAGCACTCTTTAAGCTCATTTAGGTCATTTGGTAGATAAGCTTGTTCTCTTTTAGGTATTTGTGGCTTGGCTTATTGTTGATAGTGCTTAAATTTAAGTTCCATTTGCCTCAGTGGGCTGTTTGGTTTAGCATTTGTTTCCTTAGTAGCTTAATTGAAAATCAGTGCTTATTTGTTTATGTGAATTGCTTATTTAGGATTATATTGCTTGTTTGATTTACTTTTAGAATTAGGTTCCTATTTCAGTGCACACACAAGCTTTTAAAAGCTTGTGTGAGCTTATCAGTAGCTTAAGTCCATTATTGCCTCTTAATAAGCAGTCTGTTATATAAGTCACTTTTCTGGCTTATTGCATTTGTTAATTTTGTTATTAATTTTGTGTTAATTGTTTTCATTTGTTGATTTTTATTAATATTTTTTATTTTTTTTCATGTCGAGACCAGCCTTATGTCAAGACCAGCTAGCCGAGAGCCAAGACCACAATCAAATGGCAAATGTTATAGCTACGAGCCACGGTGGGGATGGAGGTCATGATCCACCCCATGGTCACGCGAGGAGGATAGGCGCTAACTGCGAGCGTAAGAATTTCTCGATTAATTTAATTAAACTTGATCATTATTTGAAATTGATAACTTGTTATTTTATGTCACCATCACTTGAATTCGATTACTTGCAGGGTCTAATTCGAGAGCTCCCAGGCCTAGGCCTACTGTAACCACTGTGAAAATCTCACTCTATAATAAACTATCTTATAGAAAAACTATTCTTTTTCTACGTGTAAATTTTTTATTTATTTTAACTATTATCTTATGTAGATCACATCCTCGATAAACGTGCTCGCAACTCAACCTGAACTGATTTGGAATTTAACTATATAAAACATACTTGACCTAAAACTTTATGAGATCCCATTTATCACTTTACGTTATTTCGTTAACGTACGTTTAAAACTAAACGTTTTCTATCTGCTAAGAGTTTTATGAAACCCTAAACTACTATAAAAAAATAAATAAATAACAAAACCCTAGAAATACTAAAGTCCAATTTATCTGATTAAAGTACAAGTCACTAAAGCACAGAAACCCTAATTCCACTATGACTCCCGATAAAACCCTAATTTCACAAAAATATTATTATACGTAATAAAAACACAAACCCTAAATAATATTTTTATAAAATATATATATATACAAGACTTTTAAACTAAAGTACAAGTACTTAATGCACAAACATAAGAATATTAATATAAATATCATTATAAACCTCAGTGTACTCATTTTAAAACACGTTGTCCAAGTATTCTTTATATTAACTTTGAAAATTAATTTCTTAACATATTAGATATATGTACAAGTCCTTTAAGTTAAGGTACAAGTTCTTAATGCATAGCAACTAATTATTACCAAAACACTATATAAACTTTAAAGGTATACTTTGTAATAAATTTACACATTAATTTTTAAAATAAATTTATTAATTTGTAAAATACTTGTACAACTCCCTAAACCTATGGTACAACCCTTTAATGCACAAAAACTTAAAAGTCCATTTAATTACTTTAAAACTTTAATAAAAATTATATAAAAATAATGAAAATTAAGGTAATAGTAAAATTATATTTTTCATATTTTCTAAACCCTATTACAACATCCCTAAGCCTAAAGTACAACTTTCTAATGCACCAAATTGATTTCTCTTATTTTTCTCTAAATCGATATATATAAAAATTTATTTAGAAAACCCTAAAATGATTTCTAGGTAATCTTTAAACTCTAGAAACCCTAACTAGAACCCTAACCCTAGAGTACCACACACTTAAGCTCAATGTACAAACCCCTTAAGCCCTAGTCGAACCAAACTAACCCATTTTCCTTATGTTTAGTCCGAATTCCATTAGAAACAAACTAAGCTCTAATTTTTCTTAAACCTTAAGAGTCCAAAGGTGAGAACCATAGCCTTCCACATCCCCCTCCTCTAGAACTTAATACTTATATGGTTTAAAACCAAACACATCGTCACTCCCTCACAAGGACCACGACCACCCCCCCTCCTTCATACACTTGCATTCAATAGAAACTTGACACATCTCTATACCCTAATTGTCACTTTCACAAGCCCTATCTATTCCCTTCTATAAATAAACAAACCAAACATCCCTCTTGTTCTTCCAAATCCTTCGACACCACTCCAACAGCCCCTTTTCCCATATTCACTACTGATCAAACACTCTCAAACAAGCCTAAGAAACTCTAGGAAGCCAAGAAGGAAGGTAGATAGTTCTAGTGATCATTTCCAAAACCCTAAGTCCCATTCTTGCCCTATTCGATCTACACTAGCTAGGTAAGTCTCCCATCTTTTTCTTTTTGTTTTCTACATTCTAAATATCACTAATATCATTAATAAACCAACCTTAGTAAAGATTAACCCTTAAAACAAAAATTTACATTTTATTTTCTTTCTTTTTGTTTTTGGTCGAACAAACCCAAACGCACCCCTAGTTATTTTTAAAGTTCATTAGATATTAGAAAATAGTAAAAACATGCCTAAAATACTTCTAATATACCCTAAGACCTAAGTTAGAAACCTTAAGTAATCAAAATCTAATTTTTCTTTTTCTTTTTCAAAACTGTCGAACAAACAAACACCACTTTAAATTCTTTTTACAAGCCTAAATTACTTAGAACTAATTAGAAGACTCTTAAACATGCTAAATATAACCTAAGATTCCTAGTTTCTAAAGTTAAAAATCAAAAACGAAATATTTTTCTCCTTTTATTTGCTGTCGAGTACCACAACAGACCCTGAGTTTGCTATTTAAAATTTGACCCTTTAACGCGTCTTAAAAATTCTGGATTTTTGCTAGAATAAAGTTCACTTAGCTATCTAAATATAGGAAAAAGAACAGAGTCATTTGATTAAGAATTCACTGAGTTTCGACCCTTTCTTTGTCGGGTCTTTTCTGCCCAGACCAAACGAACAAACGCACCCTAAAATAATTTATTTCGAGCTTGTGAGCTCGAATTACGAGCTGGGATTTTGCAAAAATTTAGTTTATAAAATGATAAATAAATGTACAAAATAGTCGTAAAAAGTTTTGCCCTTTTACTAAAGGTATTGAGCGTTTTTAAGAAATAGGGACGTCGTGTGTAACGCGACAGGAGTCTCAGGGGTAGTTTTTGCCAAAACTCTAACCAGAATTATAAAAAGGATTTGATATGCAGTCGACTTAAACCCTAGGAGTAGAAAGTGTCATTTTTGAAACTATAAGGGTAAAAGTTGTCATTTAACCAAAGTTGAAGGGTAAAAATTGTGATTTTATGAAAGATGAGGGGTAAAACTTGTCATTATACGAAAGTTCAAGGGTAACAGTTGACAATATGTAGAACTTTAGGGGAAGAAGTGAAAATTATTCAAATAATTAATATTATTTTTATTATTATTATTATTAAAACTATTATTATTATTATTATTATTATTATTATTATTATTATTATTATTATTATATTATTATTATTATATTCTTATAAGTATTATTATTATTAATAAGAATTAAATTACGATTTTCCGATAACGAACGAACGAGGTATCTAATTATCAAACGAACGGAACAAAAACATAAAAATGAGGAATAAGATAAATCTTATAACTTTTGAAGAGACTTCATGTTGTCTCAAATTTAACAATAAACAAAAACATTACAAAAAGAACAATTAAACTTATCTATATTCAGAAACGATTATTGAAACTTGACATAACCAACCCAGGTTGCGAGTCGGAGACGTTTATCAACTTTGTTTAACTTTGTTTTTCATCCAGACTGTTCAGGTGAGTTTATAGTCCCACTTTTCCTTTTTACGTTTTCCAAAAATGTAGGGAGATACATGCTATCAAACCGAACACAAATATTTTCCTGATTGTTATTGCACTAGGCTAACTGTCCCTTATTATGATTGTATTATTATTTAAAGACCCTCATATCATGCACCATTAGTCACCCGCAGGGTGAGCGTGAATATAGTGAATAGATCTATTGGCCTGACGACCCATTTGTACTAATCGGATGGATATCTTCGTGGTAGCCGGTTAGACAGATGCATTATATTTGATTTCTTAAACTCGGGGGAAACTACTACCATTTAATTATGTTAGTGAGACTGGAAACTGTCAACGCATTGCATGTCATGAGGTTTAGTGCAATATGCCGAATTACGAATGAACTGATTTCTTTACTATTTATCTTGTGTTCAAAACTGATTATTACTTTAAACACTATAGATTCACGCAACCTTTGTGTTGACTTTTTAAGCATGTTTATCTCAGGTAACTAGAAGTATGGCTATCGGCACGGAGTGGCTGTGGACTTTTTTTTTTTATAATAAGAGTGTCCACTTTGTTATCATTCAATGAATAATGTATCTTTTATAACATATTTTCCGAACCTCCCTCTGGGACCTATATTATGTACTCTGATTTTAATAAATGAATGATAACAATTTTATTTAAAATGTCTCTTTTTTAGTCGTTTTCTATTCTCATGACTGTGAACCATAAAGTAACATCCCAAACTTATATTTCGCTGCGTATATCAAAAACGGGGGTGTTACAGATTGGTATCAGAGCTCATGGTTATAGAGAACCAAATATTTTCAAACATTGGACTATAACCGTTTTTTCACAAAAACTTAACCAAAGTCCTCCGTGCCATGCCGCTACTAAAACGTTATTGGTATGTAATTTATTGTTAATCGTTTAAACTGCATAAATGAAATATTTATAACTATAGAGTGGTTACAGAATCCTGACTTCCCCTATCCAATCTATCCCTCTTATGTCCAGACTCAAATATCAAAATAGAACCGTACTTAGTGCCTTATCTACTAGGATCATTTTCGTTCTATTGATATTTACCTTTATATTTCGCCTTTATTTTTCTTACTGTTATTAATTTCTTATAATTATTATTTGCAAATTATTACAGTATCATGTCTCCCGAAACCCCTAAGATTAACGAAACTACCCCAAAACCCTTATCACCTACCCACTCATCCCCATGTCAGGAACTTAAGGGAATAGCTGAATCTCATGAAAAGCTGATTGGTTGTCCGACAGCATTTGAGGTTGGACAGGACATACACCAAGAAGCAATTCAGAAAGATGAAGGCCTAAACTCTCCAATACCTAACAATCCAGAATCCCCAGACAACCCAGATGATATATCTTCATCTAATTCCCCCGACTTAAGTTTAAACCCTACTGATTCGATATCGACTCTCCTTTACCAACAAGCCAACACTCTCGATGCTCACGCTAAACAGTTGGAGGAATTACAACCAATACGTTTTGAATGGTACGACCGTAATATCGACACTCTGTTTAGAAAGACCGATGCTGAGAGACGCACAATGTTTGGGTTGGGAGCAAAAGTTGACAAGATGAAAAATATCTACAACCATAAATTTAGAAGCATAGACTCCAGGATCCATTGTTTAAGAAGAGAACATGATCAAATGCTCAGCAGGGTGGAAGATATTGAAAGAACCCTCTGGATAGCCAGTGAAATGGCAAGAAACCAGGATCAGAAGATCTTCGCCTTGGAAGCCCTCCTGGATAATCAATTGAGGATATACCAGGAACTTCAGGAACGCTTCTTAGAAATGAAAATTGCACAACTGAAACTTGAGACTGAAGTTAAGCATTTACGTCAAGGACGTAACTGATCATAAAGTCACATGTATCATTGTTGTAAACCAAATAGTATTTGGTTAGTATTTCCTGTATTTTCTAAATAAGTCTTAAACTTCAGAGTTTGAAATCAATCAATAAATCTATAACAATCCACAATTGTTATATATTTACTGTTGTGAACAAATTCATCCTAATATGTCTTACTATGATGCTGTGCATACATGTAATGACTTCCCATAAACTTACCCCACCAAACCTAGTCAACCGGCCAACTTGAGTTATTGATAGAAATTAGGATCACTATGGAAAAACAAAGAACCAAACCCTATATTAGAGACAGGAAATCCTTGACCAACTACATGCTGTATTAATAAAAGATCTTGCATTAATTGTTTTGTAAAACAATTAATCAAGCTATTAATATCATGCTATAACCCAACATACCAAGACCCACCTAGACTAGGCTATAACTAGTAGAAACCCTAGGAAGATTTCAGAAGAGAACTTGATAAATGAAGATAAAGTAGCTTTTGTAAATGAATCAGTTGTTCCTTAGTAATTATATACCAAAAGTTAATCATTTATCTACGATATTAACCAGACATATCGTAAATAATTGATTCTCAAATGGGATATAACCTCATGACCACTTGTTAGTAATAATATGTAATTATCCTAACATGGTCATTACCAGAATTCTGAAATTCATGTTTCTTGTTGCTAGAAGGAAGTCAACATGAAAAATATCAATGTTTCGCTAATGACCCCGGAAGATATCCAGAAGTTAGTAATTAACCTCATTACAGCAGTACTCGAAGTAACTACCGTAGCCCACCTAAGTAACAACAATATGGTCACAGGAGAAAAGAAGACGGCTGTGTCTAGTAGACATATCCCTGAAAGTTTCATGGGATGCAAGCCAGCTCTTCATAAAGGTCCCGGAAGAATAACCAAACCTACCATTACCCATGCCTTAGGAGTTAAGAAAACTGTCACATTTAAACAAAATAACCAAAAGAGAAAACTCAAAACCATCATTCCCACCTACTACCATCACCAACAAAATCATGGGAATAGTTATGTCGGAAGAAAGCCATTGTGCAGAGAATGCTTGTTGCACCATTACGGTCCATGCATTGTTAGGTGCGCAAAATGTCAGAGAATTGGACATCAGACCAAAGACTGTAATTGTGACTTGCCATGGATGTGGTGGAAATGGACACTACAAGAATCAGTGCCCAAACTTCAACCCAAATTGGAAAGACAAGACTGATGCCCAGGAATGAGAACTCAAGTAAGACCTTAAGTATGAAATCTATGGATAAGATAAATGTCTGTAATAGATAAATAAATTGGGGATCAGAACACACTAAGTTGTATTTCCTTACAAATCTCTACCTTAGTTATGGTGGATGTAACCTTAAGTATAATAAACTATCTTTCTACCGTATGAAACTTTCATCATGCAACTTTTCTGCAATAATCTCAATCTGCGTTTAGCTTCATTATCTACTCTATTCCTCCTTACCCTATTCATAGACATTACCTAGCAAAACCCTAGTATACCTTTAGGAAATTTGGTAAATATTATTTTGGCAAAACAATAGACTATCCCTAGCCTGTAGGAACCTTAGACGAACCCTAAGATTTATTTTAAGGATATTCCATTAGTACTCTAGGAAAAACCCTAACCCATCCCTGTAGTGTGGACTAAAATTTTTCCTATTATTTTGAAAAATAATTATGATGTTATTTTCCTAAAATAACGCGTTGAACACCATCTAAAACTTATTGAAAAAAAAATACATTAATACCACTGTAACTGAGCCAAACATCACATCATTTGGTCCTCAATTATACATAGCCTGATCAACTATGTATAATTTAGGAAGAATTATGTAATAAATTGGACAGTTATCTTTTCATATTTTCTAATAACAATTTTCATTCAAAAGCAAAATATTGTAACAAAACAAAATGTTTATAAACTATCACTTTTGATTTAATACAATAGAAGTCTACATCTACTGCTCATTACCTCAAAAATAGGAATTCGACAATATTATGGATTAAAAAAAAAAAAAAAAAAAAAAAAAAAAAAAAAAAAAAAAAAAAACCCTAAGAAATCCACAAGGACTTATAGTACAAATTTTATTTAGAACCCGTAAAAATTCATGCATAACGAGATCACTAGCATCAGAAGTACTAGGATTACAATGACTCCAAGGTAAGGAGTAGAATCACTGAAAGGTTGACCGGCCATCACCACTAAGACTTCCATCAACACCACGATAGCTAGTGTAATCACTGGATGGATCATTTTGATTACTCTGTGTAATAGGAACCGACAAAAACAATAAGTAGAAGACCAAACCTAGACCGTAAACACGTAGGCGAATAAGATTTATTGAGGATTATATAGAACTGGGAAAAGATCATTACCTCCATAACTTGTCAACTCCGATAGCTAGGATCCCAAATGGCATTAGAGCCGCCACAACATAGACCATGAACTCATAGTCTTCCTTAGGAACATACTTCAAAAAGAAAACCCCGAGAACGATATGAAAGATTGCTAGGAAAGTAAAAAGGTGCGGCATTTTGAGATTTTTAGAAGAGAATTTGTTAGTAAAAGAATGAGGATTAAAATGAGGTATTTATAGGAGAAAACTAGCCGTTATATGGCCGTTATTCGACCGTTAAAATCACTGTTCACGACCGTTGGGAAAATCTGACCGTTGGAAGTACTGTTCACATCCCCTAGATTTATTAGGTGGCCAGACATTCAAATCTAGTTCATCTAGTAGGAATAAAACTGACAAAACTGCGTTCCCTTAGGTATAAAATGGAAATTCCTAGACGACCCTTTTAGGCCAAAAATATAACCGGCGACTAATAGTAAAATGATATTATTGGAGACATAGGACACAAGAATAAGATAGTATTATTTATAATATTAATTTCTTTACTTGAGGCATTTTAAGTATATCAAACTCTAATCACAACCTATTCTCATATTCCTTATCTAGGTTAGAAATTTAGGCTTGACTATTCCTATATTTCACTTTTCCCAATTTCTCAACCAACGTAGACTGAATCTCGGGACGAGATTCCCTCAACGGAGGGTGACTGTAACCACTGTGAAAATCTCACTTTATAATAAACTATCTTATAGAAAAACTATTCCTTTTCTACGTGTAATTTTTTATTTTATTTTAACTGTTATCTTATGTAGATCACATCCTCGATAAACGTGCTCGCAACTCAACCTTAACTGATTTGGAATTTAACTATATAAAACATACTTGACCTAAAACTTTATGAGATCCCATTTACCACTTTACGTTATTTCGTTAACGTACGTTTAAAACTAAACGTTTTCTATCTGCTAAGAGTTTTATGAAACCCTAAACTACTATAACAAAATAAATAAATAAAAAAACCCTAGAAATACTAAAGTCCAATTTATCTTATTAAAGTACAAGTCACTAAAGCACAGAAACCCTAATTCCACTATGACTCCCGATAAAACCCTAATTTCACAAAAATATTATTATACGTAATAAAAACACAAACCCTAAATAATATTTTTATAAAATATATATATACAAGACTTTTAAACTAAAGTACAAGTACTTAATGCACAAACATAAGAATATTAATATAAATATCATTATAAACCTCAGTGTACTCATTTTAAAACACGTTGTCCAAGTATTCTTTATATTAACTTTGAAAATTAATTTCTTAACATATTAGATATATGTACAAGTCCTTTAAGTTAAGGTACAAGTTCTTAATGCATAACAACTAATTATTACCAAAACACTATCAAAACTTTAGAGGCATACTTTGTAATAAATTTACACAATAATTTTTAAAATAAATTTATTAATTTGTAAAATACTTGTACAACTCCCTAAACCTATGGTACAACCCTCTAATGCACAAAAACTTAAAAGTCCAATTAATTACATTAAAACTTTAATAAAAATTATATAAAAATAATGAAAATTAAGGAAATAGTAAAATTATATTTTTCATATTTTCTAAACCCTAGTACAACATCCCTAAGCCTAAAGTATAACTTTCTAATGCACCAAATTGATTTCTCTTATTTTTCTCTAAATCGATATATATAAAAATTTGTTTAGAAAACCTTAAAATGATTTCTAGGTAACCTTTAAACTCTAGAAACCCTAACTAGAACCCTAACCCTAGAGTACCTGATGCGTGCGATGTGTCGTTGCGGTTTAGCAGTATTAATGCCTACTCAAGTTTTAAATTTATATTTAGCCGACTTATCAATAACACACACACTTAACGAGCAGTGTACCCGGTCAGTATGAATATAATGGTAAGTAGAGTGTCGATCACTAAAAGTGGAACATATTATCTAGTTATTCTAATCAGTATTTTAATATTCTAAGTTAGCTATACAACCTAATCTAACCCAAGGGGGGTTCAGCCTGAGAGACTGGCACGATTGGTTGCAATTAAATAATAAACTAAACTAATAGGCACGAATCAGCAAGTAGCACACACGTACACAGATAAATACATGAGACAATAAGAAGACCTGTCCTGATAGATAAGTAGTTTGTCACTTGTTTTATTGCTAGTTTTATATGAAGTGTATAGTTCGATGCAACGCACCGAGATTAAGTCCTTTCTCGTTGGTTCTAATCTTATCGGCGAGTAAACCCTTAATGATTACTTATGACTATCCTATTTATCTTTCTTCCTACTTTTCTACAGACGATAGAATGCATAGGTGATCTAATAAATAGGCGAGGGCAGAGGCATGGCGACCCGATCAACGCTCAGCTAGACACAGAGGTTATCAATGCACTAATAAAAGTCACCAAAGACATCAACATATAAACTTTAATTAATGGGAAAGCAGTTTTAAGGAGTGCAATCTTTCCGTTGTCACATTACACAAGCCACCAATCCTGATGAATTAAAGTTTACTAACACAATAAAACAAAACTACTTAATGAATTAAATACATGCAGGACCTTCTTACAGCTCTTGTATCTTCGTTCAAGGTGTGTCTTGTGCTGCTGCCTTGACTGAATTCGTCCTAGGGTTTCTGTACTTAGGTCTTCTAAAACTGTCGAACTTGGAACTCGTCTGGTCTTTGGGGTATTTATAGTTTCTGTCTGAGAGTAAGATGCGGCGCATCTAATAAGTAGATGCGGCGCATTGACTTAACTTCGCGTGGGGTCCAAGATTAATATATTCAGGAATATTCGTACACCGCCAGAAGATGCGGCGTATCTTCATTCTTGGATGCGGCGCATGTCCTCTTGTATCTTGGATCGTATCTGGTGAAATCTTGATAGTGATGCGCCGTATGTAATAAGCAAGATGCGGCGCATCTGGAGCAGAATGTCTTGATCTTGTACATTTCGGCAGACTCTTAACTTCTTGCTTGTTTTGCTCCATAATTAGTCCAAAATCGCCAAGTTTCACCAAATGCTTGTTTTTACCTGAGAATTACAAAAGTAAACGATTAAGTATCAATCCTCATACATAGTATAATAAAACAAGTCAAATTAATAGGATAAATGATAGTAATAAAATGTACTTATTTGAGTTCATCAAATATCCCCCCACTTGAACTTTACTTGTCCCCAAGTAAACCTTAGAATTAATCTTATGAAAATGTATCCTAAAAGATATTAGGATTTATTTTTATATTTAAGCATGTATTCATTTTTGTCATAATCACACAACCAAACACTTAACGAATTAGAAGTAAAATAAAATAATTTCGATAAAAGCAAATCTAATCGTTTAACTGTCCATTCGCGACGAATATTCTATCATAGGCTTGGCAAGTATACACATCTCCCCCACTAAAGCCAAGAAATAACAAGTCTAAAGCGGTAAAAAGGGTTTTGAGGTTTAAGGGTTAATCATTCTCCTTAATCTCTATCGATCTCAAATTCCAGAAAAGGCGACAAAATCACAAAAACATGATCGAATCCACGAACACGATACTTGCAATTGCTCAAATCCTTAACTCGAATAGGCTAAAGATAGGACCAAGTAATCTTCACCAATAATATTATATCAAAAAGGGTGACAAAATCATAAATACATAGCCGAATCCACGACTACGATACTTAAGATTGCTCAAATCCCTAATCTCAATAAATCAAAGGTTTGGATAAAGAATAATATAGGGTATGGATAATATTTGGGATATAAATTGGTGTAAAAATGAAAAATAAACAAAACAAATAAATTAAAATCCTAAGTGTGGTTAATAACTATCCCAACCATCCCATGAATAAGACTCATATCATAGAATAACTCACGCTTTAACACTTGAAACACACGCTTTAGGTAGACACGAATTATACTCAACAAGATCTCAATCAAAGAATAAACCTTAGTTGGTGTTCCCATAACTGCCAACTCCCATTCAATCCATAGATATAATATACAACAACTAGTGGTGATATCGACCACTTAATACAAAACTTTACATAAGTTGGTTAAAACAAACATCCAACTCTTCCTCTTTTTTTTTCTTTTCTATTTTTTCGTTTTTTTTTTTTTTTTTTTTTTTTTTTTTTTTTTTTTTTTTTTTTTTTTTTTTTTAATAACATAAACAAAGATGTGTAAAATTTCACCACATCACTATAATGATAATTCTGGATAATTTTCCCATACTTTTCATAACTTCAGAAATAACGGTAATAATGAAAGTAGTAAACACACGAAAAATAAACTCAAAGGTATACAATATTTACTTTCACTCCAATTGCATTGTGCAATTTCCCGACCTAACCATAGATAATGAATTACGCACGCGAACACCGGTAATGTAAGGAAACACACTTTGCCTAAAGCAATTAACCAACCACGGATTTTAATCTACAGGGTAGGCTAAGGTGTAAGGGTGTAACGAAACATTTTAACAAAGGTGTAAGAAACGAAAGGAATGGCTCTGAGTGTTTTTCTAGGGGTATCTTACTCTAAAAGTGAGAGTAACAAAAGGGTTTATACGGGGTTAACTAACCAGTGTAGTTAGCTAATAACACATAACATATAATAGGCTTTTTAGGTGTAATCCTAGAAATTTACCAATTTAGACAAGTCATTCCAATTATATAAATAATACTTATTATGGTGGTCTCGAATAGTATACAAGCCAAGTTCTAAAGTTTACAAGTCACCGGCACACTCATAGATTTGTGAATTTTGAAAAATCACAATTTTTTGAAAATAACGTCATGTGTGCAGCTATGCAACTTAGACTTTAAACAAAAACATGCTAAAAATTTTAAATTTTGATATATTAAGCACATTTTAAGCATATTTTGAAAAGTTTAGGACAAGTAAGTGTTAAGTGTTCTAATTCTCCAATCCCCCCACTTAAGTTAAACAACGTCCTCGTTGTTTGTATAAAAGGTTAAAAACTGGAAAATAAAAGAATTAGAACAGAAAAACTCCCCTGAGATTTGCTCGGTATGATCCTCCATTTGTATAAGAGCAAAAATCATCTTTCTCGTGGATGAGAACGTTTAAGCTTCATATTTGATGTATCCACAGGAAATGCAGGAATCTATAATACCACCAAGGCTTTAAACACACCTAAGTTAAGAAAGGTTCAAACTTGCATAATACATTAGTAGTTAGGAAACATAAAAAATAAAAATGAAAATCGTCAGGTCAGTCGATGTGCCGTATCTTATGGAAGAAGATACGCCGTATCGAGCCTGGAATAATTACGAATCAGAATAGAAGATGCGCCGCATCCTTAACCTGGGATGCGCCGCATTAAAATAAACTGATAAAAAGTTTTAAAGTCGAAAGTAAAAATGCAGAAAAATAAAGTAAGATATGACCAGTGCAAGAGATGCGTCGCATCTCGGAATTGAGATGCGCCGTATCCTCTGCGGGCTTGACTGACTCGACACAGAACAGAATAATAAAAATTTTCCGGGTTGTCTCCCGGTCAGCACTTGTCTTTATTCCAGAGTCTTCAAGTTAGACTCACGTTCAGCTCTTCATTTAGTCCTTGTCACGGTCCATCCTTCTTCCTTCATCCGAAAGATGTTCCCGTATAGCTTTGCAACGTTTTCTTCCGTTCGACTTAATCTAGTATAACTCTTGGCCTTCTTCGCAACATATTCCTCATCGGGTCCCAAAGAGTATTTGATGATTTTAAATTTTTCAGAAATAATCATGGGTGGCTCATTATAAGGGATTCCAAGTAGTTGACACTTTCTTTTGGTGAATTCTTCTTCGTCTTTATCAACAAACTTAAAATAAGGATCCTTAATCAAATAGTCATCAAGTTCATCAATTAATGACTCATTGTTATCATCATCTTGAATTGCCTCCCACTCTCTTTCCAATTCCCATTGTAACCGTCGACTAAGCTTAGTGTAATCATCAAATTGTTCATGCACCCATTCCCAGAAAGTAGTATTCGATGTTCCCTTAAGTCCTTTCAAGTATTCAATTCTACCCTTTTCTTGCAAAGCCTCCGCTTTTTGTGGACAATCTTCAACACTATCATACCACTCATAGTCTTCAAAGGTTACATCGTTTCCAACCCATTTCATCCCAATTATACTTCCCCCATTACAGGTTCCGTCACTCTTATAATCACAGGTCGGCCAAACACTACTCCCATCCTTGAAAACGTAAGGTGTACAGGTGTGATTAATGTGCTCAAATTCCCATGGTTTATCCCAAACCCATGGTATTTGGTCATTCCATTCGTAGTACCAGGTGTTTTTGAAATCATCATAAGTCTTGAATCCTGGTAGATCTCCAGTTAGTACATCATCGTCGACTTGAAGAAGGTAATTAAATTCTTTGAATTGTTTGCACAAGGATGTCTCATAATTGAACACGTCAATGTCTATTCTGAATAATTCTTCAATGCCCTCATTGATCGTTGAATCATGAATTGACGACCCATAGTCACTCTCTACTTCTTCGTCTTCACCTCTCATTTAGTATACCCATAACGCATCTTTAGTAGCTCGATCCATGCACTTATGGTTATTGAACTTACTAGCCAACCAATCTGAAAAATCAACATTGTTAGGATCGTGGTCAACGTCAAAGCAAGCTTTTCCAATCATTTTCCTTTTTATCTCCATGAACTCGTTAAATTGCTCCCTAAAACTCCGTGTCAACCATGAAGTCATAATCCGCTTAACTTCATTTGCAGGGGCAAATTTCGGACTACCATATTTAAGTTCAAGCCATTCTTCGAGGGAGATATCCATCAACCTTACCAACCTGCCATGAAATAGTAACTCCGCCGCAGCATAAATTCTTTCATCGTCCAGATAGTTCTCATTTAATCCCCAGTACTGTTCGGAATAAGGCATGTAAGAAATTTGCATAGGTTGGGTACTGCCTCCACCACAGCTTTTATTGCTTGAGTTCATGAATTCAATTTTGAATTTCCCATCATTCTCTTTGATAGTAGTCCAAGTCAATCCTTTAGATTCAATGATGGGCCATAAGAGTACCAATTCATCTTCTGTGTAGCTCATTAGTAAATCATACGAGAATATCCCATCTTCAATATTGCATAAGCGCTTGAATTCCTTATAAGTAGCTTCAAGAGGGGTTTCCCAAGAAAATAAATCTGCATCAATCATGAGCACATTGAAGTTGACATCATCAAAAACCTTCACATCGAATGAATCCGAAAGCAAGAGTTCCTTAGCAAAATATCCGTTCACTGACATGTCTTCCATAGCAAAGCCTGTTATCATAGGTAAAATTTTCAGTAGGATTTGTTCGCTAGAAGAGAAATTAACGAATTTAGAAACGGATATAAGAATAAAAATAGCTGATATCTGCAGACGATGCGCCGTATCCAAAAAGTTGGATACGCCGTATCTTATAATCGTTAAAATTAAATCAGAATTTTATTCAGAAAATAGATACGCCGCTTGTAAATTAGAATGCGCCGTATCAGTATTAATTATCAAAAATCGATATTTATTTAAAATTAAATGCGTCGTATTAACAAAAGTTAATGCGCCGCATTTTCGTTACGTTTGAAAAATATAAGATTTTTTATTCAGAAGATACGCCGTATCGACAGAGATTGATGCGTCGTATCTGTTTAATAATTCGAAAACTGTTTTTAATTAAAATAATAGATACGCCGTATCTGTTAAGGCAGATGCGTCGTATAGCGTTATCGTTTAGAAAAAAATTTCTTATTAAAAACAGATACGCCGCATCTTGGGGAAAGATGCGTCGTATCGAATTAATTAAACGCGTTGTATTTTATAAAAATTATACGCAATACGCCGTATCTGAGAGATCAGATGCGCCGTATCATTTGATTAAGTTCAGTACCACGATAGCAGTATGCAGAAAATACGAAAAATAAAAACAAATAAAAACAAACCAAAATAAACTCAAATAAAAGCAAACAAATAACACACAAAACAAAAAATATGCAAATAATACAATGAATGCAAATTAACCTAATATACAACACAGTTAGCGGTTAGATTAAAAAATTAAAAACCTAATTAAAATACTAATCAAATTAACAGATAATAACAATTCATTCCCCGGCAGCGGCGCCAAAAACTTGATGCGTGCGATGTGTCGTTGCGGTTTAGCAGTATTAATGCCTACTCAAGTTTTAAATTTATATTTAGCTGACTTATCAATAACACACACACTTAACGAGCAGTGTACCCGGTCAGTATGAATATAATGGTAAGTAGAGTGTCGATCACTAAGAGTGGAACGTATTATCTAGTTATTCTAATCAGTATTTTAATATTCTAAGTTAGCTATACAACCTAATCTAACGCAAGGGGGGTTCAGCCTGAGAGACTGGCACGATTGGTTGCAATTAAATAATAAACTAAACTAGTAGGCACGAATCAGCAAGTAGCACACACGTACACAGATAAATACATGAGACAATAAGAAGACCTGTCCTGATAGATAAGTAGTTTGTCACTTGTTTTATTGCTAGTTTTATATGAAGTGTATAGTTCGATGCAACGCACCGAGATTAAGTCCTTTCTCATTGGTTCTAATCTTATCGGCGAGTAAACCCTTAATGATTACTTATGACTATCCTATTTATCTTTCTTCCTACTTTTCTACAGACGATAGAATGCATAGGTGATCTAATAAATAGGCGAGGGCAGAGGCATGGCGACCCGATCAACGCTCAGCTAGACACAGAGGTTATCAATGCACTAATAAAAGTCACCAAAGACATCAACATATAAACTTTAGTTAATGGGAAAGCAGTTTTAAGGGAGTGCAATCTTTCCGTTGTCACATTACACAAGCCACCAATCCTGATGAATTAAAGTTTACTAACACAATAAAACAAAACTACTTAATGAATTAAATACATGCAGGACCTTCTTACAGCTCTTGTATCTTCGTTCAAGGTGTGTCTTGTGCTGCTGCCTTGACTGAATTCGTCCTAGGGTTTCTGTACTTAGGTCTTCTAAAACTGTCGAACTTGGAACTCGTCTGGTCTTTGGGGTATTTATAGTTTCTGTCTGAGAGTAAGATGCGGCGCATCTAATAAGTAGATGCGGCGCATTGACTTAACTTCGCGTGGGGTCCAAGATTAATATATTCAGGAATATTCGTACACCGCCAGAAGATGCGGCGTATCTTCATTCTTGGATGCGGCGCATGTCCTCTTGTATCTTGGATCGTATCTGGTGAAATCTTGATAGTGATGCGCCGTATGTAATAAGCAAGATGCGGCGCATCTGGAGCAGAATGTCTTGATCTTGTACATTTCGGTAGACTCTTAACTTCTTGCTTGTTTTGCTCCATAATTAGTCCAAAATCGCCAAGTTTCACCAAATGCTTGTTTTTACCTGAGAATTACAAAAGTAAACGATTAGGTATCAATCCTCATACATAGTATAATAAAACAAGTCAAATTAATAGGATAAATGATAGTAATAAAATGTACTTATTTGAGTTCATCAGTACCACACACTTAAGCTCAATGTACAAACCCCTTAAGCCCTAGTCGAACCAAACTAACCCCTTTTCCTTATGTTGAGTCCGAATTCCATTAGAAACAAACTAAGCTCTAATTTTTCTTAAACCTTAAGAGTCCAAAGGTGAGAACCATAGCCTTCCACATCCCCCCTCCTCTAGAACTTAATACTCATATGGTTTAAAACCAAACACATCATCACTCCCTCACAAGGAACACGACCACCCCCTCCTCCATACACTTACATTCAATAGAAACTTGACACATCTCTATACCCTAATTGTCACTTTCACAAGCCCTATCTATTCCCTTCTATAAATAAACAAACCAAACATCCCTCTTGTTCTTCCATATCCTTCGACACCACTCCAACAGCCCCTTTTCCCATATTCACTACTGATCAAACACTCTCAAACAAGCCTAAGAAACTCTAGGAAGCCAAGAAGGAAGGTAGATAGTTCTAGTGATCATTTCCAAAACCCTAAGTCCCATTCTTGCCCTATTCGATCTACACTAGCTAGGTAAGTCTCCCATCTTTTTCTTTTTGTTTTCTACATTCTAAATATCACTAATATCATTAATAAACCAACCTTAGTAAAGATTAACCCTTAAAACAAAAATTTACATTTTATTTTCTTTCTTTTTGTTTTTGGTCGAACAAACCCAAACGCACCCCTAGTTATTTTTAAAGTTCATTAGATATTAGAAAATAGTAAAAACATGCCTAAAATACTTCTAATATACCCTAAGACCTAAGTTAGAAACCTTAAGTAATCAAAATCTAATTTTTCTTTTTCTTTTTCAAAACTGTCGAACAAACAAACACCCCTTTAAATTCTTTTTACTAGCCTAAATTACTTAAAACTAATTAGAAGACTCTTAAACATGCTAAACATGCTAAATATAACCTAAGATTCCTAGTTTCTAAAGTTAAAAATTGAAAACGAAATATTTTTCTCCTTTTATTTGCTGTCGAGTACCATAGCAGACCCTGAGTTTGCTAGTTAAAATTTGACCCTTTAACGCGTCTTAAAAATTCTGGATTTTTGCTAGAATAAAGTTCGCTTAGCTATCTAACTATAGGAAAAAGAACGAAGTCATTTGATTAAGAATTCACTGAGTTTCGACCCTTTCTTTGTCGGGTCTTTTCTGCCCAGACCAAACGAACAAACGCACCCTAAAATAATTTATTTCGAGCTTGTGAGCTCGAATTACGAGCTGGGATTTTGTAAAAATTTAGTTTATAAACTGATAAATAAATGTACAAAAGAGTCGTAAAAAGTTTTGCCCTTTTACTAAAGGTATAGAGCTTTTTAAGAAATAGGGACGTCGTGTGTAACGCGACGGGAGTCTCAGGGGTAGTTTTCGCCAAAACTCTAACCAGAATTATAAAAATGATTTGATATGCAATCGACTTAAACCCTAGGGGTAGAAAGTGTCATTTTTGAAACTATAAGGGTAAAAGTTGTCATTTAACCAAAGTTGAAGGGTAAAAATTGTAATTTTATGAAAGATGAGGGGTAAAACTTGTCATTATACGAAAGTTCAAGGGTAACAGTTGATAATATGTAGAAATTTAGGGGAAGAAGTGAAAATTATTCAAATAATAATTATTATTATTATTTTTATTATCATTATTAAAACTATTATTATTATTATTATTATTATTATTATTATTATTATTATTATTATTATTATTATTATTATTATTATTATTATTATTATTATTATTATTATTATTATTGTTATTATTCTTATTAGTATTATTATTAATAAGAATTAAATTACGATTTTCCGATAACGAACGAACGAGGTATCAAAATAGGCAAAGGCGGGAAGGTGGTTCGTAGCGCCAGAAAGACCGCAGCACTACACGCGATGAGGAATGGGACTGGTCGTCCGGTCTCGATCAGATTCGAGAAGAATGCAAAAGGGATGTGGGAGCATGTTGGCACTCACGCTTCGTGGTTCTCGAACTTTGTCGGGACGTTGTTACGAGAAACGATTCCCATGTATTACGATTCTTGGGATGAGGTTCCCGAGACCACGAAGGCACACATTGATAACCAGCTCCACGTAAGTTTTTTTTTATCTTTTTATTTTTTTAATTATTGTGTTTATTTATTTAAATTTGTCTCTTTATTTAACTTTGTATATTTATTTTAATTATATTTTATTGCAACATTTTGTTGGGAATTAAATATTTAAGAAGTTTAATATCGGATTCTATTTAAAGAAAAACGTTAAGTGTGATTCTGCTGCTAGTGCATTTAGTTCCTGCTGTTAATGTTTGTTCCTGCTGCTAGAACATTTGATTCTGCTGCTAGTGCATTTAGTTCCAGCGATAAATGTTTGTTCCTGCTGCTAGAACATTTGATTCTGCTGCTAGCGATAAATGATTCTGCTGCTAGGCTTAACATTCTGCTCCTAGTGTTCTCATTGCTGCTGCTAATGTACATTCTGCTGCTAAGTGGATAAGTATGAAAAGATATTATTTGTATTTTGGTCACCAATATATGGTAGATAATATCTTACCCCATGTGCTTAGTTAACAAGTTGTGTACACAGATACATGTTGTATCTTATGTACTGACACACTCAAGATAAGTTAACAAGTAGTTCGGCTAGACTTTAAGCAATATTGTAAAGATCTTCTTGGACTATAAAAGAAGATCTTAGTCTCGATATTATGTGTGCATAAGTCGAAATAGAAGTTAGTGTTATTATTAGAACATATAACTGTTAAGACATAGAACAAACACAAGAATATCACAAGTTGTAAGAACATAAGATTCAAGGTTGTAACCCTAGTGATATTTCAAGATCACTCGTATTATTATCATTAATAATATTGAATCGTTTGGTGTTAATCTTTCATTGTTCCTTGTCATATAACAAACACAACTGCTCCATTTCCATAACACAAATAACCTTCTAAGTGTGATTAAGTAGATTCCGCATACTTAATCATATTCACTCAATATATCATACACACAAAGAACAAAAGGTTTAACCACCTTAACCGTGTGTCGAATCCTAACAAGTGGTATCAGAGCACAGGCTGATATTATTGATTTAGAAGAAGAAGCTGAAGAAATGGACGTTGAATCTATTCAGACAAATGTTGCTGCAAAGATTCCCATGCTCAAACAGAATGAGTTTGAGATGTGGAGGCTGAGGATAGAGCAATATTTCCAAGTGCAAGATTATGCACTTTGGGAAATCATTGAAGATGGAGACTCTTACCAGCCTACCACCACTACATCAACAGTGGACGACAAAGTTGTGTCAACTCTGCAGATAAAGCCATCATCTGCAGAAGATAGAATAAAGAAGAAAAATGACTTGAAGGCAAGAAGCATGCTGATGATGACCATTCCCAATGATCAACTTCTAAACTTCAGCAAGTTCAAAGATGCCAAGTCATTATTTGAAGCTATTATTGCCAGGTATGGTGGAAATGAAGCCACCAAGAAAACCCGCAAGACACTGCTCAAGCTGTAGTTTAAAAACTTCTCCTCTACATACAATGAATCTCTTGATCACATGTTTAATAGGCTTCAGAATATTGTGAGCCAACTTGCTATTCTTGGGATTGAAATGCCTCAAGAAGATTTGAACTCAAAATTTCTGAGAAGCTTACCAGAAGAGTGGGCTATGCATGTTGTTGTCTGGAAGAACAAGCCAGACCTAGACACCATGGAACTGATGGACTTGTATAGCAACTTCAAGATTGTGGAGCAAGATTTGAAGAAGAATGGAGGTACTAGTTCTAATACTAGCAACAAGGCATTTATGTCAACTCCTAGTACCTCAAAATCAAGTGAAGAGCTTAAAGTTGTTGATGATGTTGGTGCTGCTAGTTCATCAAGTTGTACCATAAGTATTTTGGATGAAAAGACTTGTTGTGCCTTTCTTACAAGTCAGAATAATGGGTCAATGCTCTCCTATGAAGACCTCCAAGAGATCCATGAAAATGATCTGGAGGAAATGGATCTAAAATGGCAAATTTCTCTTCTTAGCATGAGAGCCAAGAAGTTATATCACAAGACGGGGAAGAAGCTCATAATCAGCAACACTGATGCTGCTGGTTTTGATAAGTCAAAGATAGAGTGCTATAACTGTCACATGATGGGTCATTTCTCAAGAGAGTGCAGAAGACCAAGGCAGCAAGATAGCAAGAATAGAAGTTTTGGAAGCAAATCCAAAACAGAGGAGGTTATTGAGCCAAAAGCTATGGTAGCTATTGATGGCTTAGGTTTTGATTGGAGCTTCATGGCAGATGAAGAAGAAACTCCTGCTCAGATGGCACTTATGGCTTTTTCTGCTACTGAGGTACAAAATCATAAAGCTTGTTCTAATACTTGCACTGCTCTTAATGCTCTACAGATGTTAATCAAACAATATGATGATCAAAAGAAAGAGCTAAGCAAGACTTTTCAAAACTTTATAAACTATAAGTGTGGATTAGAGTCACTAGAAAAACAAATCACACATTATAAAGCAAATGAATTAGCTTTTTCAGATGACAAAGCTCTCCTAAGACAGGACATATTCTTTAGAGATGTTGAAATTAAGCTTTTGAGAGAAGCTTATGATAGGGTCAAAAAGGAAAATGAAAACATTCACTTGACTACACAGGCACTAGAACATGCTTCTAGAAGTGTGCACAACATAGTAGAATGTCAGGTGATTAATAGAGCTAAGTCAGGAGTAGGATATAAGAGTGTCCCACCTCCTTATAGAGGCATCCCAAAACCCCCAGGGATTGACCTAGTGAATTCAGGTTTACCTGAGTTTCAAGAACCAATCATGGAATATGTTTCTAAGACTACTAAGAGTCTTAAGGTAGAAAAAGTAAGTAAAAGTTTAGATAAAACTTTACTTTATCAGGACAAGGTGTCCTTTGTTAAGAAATTAGATGCTATAGTTGTTGAAGATTGCACAACTGATAGTGATGAAGAAGAACAGGTTATGTCTAAACCTGAAGTGGTTAAGAAAGTAGGAACAAGTGTTCCTAAGATAGTCAAACACAATACTGCTAAGCCTAAATCAAACATTAAGCATGTTAGGCAACCAGTTAGATATTGTGAGCAATATAGAACCACCAACAAGCCCAGAGGTAACCAGAGGAATTGGAACAACCTCAAGTCTAACCAATTAGGTGATGACTTTTCTTTTTATAACAAAGCTTGTTACACATGTGGTAGTTTTGACCATCTTGCAGCTTTTTGCAACCATTGGGTAACTGGGTATGAAAATAATAGAGTGAACCACAAAAGAAAAACACCTAAAACTCACTTTCACTCTAGGTCTAGAGTTAATAGAACAAAACCCAAAACAGTCACACACAAGTCTGGCTCAAAAACAGATCCTGCTGCTAAACAAGTTCATTCTGCTGCTAGACCATATATGACTGTTTACCCAAAATCAACAGCTAAGGGTGCAAAAACATCTTTCAAACATGCACCAAAGACTGTTCTAAGGCCCATTCAAACAAAAGCAGTGGTTCAAAAACAAGTTTGGAAACCAAAGGGTAGAACTGAAAAGTTAGCAGTTCATTCTGCTGCTAAGCGATCAGTTCATTCTGCTGCTAAGGGAAACAGGGCAAATGCTGTTAAGGCCTCAGCATGTTGGATTCTAAAATCCAATGTTGCATCAACTGTCCTTAAAAGATTAAATTACATTGATGCAAGAGGCAGATCCAAGTCAGTAATGGCTTGGGTCCCCAAAAGAAACTAACACTCTTATTTATGTGCAGGAACATTCAAATGATCAGGAAGAGGATCAAGGATACTCAGATAGTGGATGTTCTAGGCACATGACAGGCAACAAGTCTTATCTCTCAGATTTTCAATCAAAAGATGGAGGCTATGTTACCTTTGGAGGAGGTGTTGGTGGCAAAATTTCCGGTAAAGGTACCATTAAAACTGGAAATTTAGATTTTGAAGATGTGTTCTATGTAAAAGAGCTAAATTATAATCTTTTTAGTGTCTCACAAATGTGTGACAAAAAGAACAATGTTCTTTTCTGTGAGACTGAATGTCTTGTACTTTCTCCTGATTTTAAGATGCCTGATGAAAGTCAAGTACTTCTTAGAATTCCTAGAAAGGGCAATATGTACAGTGTAGACATGAAGAACATTGTTCCTAAAAAGAATTTAACTTGTCTTGTTGCAAAGGCCACATTGGATGAATCAATGAAATGGCATAGAAGGCTTGGTCATATTAACTTCAAAACCATAAATAAAATGGTTAAGAATGGTTTGGTAAGAGGTTTACCTCACAAAAGATTTGAAAAAGATCAAACATGCATTGCTTGTCTTAAAGGCAAACAACACAAAGCCATTTGTAAGCCCAAGATTTTTAACTCTATCAATCAATCATTTTTTATGCTGCATATGGACTTATTTGGACCTGTTTCAGTAAGTAGTATAATGCATAAGAGATATTGTCTTGTTATAATTGATGACTATACTAGATTTACATGGGTTTTCTTTCTATCTACTAAGGATGAGACTACAAGCATCCTTAAGACATTCATTATACAGATAGAAAACCAAGTAGACAAGAAAGTGAAGGTCATTAGATGTGATAATGGGACAGAGTTTAAGAATATAGTTATGGATGATTTCTGCAAACAAAAAGGTATTAGGAGAGAATTTAGTGTTGCTAGAACACCACAACAGAATGGTGTTGTTGAGAGAAAGAATAGAACACTAATTGAAGCTGCTAGAACAATGTTAGCTGATTCTAAGCTACCTATAACTTTTTGGGCTGAAGCAGTCAACACTGCTTGCTATGTCCAAAATAGAGTTTTAGTTGTACAGCCTCACAATAAGACATCATATGAACTTTTTAGAGGTAGAACTCCTGCAATAGGATTTCTTAGACCTTTTGGATGTCATGTGACAATTCTCAATACCTTAGACCATTTAGGAAAATTCGATGGTAAAGCAGATGAAGGATTCTTTGTTGGATATTCTCTTAATAGCAAAGCATTTAGAGTATACAACCAAAGAACTATGATTGTAGAAGAAAATCTACATGTGGAGTTTTTAGAAGATAAATCCAATGTAGAAGGTCAAGGACCAAAATGGCTATTTGATCTTGAATCACTAACCAAATCAATGAATTATGTGCCTGTTGTTGCAGAAACTAATAATTTTTTAGGTTCACAAGCAACAGATGAGGCAAGGTTAGAAAAGGAGACAAACCAAGATCATGTTTGGATGCCAATATGGTCAAGTACAAGTGTGGAATCAACTTCAACAACTGATTAATCTTCTTCTAGCAAAGCTAAAGAAGGTGTTGAAGATGAAAGGAAAGAAGATGGAACTCAGGAACAACAAAATGTTTCTGCTGGTAGCATTTCTGTTGCTGCTGGTAGTGTATCTGTTTCTGCTGGTGATTCTGCTGCTAAGCTTACTGATTCTGCTGTTAGGCCAACTGATTCTGCTGCTGGCCCTTCAGAAACAAAAGAAGCAGAATTCTCAGATAATGAGGTGGATTTCAACAATCTTCCATCAAATTATCAAGTTCCTTCTACTCCACAAACAAGAATTCACAAAGTCCACTCCCTAGATAATGTGATTGGAGATGTACAGTCAGGTGTGAAGACAAGACAACAACTGATGTCTTCATACCAACAAGGGCTTCTTGAAGCCCTTTATGCTTCAAAGCAACATGAGTATTCAAACTCTTGCTTATTTGTATGTTTTCTCTCACAAGATGAACCAAAGAACATTCTGAAAGCCTTAGATAATTCAAGCTGGGTAGAAGCTATGCAATAGGAGCTTCTTTAGTTCAAGATTCAGAAGGTATGGGCGCTAGTTGATTTACCAAACGATGCAAAGGTAATTGGCACTAGATGGGTTTTCAAGAATAAAAGGGATGAAAGGGGAATTGTGATTCAAAATAAGGCTAGATTAGTAGCCCAAGGGTACACACAAGAAGAAGGAATAGACTATGATGAGGTTTATGCTCCAGTAGCAAAGATTGAGGCAATTAGGCTTTTCTTAGCTTATGCTTCATTTTTAGGCTTCACAGTTTATCAAATGGATGTCAAGAGTGCATTTTTATATGGTAAAATTGAAGAAGAGGTGTATGTTACACAACCTCCAGGCTTCATTGACCCTGAACACCCAGAAAAAGTGTACAGAGTAGTTAAAGCTCTCTATGGCCTTCATCAGGCACCAAGAGCTTGGTATGCAACACTAGCTTCCTACTTATTAGAAAATGGATTTCAAAGAGGAAAGATTGATCAGACACTTTTCATCAAACAACACAAGAAGGATCTTCTGTTAGTGCAGGTGTATGTGGATGACATTATCTTTGGATCTACTAGGAAGGAGATGTGTTTAGAGTTTGAGAAACTTATGCATGATAAGTTTCAGATGAGTTCCATGGGAGAACTTACATTCTTTTTGGGTTTGCAAGTTAAGCAATCATCTGAAGGCATATTTATTAGTCAAGACAAATATGTTGCAGAGATACTTAGAAAATTTCAATTTGCTGATTCAAAAATGGCAAGCACACCAATGGACTCTGAGAAGCCACTTCTAAAAGACTTAGATGGAGAAAATGCAGATGTACACACTTACAGATCTATGATAGGTTCTTTGATGTATCTTACATCATCAAGACCTGATATCATGTTCTCTGTTTGTGCTTGTGCAAGATTTCAAGTTACTCCAAAGGTTTCTCATTTAACTGCAGTCAAGAGAATTTTTAGATATCTCAAGGGTCAACCAAGGTTGGGTCTATGGTATTCTAGAGAGTCACCTTTTGACTTGGTAGCATTTTCGGATAGTGATTATGCTGGTGCTAGCTTGGACAGAAAGTCAACAACTGGAGGATGTCAATTCCTTGGGTGTAGACTTGTCTCATGGCAGTGTAAGAAGCAAACAAGTGGGCAAATTCAACAACTGAAGCTGAATATATAGCTGCTGCAAGTTGCTGTGGTCAGGTTCTATGGCTTCAAAACCAACTCCTTGACTATGGGTACAATTTCTTAAACATTGTTATTCATATTGATAATAGTAGTACAATTTGTATTATTAAAAATCCAGTGCAACATTCTAAAACAAAACACATTGAAATTAGACATCACTTTATAAGAGACTGCAATGAGAAAAGATTAATTCAAGTACTTAAAATTGCTTCAGAATTCAATTTTGCAGATCTGCTAACCAAAGCTTTTGATTTTGGAAGGTTTCAGTACTTGGTAGCAATTATTGGAATGCTTAATCCTCAATGATTTTAATCTTTGTGTTTTTGTAAATAAATTTTTGATTGTGCTGCTAGTTTTAAAAGATACTACTCCTATTACAAAAGTTTGTGCTACTAGTACAAATTTTAAATTGTGTTATACATACAGTTAGTCCTATGATTATTCTAATACAAGACAAGTACTTTGTACATTGTTCTTTTGGTTTTAGACTAACAATTTCAGGTATGATCATGTGAACACAAAAGGATGTTTCAAGTGAAATGGAAGCAGAAAAATGATTATATTAGTTGCTACATATTAGGTTTATGATGGACTGAGTTTGGGAATTTAAAACTCCTTAAAACTTCTTTCTTGAAACCTAACTATGAAAGTTCACATTGAATTGATGACTTAGTTGATCAGATAGTAACTGATGCAACTCACTTTTTATCATTTTATACTTTTAAGTATAATGTGCAAGTCTAAGGACATCTGATAGAAAGAACAGCTAGTAAAAGTGAATCTAACACTTGTGTTAGAGGTAACAATTACTATGACCTGGAAAACCTGTCAGGAAAACTCTTTGAATGAGTTTATCTTTACACAGGCAGTTATTTATAACTGAAAACATTGGTTCTCACACAACCAGAGGTTGCTTTAAACCGAAATTTTGATTAAGTGTCTGTTATACACTTAATCCCTTCAAAATGGTTGAAAGCAGTATGATTTTTCAATTCTAAAATCATGAACATACTGCTAAGTCAAACAATTTCTTAAACAAGGATTTTCAAAGGATTCACAAAAACCATCCATTGATGGATCATGAGTCAAATGTCCACTGATTCACCTCTCATAGGAGTTAACACACCTAGAAGTGATGAGGGCAGCAACTTAAACTCTTAAGGAATTGATGGCTTCATGTACAATATTGTCTGAAAACAAGTTCACAATGGTAGATCAGATAATGATGGGATGATGGTGAGAGATCTTCCAAACAGGGGAGGATAAAATTTTATTTGCTTCAGGGGAGGAAATAAAAGCCCAAGAAAGGAAGACAATCCCAATGTAAGGGAGGAAAAGACAAGAGCATACAAGATGATGACATGGAGGTTAAAAATGACAAGAACATTCCAAAGGAGAAAGTTCTATCTAGGTCAAACGAAGAAAAGTTTCAATTTCAGTTTACCACGTTTGTTCATCACTTGCAAAGACATGCTGATAGATGATTTCACTTGTTGAAACAAGCATCCAAGATACACAGCACCATTGCCTCTTATAATTCCTCCATCCAAGGAAATTGCACCATCTTTTAGTCCAAGATTGGAGCAATGTGTTGATATTGTTAAAGTCAAAGAACAAAGCAGATGAATTGCTGAGAAAGATATTCAATCTTGAAGAACAGAAGTGTTTGAAAGATCTTCACAATCCATAATTTAATTCAGAAACATGTTGAAATGGATTCACATGTTTAGGGGAGGATTGTTGGGAATTAAATATTCAAGAAGTTTAATATCGGATTCTATTCAAAGAAAAACGTTAAGTGTGATTCTGCTGCTAGTGCATTTAGTTCCTGCTGTTAATGTTTGTTCCTGCTGCTAGAACATTTGATTCTGCTGCTAGCGATAAATGATTCTGCTGCTAGGCTTAACATTCTGCTGCTGAAGGATTCTGCTGCTAGTGTTCTCATTGCTGCTGCTAATGTACATTCTGCTGCTAAGTGGATAAGTATGAAAAGATATTATTTGTATTTTGGTCAACAATATACGGTAGATAATATCTTACCCCATGTGCTTAGTTAACAAGTTGTGTACACATATACATGTTGTATCTTATGTACTGACACACTCAAGATAAGTTAACAAGTAGTTCGGCTAGACTTTAAGCAATATTGTAAAGATCTTCTTGGACTATAAAAGAAGATCTTAGTCTCGATATTATGTGTGCATAAGTCGAAATAAAAGTTAGTGTTATTATTAGAACATATAACTGTTAAGACATAGAACAAACACAAGAATATCACAAGTTGTAAGAACATAAGATTCAAGGTTGTAACCCTAGTGATATTTCAAGATCACTCGTATTATTATCATTAATAATATTGAATCATTTGGTGTTAATCTTTCATTGTTCCTTGTCATATAACAAACACAACTGCTCCATTTCCATAACACAAATAACCTTCTAAATGTGATTAAGTAGATTCCGCATACTTAATCATATTCACTCAATATATCATACACACAAAGAACAAAAGGTTTAACCACCTTAACCGTGTGTCGAATCCTAACACATTTTTTTTATCTCTGCCCCCACCTTGCCGGTCCGGATGGAGACGATATTGTCATTAGTATCGAAGCTTACCTCCGAAAGCGATACGATGACAACAAGTACGGATTCAAAAAGAAAAATTTTACACAGCAAGGTAGGATTCAGAAACTGGACGAGATCAAGGAAAAGCGTCCGGCGAACAAGACGACTGAAGATTGGGAGAAACAGGTAAATTTCTGGATCGACACGTACTTTATTATTATTATTATTATTATTATTATTATTATTATTATTATTATTATTATTATTATTATTATTATTATTATTATTATTATTATTATTATTATTATTTATTATTATTATTATTATTATTATTATTATTATTATTATTATTATTATTATTATTATTATTATTATTATTATTATAATAATAATAATAATAATAATAATAATAATAATATTTCATTTATATAATAGTTTTTATTATTTATTACAAGCAGGTGAAGCACTGGTCCGACCCGAAGAAGTTGAGGATCGGGGAGGTCAACAGGCAAAACAGGGGAAAAATGACGAGTACTAGCCTTCACGGATCACATTCCTTAGCTGTTATACGCGATACATTCGTAAGACACTTTTTAATCATTTTATTTATATATATAGTGTTGGGTGAGTCTTGATTGATTTTATTTATAAACAATTGAGCTCTCCCACCGAATCCGAGGATAATAGAGACTTGATCGACATGTACAGTCACACCCATACGAGAGGCGACGCCTTTGAGTCTCCACTGTCCGAGGCCAGATACGTAAGTATAATTTATTTCCAAAAACTCACCAACATTAATGCAATATAATAAATCACGACTTATATATTACTTTTCTTGTTTTTTTTGTAACTAAACAGAATGAGATGATACGGCTGCGGACAGAGAGCACCTCTTCCGGGAGGCGTATGGCTGACGTGGATATTTTTCACCAGGTGATCGGCGGCAAGCAGCGGGGTCATGTTCTTGGCATAGGTCCAGTGTTACCGGGCAGTGGTCACAAGATGACTCTCAGCTCCTCACGAGCTCGCGAGGAAGCCTCCTCGTCCTCGCTGCAGGAGACCGTGAAGAAGCAAGCCCAGGAGCTGTCCTCGTGTGGGACACAAATTGATATGTTGCTGGATTAGGCCAGGAGACAGCCGGGTTTTACTGAGGAGCTAGCGAGTGGCTTGCCGGCGACATCAGGATCCCAAAATGCGTCACAGGGTGAGTCTACACCTACCGGGGAGGGTAGTGGGGGTAGTGGGGGTAGTGGGGAGAATGGAGAGAATGAGGAGTAGTGTATGGCTTCTTTGGGTCCGATGGCTCAGTTTATATTTGTTTTGGGGTATTGGACAAAGTTGTATATATTTAGATGGATTATTATGTGTTTATGTAGTTTATGTGTTAGGATTCCCGTTAAATTGTTCCCCGCTAGCTTATGTATAGTTTTTGGACCATTTTGCGGATATCTAGCTAGCTTATGTATAGTTTTGTAGAATATCATGTGATCACGGTTTTTGAACCGTTTTTGGCGAATTTGGATTCATATGATTATGTTTAGCGAATTTGGATAGTTATAGTAAAAACAGGTTCTATGTTTAGCGAAGTTGGCGAATTTGGATTAATATTATTCTTAGCGAATTTGGGTTTGTTGTTGTTGTTGTTGTTGTTGTTGTATGTTTAGCGAATTTGTTGTTGGCGAAGTTGGCGATGTTATTGTAAAAACAGGTTCTGCAATAGGCTGCATTTGGTAGATTTTTTTCGGAAAAATTCTGGAAATGACCCATTTTGCAGCAATATGCTGCAAAATAGGTCAGAAGCTTTTGGCGGGGACATGTCCCTGCCAAAAGGTTGAAGCAGATTGGCATGTTTAAGCTTATTGGCGGGGACATGTCCCCGCCAAAAGGCTTAATTAATTAATATAATCGCTTGATTAATTAACTTTTTGGTTAATTATTACAGTTTTTGGCGGGGCCCTGTCCCCGCCAAAAAGTGTTACCACGCTGGACAACCTTTAACCGGCTAAATGGCATGGGACCCACCAGTCCCCGGCCAAAGTTGACACCCGTCCCCGCCGAAAGTATCAGCGAGGCGGCTTCTGCGGGGAGCGGGGACATGTCCCTGCCGAAAGGGAAAAAAGTCCCCTCCGAAAGGGTCGAATGTTGTAGTGTTAGGTTTGTAGAATCCTTATATATTAGGGATGTGCAACAGCTTCAAAGTTAGTAAATTACTTGGTCATTCATTCATTGCCTAGCCCGACAAACTAGCTCACTTAACTTGGTTTGTGTGATTTAAAGTGCTTCGACAGTTCCATGCACACCCTTACAAAAACATAGTAGCGAATCAAACGAATAAATGCGTACGCAAATGCACCTACTGTTTGATAGGGTACGTAAGAACTTAGAGCACTCGGTATGGTAACCATGGAAGTGAGTTATGGGAAAACTTGCACTGCGTTAAGGATAAGTTACCACACCATGCTGCTGAGTTAAGGAGCGAGTTAAAGATGAGTTACCACACCATGAGGTGAGTTATGGGATAACTTGCACTACGTTAAAGGGTTTAAATTGAGTTATGGTTGAGTTATTATAAGGGATGTTTTTTTTTTTAGTTAAGGTTGAAATGTTAAAACTGATATGACACTGACGTGGCACTGAGTTAAGTTATAACTCATGGTCACGATACCGCATGCTCTTAGAATGTAATGCAAGACGATGTGATTATTCAATTTATAGCTTTCAATGTTACTAGCTAAACTAACAACAATGTAATATACAAAAGGGATAATGAGTTTTAAATGTATCCAACTTGCAACTTTTTACTGAGTTGTGTATCCAATTATTTTTTTTACTAAGTTAGGTACTGAACTTGCTAATTCTTGCTATCTCGTGTATGAAAAGGTGATTAAGGTTTTCAGTTAGAGATATTTACATAAATCGTCCTTGTGGTAAGGACCAAATTGCAACGTTAGTTCTTATTGTCAGTTAGAATTATTTACATAAATCGTCCTTCTGGTTAGGCCCAAATTGCAGTGTTAGTCCTTATTGGCGGGTTGCCACGTATCACCACCTGAGTGGTGCCACGTGGCATCGGGATCAGGTTCGGTCATCGGGTCGGGTCGGATCGGATACGCGTCGGGCTGCCACATGGCACCACTCAGGTGGTGACACATGGCATGGTATTAATATCCCCCAAGTGCCTCTCGCCGGATTCGAACGTGGGTCATTTGGCTCAAGGGTGAGAGTGATGACCAGCTGCGCTGGAGCATACTCTCATTAAATTTACCCAACTCAGTTCTATTTAACCTTATTCTTGCCCAGTTCCATTTTATTATTAACTATAATGTTTTGAACGGTTCATTTAAAGAGTTTGTTAATACAAATATCGTCCCAAAAACGTTATTTATATTTTATGATCTTTACTTTGTTTTGTTAATGACAAATACAAGTTATATCTTTTAGCAAATCATAAATACAAGTTAAAATCTTTTTAGAACACATTTACATTTCACAAGATCACTAGAATTTACATTTTATACATTTACTTGTTTATTTCCTAAAATGGAAACTTTATAAGTTAAATATTAGGATGACATCATGGCATTCATCATGTACACAATCTTTGTAAGATTTTGTGATATTTTGTTTAGATCTTCAAGCCAAAGAGTTGAAATTTGAAGATATGGAAAGATATGGCAAGATTTGGAAAGATTTGAAGATCTCTTAGCTGGCCTGACACGGCGGATCCAAGTGGATACAAAGACGGATCCAAATTAAGGGATCCGCCGGATCCGCTGCCTGTTGATCAGCCTTGCCTATAACTAGCAAGCTGGTCATTTGGCCATTTCATCACTCATATAGCTTAAATACATATTCATTCATTTACTAACCCATTTCATATCATTCATTTGATCTTTCCTTTCGTAGCAAAGGGATCAAACATACAAGGATCAACGTTCTGTCGTTATCCGTCTAGTTTAGCCACTGTGTGATCTTGTACTAGTTTGCATATCATTGTTTGTATCATTTACATCAGTAGAGTGAGGTTAGTGTTTTAGTCCTTAAAACACAAAGAGTGTTGGGAGTGGTTGTACCCTTGTAAAGAACCAAATGGGAGTGGTTGTACCCTTGTGAAAGAACCAAACGGGAGTGGTTGTACCCTTGTAAAGAACTCGGTGTTTAGCTTAGTACCGGAAAAAGAAGTAAGCGACGTGTAAAGGTTTTCTCCACCTAGAAGGGAGTTTGTTTCTTAGTGAAAGATAACTCTCGAGTTAGAGGCTCGAGGAGTGGAGTAGGGCAAGGAAGAGAGTCCATGTAGCTGAACCACTATAAAAATCAGTGTTGTGTGGTTTGATCTTTCCTCTCTTTAATTTTCATATATATATTGTGTGATTATTTGTTTGTATATAATTTCCTTGAAATCACATTAAGTAACAAAGCGAATCAAATTTTAAAACGGTAAAACTATTCAACCCCCCTTCTAGTTTTCCACAATTGGTACCAGAGCGGGATGCTCTTGACTCGTCTCTATAGAGCTTTTGCACCCATTCCTAGAAATGCCTTAGGATTTGTTACTGATTATGATGAGATTCCACACACCTTTGTTCCCTTAAGCGACTTTAGGGTAGCGGTTGACAAAGGCAAACGTCCTCGCCCTCAAACATCATCATCAATGAGTGTCGATGACGGCTTACCAAATTCTAGGATTCCTCCTACAGAATACTTGCGTCAACTTCCACCGATTGCGAATGAATCCGAGGAGCATCTTCAAACAAAGGGAATGGAGAAGAATCTAGGGCGTTGGATCATGAAACTTCACAAGGGTATGAAGAAATTGAGCAAGAAGTTCAAGTGAGAGGAGTGTTTGGGTCTAGATGTTATTAGACAATGATGTGTTAAACATGTATGCTTCTTAACTTATTATGTTAGTACTTGATGTGTATGTGAACTAACTCAGATTTGCAGGTCGATAACACTTAGTGTTATCAATTTTCCGAGAATAAGCCCCCGTTTGGCTTAACTCCCTATATGGTAGAATATTATGATCGGATTTATTTATGTGAAAACGTGTGTTAGAATATATGTATTTAGCATATTTGTAGTACATATTAGCTATTACATACGTTATAGGACGACGGATCTGGCGGATCCCAGAATTTGGATCCGCCTAGTGTATCACTTGGATCCGCCAGTCCAGAACCCACGGATCCGACGGCTCCCAAACTTTGGCTCCGCCTTTGTTGTCGATTGGATCCGTGGGTACCAACAGTAACTTTTTCAAAAAATTCCCGACTCATCCCGACACTTAGATTTTGGTTTGTAGCTTCTTTAGATTATACTCACTGATCATTAAACTCTCTAGAATGATTTAGGAACCCTTAGAACCCTAAGAACTCAATTTCCCACCAAAATTTGAATTTTCAAAATTTTCATGTGAGTTACCTTTCTAATACAAGTAAGGAACCCTTTTGAGGGATCCGTCAAATCCGTGGGAATATCAAATCAATAGATTTTCCACTATCTCCTTGTATTTACTGCAAATCCCCCTCATATCACTCAACTTCATTTCAATGGTTTGACCTTGAGATGTGACAAGCTTAAAATTTTGTTCCAAATCATTATGAACCAACATTCTTCATTGAATTTACACCCAATCCAAACACACAGACCAACAAACCTTCTGCCTAGAAATTATTACCTTAGGATCATCACTAAAATCACTCACTCACCATTTCCTCTACTTTCTCTCCTGTACATCTTAGCTACATTACTTCACCATGACTAAATCAAACAACTCTTCCACCTCTAGACCTCCAAAACGAACTGCCCGCATTAGTGTTAAACCATGTTGCTTCATAAATTTAGCAAACTCATCTTCAGAGGAATCATCTCCTCTAAATATCTCATCACCTATTGCAAGTGAGAATTTTCTCACACTATCCACTCCAACACCACCAAATGTAGTCATTCATACTCCACCACCAACAATTACTCCAATAGCTACCACTCCACCACCCGCTCCATCACAACCTATTAAATCACCATCACCCCCAAAATCACCCAAACTACAACCAATGGAGCTATTTAGGACTCCACCTTCATCACCACACCCATACCTTGAAGACTTGGAAGACCTTCTACCAAGGTCAACAGATCCTCCACCCATGACCTTTGAAGGTTAACAACCTATGCTTTTTCATCCGGTTTACCCGGATATCCATGGTCCTTTATACCATGATGTACCACCACCTCAACCTCAAACACAACCTTTATCACCCACATCCACACGAGTTGCCATTGATGAGGCAATGTGGATCAATCTACCACAAACTCAAGAAGAGATTAGTGAGGAACTCACCCGCCTCTATTCTCTTTCTAATATGGTTGGATCTCGCCTTGATGAAGCAATGGATCTCCAAACCATCTTGATGAACTCCATCCCCACTCCACCATCATCCAACCAACAACAACAACAACCATCCAACCAACAACAACAACAACCATCCAACAACAATAACCAACCACCACCACCACCACAAAACCTTGAAACCACTCTTCCTCACGGTTTCTCAAGCCATGATTGCTCGCATTGCGAGAGAACGGCTCACTTGGCCCAAAGGACCAACATTTTGGTCCATGAGCTCCAAAATGAGATGAGGTTCATCTTGAACCATGTTCTCGAGCGTCTAAATGCAATCTATCATCCTCCTCAATAGGAGCTTTGTTAGTTTCCTCTTAAAGGAATTTTTAGGGTGTTGTTTTAAAATTTTTCTTATTAGTATTTATTTTCCTTCTCTGAATGTAACATCATTTATTCAAGTAATGAATGTTATGTTTTTATGCTTGTGGGTGATCAACATTAAGCATATTATCTCATTTTAGAATACTAACATCATAGTATGGTTTTCTTAACTTCACATATTGCATTGATCAATTGTACATTAGGTACTAAATTTTGATCAGACACTTCATTTTTACTTTAAAAAAAAAGTCAAATGGGCTGAAACTTAATGTTTGGTTGATTATTACATATGCATTTTACTTCCATGAAGTAACTAACTTTACTTTTGTAGCATCTCCTCTCCTTGAAATGTATACGTTGGTACTCTAGCAACGGGGAGTATACATCGAGGGGGAGCATATCATAGTCTAACCATTTGTTTTGTAGGAACATACGTCATCATACATCATATCCTTGTTACTCCATTTAGGGGGAGTATAAATCAAGGGGGAGCTTTGAAGTTCTCAAAATCGCATTCCGCTACGCATATCTTCTTTTTGTTTCGACAAAAAGGGAGAGAAAGGATTACGTTTGCATTACTGTGAAACATCACAGTACATACATTTATACTTGAACTTATTTTCAAAATTTGCATAAAACAAACTTAATCTATATTTTTAAAAAGACTCATACTTCATTTATTCATTTGCTTAAAAATATACCTTATGTTTTGTCATCAACAAAAAGGGGGAGATTGTTAATACAAATATCGTCCCAAAAATATTATTTATATTTTATGATCTTTACTTTGTTTTGTTAATGAAAAATACAAGTTATATCTTTTAGCAAATCATAAATACAAGTTAAAGTCTTTTTAGAACACATTTACATTTCACAAGATCACTAGAATTTACATTTTATACATTTACATGTTTATTTCCTAAAATAGAAACTTTATTAGTTAAATATTAGGATGACATCATGGCATGCATCATGTACATAATCTTGGTAAGATTTTGTGATATTTTGTTTAGATCTTCAAGCCAAAGAGTTGACATTTGAAGATATAGAAAGATATGGCAAGATTTGGAAAGATTTGAAGATCTCTTAGCTGGCCTGACACGGCGGATCCAAGTGGATACAACGACGGATCCAAATTAAGGGATCCGTCGGATCCGCTGCCTGTTGATCAGCCTTGCCTATAAATAGCAAGCTGGTCATTTGGCCATTTCATCACTCATATAGCTTAAATACATATTCATTCATTTACTAACCCATTTCATATCATTCATTTGATCTTTCCTTTCGTAGCAAAGGGATCAAACATACAAGGATCAACGTTCTGTCGTTATCCGTCTAGTTTAGTCACTGTGTGATCTTGTACTAGTTTGCATATCATTGTTTGTATCATTTACATCAGTAGAGTGAGGTTAGTGTTTTAGTCCTTAAAACACAAAGAGTGTTGGGAGTGGTTGTACCCTTGTAAAGAACCAAATGGGAGTGGTTGTACCCTTGTGAAAGAACCAAACGGGAGTGGTTGTACCCTTGTAAAGAACTCGGTGTTTAGCTTAGTACCGGAAAAAGAAGTAAGCGACGTGTAAAGGTTTTCTCCACCTAGAAGGGAGTTTGTTTCTTAGTGAAAGATAACTCTCGAGTTAGAGGCTCGAGGAGTGGAGTAGGGCAAGGAAGAGAGTCCTTGTAGCCGAACCACTATAAACATCAGTGTTGTGTGGTTTGATCTTTCCTCTCTTCACTTTTCATATATATATTGTGTGATTATTTGTTTGTATATAATTTCCTTGAAATCACATTAAGTAACAAAGCGAATCAAATTTTAAAACGGTAAAACTATTCAACCCCCCTTCTAGTTTTCCACAGAGTTTTAGGAAGGTTCAAAAGGTGAGGAAAATACCGTTGGAATCGTCTTTTGTACTCTTTCCAATGGAGTGCTAGGGGAATTTTTTTGACTTCGTTTGAATCTCGATAAACTCAAAAATGTCATCGAAACTCATCCAAAAGTCACCGTTTTTGCTTTGTTTTCAAACCCTTGTACCTGCAAGACATAATAATACATAACAAACATATTTGTTATGTGTTATTATGTCTTGCAAGTACAAGGGTGTTAATACAAATATCGTCCCAAAAAAGTTATTTATATTTTATGATCTTTACTTAATTTTGTTAATGACAAATACAAGGTATATCTTATAGCAAATCATAAATACATGCTAAAGTCTTTTTAGAACACATTTACATTTCATAAGATCACTAGAATTTACATTTTATACATTTACATGTTTATTTCCTAAAATGGAAACTTTATTTTTCAAAAGTTTGGATGACATCATGGCATGCATCATGTACACAATCTTGGTAAGATTTTGTGATATTTTGTTTTGATCTTCAAGCCAAATAGTTGACATTTGAAGATATGGAAAGATATGGCAAGATTTGGAAAGATTTGAAGATCTCTTAGCTGGCCTAACACGGCGGATCCAAATGGATACATAGACGGATCCAAATTTAGGGATCCGCTGGATCCGCTGCCTGTTGTTCAGCTTTGCCTATAAATAGCAAGCTGATCATTTGGCCATAATCATCACTCATATAGCTTAAATACATACTCATTCATTTACTAACCCATATCATTCATTCATTCATTCATTTCATCTTTCCTTTTGTTGCAAAGGGATAAAACATGCAAGGATCAATGTTCTGTCGTTATCCGTCTAGTTTAGTCACTGTGTGATCTTGTACTAGTTTGCATATCATTGTTTGTATCATTTACATCAGTAGAGTAAGGTTAGTGTTTTAGTCCTTAAAACACAAAGAGTGTTAGGAGTGGTTGTACCCTTGTAAAGAACCAAACGGGAGTGGTTGTACCCTTGTGAAAGAACCAACGGGAGTGGTTGTACCCTTGTAAAGAATCCGGTGTTTAGCTTAGTACCGGATAAAGATTAAGCGACGTGTAAAGGTTTTCTCCGCCTAGAAGGGAGCTTGTTTCTTTGTGAAGAAAAACTCTCGAGTTAGAGGCTCGAGGAGTGGAGTAGGGCAAGGAAGAGAGTCCTTGTAGCCGAACCACTATAAACAACAGTGTTGTGTGGTTTGATCTTTCCTCTCTTTACATATTTACTTATATTACTTGTTTGTGTGCTTGATTGTTTACTTTACTTTGAAATCACGATAAGTCACAATGTGAATCAAATTTTAAACGGTAAAACTATTCAACCCCCCTTCTAGTTTTCCACAATTGGTATCAGAGCGGTGTTACTCAAGATTTTCAAAATATATAGTATTTTAAAAACTTGAAACGATTAAAGGATTTTGAAAACTTTAAAAAAGGGCAATCTATGCAAAAACCACCACTATTTGAACCAAATTATTTCATATATTGGAAAAATCGCTTTGATATATATGTGAAGTCAAAGTACATAGATCTGTGGTATATTATTGTAGAGGGTGACTATAAACCCATTAGTAATGATATTTCAGGTGGTCAGGATATAGGTACTTCTTTTATTCGTCACAGTGATGAGCAAAAGAAGTTGATTGCCAAAAATAATGAAGCCAAAATGATGGTTTATAATTCTTTACCTAAGAAAGAATATGAAAGAGTTTTTATGTGTAAAACGGCTAAAGATATTTGGCAATCACTAATTATCACTCATCAAAGGAACTCACAGGTCAAAGATAACAAAATTGATCTTCTTGTTCAACAATATGAACAGTTATCTATGAAGATGAGTCCATTGATAGTGCGTTTGCTAGGTTTAATACTATTATTACATCTCTTAAAGCACTTGATGAATCTTTTTCTAGTAAGAATTTTGTCAGGTAATTTCTAAGAGCACTCCACCCAAAGTGGAGAGCAAAGGTGACAGCTATTGAAGAATCTAAGGATCTTTCAAGTATGACACTGGACGAGCTCATAGGAAACCTCAAAGTTCACGAAATGGTGATGGAAAAAGACTCAGAAATACTTAAAGGCAAGAAGGAGAAAATGAAGTCCATTGCCTTGAAAGCTAGAGTTGAGTCAAGTGATGAAGAGTCTTGTTCTAGTAGCAAAGACGAAGAATATGCCATAGTTGTAAGGTATTTCAAGAAATTCTTCAGGAGACGAGGAAAATTGGTCAGAGCACCTCGTGAAGAAAAGAAATCCGTCCGAAAAGACCGTGATGATAGAAAAGGAAAGGTAGATAGGAAGTGTTATAAGTGTGGAGACTCTAGTCACTTAATAGGAGAATGTCCAAAGCCTCCAAAGAACAAGTCTCAAAGAGCCTTTGTCAGTGGAGCTTGGAGTGATAGTGAAGGAGATGATGACGAGCCTAAGAACGACGAAATTGCTCTCATGGCTCACGACACAGAAGAGATGTGCTTAAAAGTTGAATTAGAACCTGATGAGTGGATCAAAGATAGTGGCTGCTCAAGGCACATGACGGGAAACAAAAGCCTTTTCTCAACCTACCAAGTGTACGACGGAGGTAATGTCACATTCGGAAGCAAACTTAAAAGTAAAATCATCAGAAAAGGTACGATCTCTCATGACTCTCTCTCTCTATTGATGATGTTGCTCATGTAGATAATTTAGGTTTTAACTTGCTTAGTATAAGTCAATTATGCCGCAAAAAGTATAACGTCCTTTTTAGTGAAAATGGAAGTAAAATACTTAAAGACGGCATAACTGTTGGAAATGGTGTTTTGAAGAATAACGTTTACGTTATGAAACTCGACAAAACACCTAAAGACAAGCTTTGTCTTACCTCCTTGGACAAAAATTCAACTCTATGGCATCGACAATTAGGTCACGCAAATATGAGGTTAATTCAATCCTTATCATCTAAGGAACTCGTTAGGAACCTGCCAAAGTTGAAATATGACCAACACTTTTGTGATGCTTGAAAAATAGGAAAACAAGTTCATAATAGCCATAAGGCTAAAAAACATGGTGTCTACATCTAGGTGTCTAGAATTATTACATATGGATTTGTTTGGTCCATCCGCTATACAAAGTTACGGGGGGAACTTCTATACTTTGGTAATAGTAGATGATTACTCTAAGTATACATGGACTAAGTTTCTAAAAACTAAAAACGAAGCATTTGATAAATTTGAAATCTTAAGTAAGAAAATTCAAAATCAAATAGGAAGTAACATAGTATCAATTAGAACTGACCATGGTCGTGAATTCGACAACGAAATCCAATTCGGAGCATTTTGTGATGCCAATGGCATAACTCATAATTTCTCGGCTCCTCGAACCCCTCAATCTAACGGTGTGGTAGAACGCAAAAATAGGACTATTCAAGAAATGAGTAGACCCATGTTAAATGAACAAAACATACCTCAAAAGTTTTGGTGTCACGCTGTAGATACATCTACATATATTCTAAATCGAGTTCTAATTAGACCATTCTTGACAAAAACTCCATATGAGTTATACAGAGGCAAAAAGCCTACTTTAGGATATTTTAGAGTGTTTGGAAGCAAGTGCTTCATTTTAAACACAAAGGATTATCTCACCAAGTTCCACCCAAAGTCGTATGAAGGTGTATTTCTAGGATACTCACAAACTAGTAAAGCATATATAGTTTTGAACAAAGAAACCTCAAGAGTCGAGGAATCGTTGAACGTAACATTCGACGAAAGTCCACCTCCCTCTAAGACATCACCTTTGGTAGATGATGACTTAGTTGAAAGTAAAATGGTTGAAAATATAGAAAATGTTGAAGATGATAAAGAAGATGAACCAGTAAAAAGAGATTTAGTTAACATCAAAGAAACAAAAAGTCATCCATTAGAAAACGTCATAGGAAAACTTAATGAAAGAACATTGAGATCTAAAGCTCAAAATGAAAGTGATTTCTTTTGTTTTGTTTCAACAATTGAGCCTAAAAATATAAATGAGGCTATAAAAGATGAATCATGGGTTATTGCTATGCAAGAGGAATTAAATCAATTTGTTAGAAATGACGTTTGGACACTAGTTCCACAACCTAAAAATCAAACCATAATCGGTACAAAATGGGTTTTTAGAAATAAAATGGATGAAAATGGCATAGTATCAAGAAAGAAAGCTAGGCTAGTAGCACAAGGCTACATTAAAGGCACTACACATTTAGGATTATGGTATCCCAAAGGAACTGGTGTAGAAACCATAGTGTATGCCGACTCAGACCATGTCGGTGACTAAGTTGATAAGAAAAGTACAAGTGGTATTTGTACTTTTGTAGGAAATTGTCTCACCGCATGGTTTGCTAAGAAACAAACAGCCCTCGCCATATCAACAACTGAAGCCGAGTACGTGTCAGCAGGAAAAGATTGCCAACAAGCACTATGGATGAAACAAGCTCTCGTCGACTATGGAATTGAACTAAATGACATTCCCATTCTTTGCGACAACAAAGGAGCTATCGATCTTAGTAAAAACCCAGTCCAACATGCTAGAACAAAACACATAGAAATACGTCACCACTTCCTTCGTGACAATGTTCAGAAGGGAAACATCTTAATTGAGAAAGTTTCCTCAGAGGAGAACATTGCCGATATCCTCACAAAACCTCTCAAGAGAGAACCTTTTAACTATCTTAGACTTGGTTTAGGATTAATGGAACCTAGTGAATAGATTAAATGTTAGCTCAAACCTTAGACTAACCAAACACGGCAAAAACCCAACCTGAGTTCTGATCCTACGGATCCAAACGACAACAAGGGCGGAACCCTTGTTTGGGATCCGCCGGATCCGTCATCTGCTGAGGCAGTTTTTATATATATTAAACAAATACCCTGTACTATTCATCACTCTCCCTAAAACTTATCACCTACTGTATTCGACCCATAATTCACCAAAATCATAATTTAGGCTATCTTCTTCAACCAATTTGTGCTCAAATCATCACTGTAAGTATCCTTAACATGTTTACACTCCTGATCTGTGTCTAGGATTTCTATTTCATGCACAAAACCAAAACTTGGGGTTATGCATAATTCTTGAAAAAACTTGGGGTTTTTCATAGTTAGGAATTGCATCTTGTAGTACATTGTCATTATTCATCAAAAACCCCATGGGAAATTTTTGCTAAAATCTTCTCACGACTAGGAAAAACGGTTTTTGAACATTGTTCATACAAATACAAAAATGTTATGTTTTAAGCATCACTTGCATAATGCCTCTTGAATGCTAAAGGGAATACATAATTAATATGTATTTTCGGGTACATTCAATCGTAGCTACATTGAAGTAGGAGCGTTTGGGTTATCTCTCGTTTTATCATAAAACTTGCATAAACATAATTTTCATGCATCAAAAGGAGTCGAGATAACCGCACCTCCACATTGTCCCCATATAGGCACACACTAGACATATATACGTATTTTTGATAATTTCAACTAAACTATATATTTTTCGTGTCTAGGATAACTATGCCTCCCGCAACCAACTACGATCACAAAAAGACCATCGATTATTTTCCCAAACATCACAAAACCAAGGGTCTCACCGAAGCCCAAGTCAATATATTCAAAGCCTTAGAAAAATGATACGTCTATGAGGGTAGGGTTGTAGACTCCTCATTCTATGAAGATACCAATCTCCGTGAGCAATTGGCCGCTATTCATTTCGATTGTCTTTGTTGATATAAATAATGCCTAAACACGTTATTAATATTTTTTGATATCTCTACGTTTTGATAATCACAAAATGTAAAATCATTAAACGAAAAATTATGACGTAAACAAGTATTTAGTTGTAAACATCTATTTTAACAACTCAATCACTTAAGGTATGAATAAACAAATGCTTAATGCATTATATGATCAAAGAAACATTTTCTTAATCACTAGATTTTTTATAAAATGTCAAAAACATTTTATATCTTTTAGAAAAATATTTTTGGTAATAAATAAAAAGGTTTAATCCATTATAAATTTATGAATTCAAATTTTCAACCAAAAATGGCAAAAATGTTCCAGAAAAACCTTCCCCACAAAAAGACAAAACTGAGCAATGGTCTTGAGGGGCGGCCCCCTTAATTATACAAGGCGGACCCCTTAATTTTAAGGGGACCGCCCCCCTCTTCCAGCTGTCCAGTTTTTGCCTATAAATACTGGTTTTTCCTTGGAATTTTTCTCACCTTTTGCACCCCAAACCTTCTGTTCTAAATCTTCTCTAATCCTTGTAAATCATTTCTAAAATCCTTTGATCATATTCTCTCTAGCATTGGTTTCTAAGTGATCCAAGCTTCCACCATCAAAGTGCAAAAGAAGAATACTCCTTCAACTAGAGAAGAAGTATTGTAGTTCAATTCATATCATTTTGTAGTTGTGTAAAGTGTTGTATAGTTGTGATAAGTAGATCTAAGTGTAAGTAAGTAGTTGTGTTGTAAAGAAGTAGTGTAGAAGTTGTGAAGTTATAGTCTAGAAGTTGTGAAGTCGTCGTGTAGAAGTTGTGAAGCCGTCGTGTAGAAGGTGTGAAGCCGTCGTGAAGAAGTCGTGAAGCCGTCGTGAAGAAGTTGTGAATAAGTCGTGTAGAAGTTGTGAGATTGGTTCTAGCTACGATTAGAACCCGACATCTAGCTTTGTGTCGTTAAGCCGGTGTAAGCTAAAGTTGTGTAAGGTTTTCTCCGCCATAAGGGAGTTTGTTGACATAGTGAAGAGAACTCTCGAGTAGGTGACTCGGGGAGTGGAGTAGGGCAAGGAAGGTGTCCTTGTAGCCGCACCACTATAAATCCTTGTGTTGTGGTTTGATCTTTCCATCCCTATCTTTCATTTCATTTCATTTACTTTACTTGCATTACTTATTTACATTTGTCTATATTTGTTTATATTGTTTAAGAGTTGAAGTCACATAAGATCGAATCGAAGTTTTTAAAAGTAAACAAAAGTTTTCACAATAAAATTTAAAAGAAGTAAAACTATTCAACCCCCCCCCCCTTCTAGTTTTCCACAATTGGTATCAAGAGCCACGTCAAACAAGATTTTTAAAATTAACTGTATTTTAAAACTTGAAACGATCTATGGAATCTGAAAAATATTTAGAAGGGCAATCTATGCAAAGACCACCACTATTTGAAAGTGATGGATTTCTTTATTGGAAAAATCGATTCGAAACTTATGTGAAATCAAAAGATCTAGATCTTTGGCATGTTATTACTAATGGTGATTTTTTACCTATTCAAAACAATCCTGAAACTAAAAAGGATGAAGTAGTACCTTTTGAAAAACAAAGTGATGATTTAAAAAGAAAACTTGCTAAAAATAATGAAGCAAAAATGGTTATTTTTAATGCGCTACCACGTAAAGAATACGAAAGAATCTTTATGTGTGAAACTGCAAAAGAAATTTGGAACTCTTTACTAATAACTCACCAAGGTAATAGTCAAGTCAAAGATAATAAAATAGATCTTCTTGTTCAACAATATGAACAATTTACGATTCCGGAAGAGGAATCAATTGATAATGTTTTTGCTAGATTTAACACAATCATCACAAGTTTAAAAGCACTTGATGAGAGTTTTTCTAGTAAGAATTTTGTTAGGAAATTTCTTAGGGTGCTTCATCCAAAATGGCGAGCTAAAGTTACGGCGATTGAAGAATCGAAGAACTTGTCAACTCTTCAACTTGATGAGTTGATCGGCAACTTGAAAGTCTACGAAGCAATAATAAAGAAAGACTCCGAGATGGTCAAAGGAAAAAGAGAACAAAGCAAGTCAATTGCATTGAAAGCTAGGAAGGTATCTAGTGACGAGGATAGCTCAACCTCCGAAAGTGATGACGAAGAATATGCCATGGCCGTAAGAGACTTCAAGAAGTTTTTCAAAAGACGAGGAAGATTCGTTAGACAACCACATGACGAAAGAAAGGCATTCCAAAGAAACAAAGATGACAAAGGAAGCAAGAGCGAGAGGAAGTGTTTTAAATGCGGCAATCAAAATCATCTCATCGAAAGATGTCCAATGATGTCAAAGGAGCAAAATCAAAAGGCGTTCATTGGAGGAGCATGGAGTGATACTGACGAAGATGAGAAAGAAACCACAAAGGAGGAGAAATGTCTTATGGCTAAGACATCAAGTGAGGTACATTCCGAAACCGAATACTTTAGTGATGAATATTTATCATTAGACGAAAAAGACTTAGATAGTGAATATAATAGATTATGCCAACTAGGTCAAAAAGTAATGACTAAAAATAAATCACTAAAACGCTTAAACAATCAATTAGAAAATGAAATACTTGAATTAAAGATTAAACTACACAACTTAGAAAAAGGAAAAGAAGCTTTTGAAGAATGTAAAACATGTCAAGTAACTAAAAATGAAAACGAAAAACTTAGGGAAGAAATTTATAAACTTGACAAATTTGAAAATAGTAGTAACTCACTTAGGAAAATAATAAGTGTTCAAAGAGTAGTAGGAGATAAAACCGGCTTAGGATTTAATTCAACTGAGGCCTCAACTAGTGAAACTAAAAATATAAAGTTTGAAAGTGAATCTAGTAAGCAAAAACCCTTAGAGTCAACACCTAAATACATACTTATAAAAGATAGAAAAATACCCATTGCTAGTAATGATGAAATAAAAACTTTTTACAAACCATCTTTAAAAACCAAAGAAGAATCACCTAAACCGAAATTAAGATAAAAAACACCTCCCCTAAGAAGACCAAATACTCCTCACCCTCGGCCTAAAACTTCTCAACCTAGAAGAAAGCAAAATCGACAAAACCTCCATAATAATAATAGTTATCTAACGTGGAATTATTCAAATCCACCAAGCTTCAATCCTTGGAGAATACTTCCACCATATATGCATCCTAGTCAATTGCAAACCATGTTTGGTTCAAACAACTATGGACCAATTAGACCATGGGGACCAAGTGGCTAGAATGTCTACTCATCGGGAAAGTCGGTATCTCATTCATGATTGACTGCTATTAGTCAATATATATACACTTTGAAGTGCTTGAAGATCACACATTGAAGACAAAAAGGTACGCCTCTCTTTCATGCTCACCACTATATGCCTAGATTAATGAACTAGCTTATTGCATGCCCCTGTTAGTCTTAAATGCTTAAGTTTAGTTAATATTTATGTGTTTGTTAGTGAGTTTTCTTCTTATATATATATATATATATATATATATATATATATATATATATTATATATATATATATATATATATATATCTAAACATATATATACATATATTCATACTTATATATACTTATATATATATATATATATATATATATATATATATATATATATATATATATATATCCGAAAATAACCTAGATACGTCATTTGTTAACTATCTAGAACTAAAAGAAATTGTTCGTCCTCGAACCTTTTCTTCCCCCGTTGCCTCTTTTGAACCTTAACGTTCAACACGAAAATCTTCTATGTCCACTATCACATAACTCATGGTGATGAAGAGAAGTGAGTTAAGTGGATTAACGTAGAAGTAATACTTAAATCGTCGCGCCAAGAAAACTATGAATGAAACAAACTCTCGTCGCCGTCAGCACTTATCTCCGTCATTGCCTCATCATTTCTCGACGCCATTCAACATCCCACGTTTACACACAATATATATATATATATATATATATATATATATATATATATATATATATATATATATATATATATATATATATATATATATATATATATATATATATATATGCACATTCCTTCTCATTCCTCAAAACCTTTGTCAACTTGACGTCTTGATTATTTTATCCAAAATTCTCAAGATATATTTTTTAACGAAATGTTAATAAAATGTCAAGCATTCCCTCCTCGTGCCTATACAATCCAACGTATTTTTGATATATTATAAATATATATATATATATATATATATATATATATATATATATATATATATATATACATATAAATATTTTACCGTCAGAAACAAAAATCAAAAATCCCATTTTTGGCGGGCGGCCCCCTTAAATTTAAGGGGATCGGCTTGTTAACGAGGGCGGCCCCCTTAAAGTTTAAGGGGACCGGCCATCTGCTACTGCCAAACTCACTTTCCTTCTTCAAATTTTAGCCAAACACCCCATTTCTCAAAAACCTCTTCCTCCTACCCTGCTGTGAACGAAAGAATACACACCAAAACCATCAAAACCACCCACCAAATCACCAATTCGGGCTAAATTCACAAGGGGCAAACACTTATATCTCGATTAGCAACACATATTGTAAGTTTTCCAAAACACATTTCATCTAATTTCATCCAATTTTGAGTCAATTCATGATTAGGTATTTTATTCAAATTTTTTAAATTCGAATTTTTGTTAAACTTAAGTCTAGGATTGCCATTGACAAATGCTCCCTATAGGATTAGAGTGCTTAATTCACCTAGAATCTAAGTAATCTAGAACCCTCATGCTAAAATTTTGAAAAACGAAACACTCTCATTCAAAATTTGTTATACATTGTTGAAAAATGCCATAAACACTTGATAAAACTAACTACAGTATAGTATCACATCTTTTAATCCTAAAAATATACTTTTTGAATCATGAAAAACGATTTTATAAACATAAGAGGGTGTTTGGATTAGGTCATAAAATAGCCGAAACGAAATCGAAATAAAATTAACAACTAATTGTCGAGCTTATAAACATGCAACTAGTAATCTTGAGTCATCAAGATACATAATTCATATGTATATTGAGATATGAGTCTTTATTTTTCTAGAAAAAGGGAGCGTTTGGCATAATGAATTAAAACACATTTTCGAGTCAAAATCTATGTTTTCATCTCTTTCATAAGTTTCTTAACATGAATACTCGTAAGAAATAGCTAGACATACAATCTAATGTTTATCTAGTCACATTTCAAAGTGGCTTATGATGTATAAAGGAGCGTTTGGATGTTCTTGGTTCTTTACCATAATATCTCTATAACTACTCCTTAACATCATAAAATACATTTTAAGCGAGTTAAAAATTAAAACTAAGGAACATTGCAAACTACTTCTTAGGATTTAATTTTTAGAGTCGAAGTATGTTTGTGTTCCACATATGTAGTGAATATGACATATGCATTTTTTTCTTTTCTTAATCTTATTTTTCTTGTTGCTATCTTGTTTAGGTGAAAATGCCTAAAGCTACGGTTGGTGATGTCTCCAGAACAAAACAATACATTCCAAAAGTTTCTGCCACTCCCGGCATTTCTCCCGCTATTGCATGTTTCTTTCGTCCCATTGAAGATAGAAACATTCATGAGGGGAGAATTGTCGATCCATCTTTCTATCAATCCGACTATATCGAACGAATGTTCTCCAATGTTCGTCTTGATTGTCTTTACAAAATCAATGAGCGTATTGTTCCTCGCTTTGTTCTTGACTTCTATAGCCAAGTTACGGTGCAAACCGATAACAATGGTTATATCCTAATCTCCTTTATGATCCAAAACGAATTCATCACTCTTACTCTCGCTCAATTCGGTCAAATTCTCAAAATTCCACACAACGGTCAAGCCGTTTTCTCAAATGAATGGGATCTTTCTTCTCTTGAGCAACATCGACCTCAAGATGGTCCTTACTACTCTGAGATTCCATCTCCCGGTGACATTCGTCAATTTCTTGGGCTAGAACGTGGTACGACTAGCCGAAAGATCAAGTCAAAAAATGTTGACATCCATGCAAACCAAATCCTCCTCAAGGAGTTACGCCCCAACATGAAGCGTTGGGAAGAACTCATTCGCGAGAATGCGTTCGGTACCGGTGGTCACCGTGATCATCTCACGGCGAGCATTGCTCACATGTTGTATTGTGTTGTTGCTGAAGAACAATACAATTTGGCCTATCTCTTTGTTCATCGTATCATATCCGCCAAAAACACTCGTAATGCCAATCTTCCTTATGGTATGTTCCTTACTCGACTTTATTATCATGTCATGGAACATTACCCTCATCTTGAGAGTGATATTTATGAGTTCGTTCAACCGGTCCTTCGTCCTCTTGTTCGTGTCCAACCTCGTCGATCCCAAAGTGACAAGGGCAAATCTCGTAGCTCTTTCTCACTCCCACCTCGTGGTTCTACATCTCATCAAGGAGATGATGATGATGATGACGATGAGGTGGAAAGCACATCACGTATTAGTACTCCATCACCTAGGACCTTCGTTGAAAATCTTCCGGAACTTGATTACACCGATTATCAAGTTCCTTCTCGTTCTGAACAAACCGACCAACTCCTCTTCGAAAGACAAACCTCGTTGCTCAACACCACACAGCAGATGCATCAGGAGGTTCGAGGCGGTAGGCGGTTTCAAGTCCATTGGAAAAACTCTTAGGAAGATGCTTGGAAATAAGAAGTAGATGTATTTGATGGGAGATTCATTGAACTCTGATGTTATATTTTTTTTAAACAATTATGTGTAGTATTATTTCCTTGATATTCTTTTTGGTATGAGTTGTATTATGCTAGATGTTTAACCTCTTTCATATTAGAACTAAGTAACTAGTTTATTGAATAAAATATGCCTATGATATGCTTATAATATGATTTTACTAGTTTACATATGCACATTATCTCTTAATATGTTATTGTTACTATTAAATCATTCCTAATGTACATGGTTCCAATAGAGCTTGCTGCAAACACAACCCAAAAATTGACCCTTTTTCTGAAAAAATTTCAATTTTGGTCGTCTGGAAAATACTAGATGGGCGGCCCCCTTAATTTTGCTAGGCGGTCCCCTTAATTTTAAGGGGGCCGGCCTACAATTAAGGGGACCGGCCATCTGGATAGTAATTTTCACTGTTTTCTTTTGCATCTTGTGACCCCTTTTCTCTAGTCTCAGCTACCCTTTCTCTTATTAACCCAACTGAGTTTGGAATATTACTACTAAACCTCAAAACCTTACCCATACCAACCTCACTTTCATACTATAAATTTCCTCCAAATGATAAACCCTCATTTCATCAATCCTCATCTCCTTCAAACACCAACCCAAAACACCATGCTATCACCAAAATCCTCCATTTCCAAGTCCTCTAAGAAACACAAAATGGTTATCATACCACCCAAACAACTTTTCATTGATCTCACTAAGGAAGACAACACCACTCCATCACCACCACCTAAATGCTCATCTCCAAATGCACCTAATGCACCATCAAAAACACCTTCCACCAATGGTACCTCCTCTTCTTCCTTACCTTCAACCTCATCCATCAATGACTACATCAACAAACACCTCTCCTCACCACAAATAACACCACCACAAACAACATCACCACCACATCTCACTCAAGAACCTCCATCCACCGAGCTTGCCATCTCCATCTCACCTATCACACCTCTTGATGCTCACTTTTCATCCTCACCACTTCCACCACCTCTCTTTGTTAATCCCATTCCTTAGAGTCTCCTTGAAGCTCATGAAGACACTTGCCATTGTTGCATTCATAACCGAACCATCATCTTTGGTCTTCGGGATGAGATGCAATACATGTTCTCATGCATTGAGCATATGTTAACCAACCCACCACCTCCACCATCTTCACCCATTTCACCACCACCTCCTCCATTCTCTCCAAACTAGATGAAATGTTTTAACAATAATAATGTTTTCCACCCCTTTTGGTTGCAAGCTCTATGGGGATTATGTACTTTTTGGATGATTATGTAGTATCAATGAGTGACGATGACGGGTTGCCAAACTCTAGAATCACTCCACTGGAATACTTGCGTCAACTTCCACCGATTGCAAATGAATCACCGGAGTTCAAGCAAACTAAGGGAATGGTGAAGAATTAAGGGCGTTGGATCATGAAACTTCACAAGGGTATGAAGAAATTGAGCAAGAAGTTCAAGTGAGAGGAGTGTTTGGGTCTAGACGTTTTCAAACAATGATGTGTTAAACTTATGTGTATCTTGAGATATTATATTAGTACTTGATGTGTATGTGAACTAACTTAGATTTGCAGGTCAATAACACTTAGTGTTATCAATTTTTCGAGAATAAGCCACTGTTTGGCTTAACTCCATTTAAGGTAAATTATGATGATCGGATTTATTTATGTGCAAACTTGTGTTAGAATATATATATTCAGTATATTTGGAGTACATACTAGCTATGACATAAGTTATAGGAGAATTTTCAGGTTCTGGTCGGAAAACGCGAAATTTGCATATCTCTTTGTTTGTTTTAGCACATTCGGACGACGGATATGGCGGATCCCAATTTTTTGGATCCACCTAGTGTATCTCTTGGATCCGCCAGTCCAGAACCCACAAATACCACGGCTCCCAAACTTTGGCTCCGCCTTTGTTGTCCATTGGATCCGTGGGTACCAACAGTTAATTTCTTCAAAAATTCCCGACTCATCCCGACACTTAGATTTTGATTTGTAGCTTCTTTAGATTATATTCACTGATCATTGAACTCTCTATAATGATTTAGGAACTCTTAGAACCCTAAGAACTCAATTTCCCAACAAAATTTGAATTTTCAAATTTTACATGTGAGTTACCTTTCTAATACAAGCAAGGAACCTTTTTGAGGGATCCGTCAAATCCGTGGAAATATCAAATCACTTGATTTTCCACTATCTCGTTGCATTTACTTCAAATCCCCCTCATATCACTCAACTCCATTTCAATGGATTGACCTTAGGATGTGACAAGCTTAAATTTTTGTTACAAATCATTAGGAACCAACATTCTCCATTGGATTTACATCCAATCCAAACACACAGACCAACAAACTTTCTGCCTATAAATTAGTACCTTAGGATCATCACTAAACTCACTCACTCACCATTTCCTCTACTTTCTCTCCTGTACATCTTAGCTACATTACTTCACCATGACTAAATCAAACAACTCTTCCACCTCTGGACCTCCAAAACGAACTGCCCGCATTAGTGTTAAACCATGTTGCTTCATAAACTTAGCAAACTCATCATCAGAAGAATCATCACCTCTAAATATCTCATCACCTATTGCAAGTGAGAATTTTCTCACACTCTCCACTCCAACACCACCAAATGTAGTCATTCATACTCCACCACCAACAATTGCTCCAATAGCTACCACTCCACCACCCGCTCCATCACAACCTGTTAAATCACCATCACCCCCAAAATCACCCAAACTACCACCAATGGAGCTATTTAGGACTCCACCTTCATCACCACACCCATACCTTGATGAATTGGAAGACCTTCCACCAAGGTCAACCAATCCTCCACCCATGACCTTTGAAGGTCAACAACCCATGCTTTTTAATCCGGTTTTCCAGGATATCCATGGTCTTTTATACCATGATGCACCACCACCACAACCACAACCACAACCACAACAACTCTCACCAAGATCCACTCTCCATTCCATTAATGAAGAGTTTTGGATTAATCAACCCAACACACAAGCCGAGATCAACGAGGAACTAAACCGCCTCTATACATTCTCAAACATGGTTGACTCCCATCTCCACGAGGCTATGGACTTACAATCCACCTTGTTAGCCTCCATTACGGGTCCAACAAACAATCCACCACCACCTACATCCAACAATCCACCACCAACATCAACAAACAACCAACCACCATCACCACTACAAAACCATGAGACTACTCTTCCTCCCGGTTTTTCAAGCCATGATTGCTCGCATTGCGAGAGAACCGCTCATTTAGCCCAAAGGACCAACATTTTGTTCAATGAACTCCAAAATGAAATGAGGTTCATATTGAACCACATTCTCGAGCGTCTCAATGCAATCTCTCATCCTCCTCAATAGGAGCTTTGTTAGTTTCCTCTTAAAGAAACTTTTTAGGGTGTTGTTTTAGAATTTTTCTTATTAGTATTTCGTTTCCTTGTTTGAATGAAACATCATTTTTTCCAAGTAATGAATGTTATGTTTTTATGCTTGTGGGTGATCAACATTAATCATATTATCTCATTTTAGAATACTAACATCATAGTATGGTTGTTTTAACTTCACATATTGCCTTAATCAAATGTACATTAGGTACTAAATTTTGATCAGACACTTCATTTTGAATTTTTAAAGTCAAATGGGCTGAAACTTATTGTTTGGTTGATTATTACATATGCATTTTACTTCCATGAAGTAACTAACTTTTCTTTTGTAGCATCTCCTATCCTTGAAATGTATACGTTGGTACTCTAGCAATGGGGAGTATACATCGAGGGGGAGCATATCATAGTCTAACCATTTGTTTTGTAGGATCATAAATCATCATACATCATATCCTTGTTACTTCATTTAGGGGGAGTATAAATCAAGGGGGAGCTTTAAAGTTCCCAAAATCGCATTCCGCTACGCATATCTTCTTTTTGTTTCGACAAAAAGGGGGAGAAATGATTAAGTTTGATTTACTGTGAAACATCACAGTACAAACATTTATACTTGAAATTATTTTCAAAACCTGCATAAAACAAACTTAATCTATATTTTTAAAAAAGACACATACTTCATTTATTCATTTGCTTAAAAATACACCTTATGTTTTGTCATCAACAAAAAGGGGAAGATTGTTAATACAAATATCGTCCCAAAAACGTTATTTATATTTTATGATCTTTACTTAGTTTTGTTAATGACAAATACAAGGTATATCTTTTAGCAAATCATAAATACAAGCTAAAGTCTTTTTAGAACACATTTACATTTCACAAGATCACTAGAATTTACATTTTATACATTTACATGTTTATTTCCGAAAATAGAAACTTTATTTTTCAAAAGTTAGGATGACATCATGGCATGCATCATGTACACAATCTTGGTAAGATTTTGTGAAATTTTGTTTAGATCTTCAAGCCAAAGAGTTGACATTTGAAGATATGGAAAGATATGGCAAGATTTGGAAAGATTTGAAGATATCTTAGCTGGCCTGACACGGCGGATCCAAATGGATACAAAGACGGATCCAAATTTAGGGATCCGCCGGATCCGCCGCCTGTTGCTCAGCTTTGCCTATAAATAGCAAGCTGATCATTTGGCCATAATCGTCACTCATATAGCTTAAATACATACTCATTCATTTACTATCCCATATCATTCATTCATTCATTTGATCTTTCCTTTTGTAGCAAAGGGATCAAGCATACAAGGATCAACGTTCTGTCGTTATCCGTTTAGCTTAGCCACTGTGTGATCTTGTACTAGTTTGCATATCATTGTTTGTATCATTTATATCAGTAGAGTGAGGTTAGTGTTTTAGTCCTTAAAACACAAAAAGAGTGTTGGGAGTAGTTGTACCCTTGTAAAGAACCAAACGGGAGTGGTTGTACCCTTGTGAAAGAACCAACAGGAGTGGTTGTACCCTTGTAAAGAACCCGGTGTTTAGCTTAATACCGGATCAATATTAAGCGACGTGTAAAGGTTTTCTCCGCCTAGAAGGGAGCTTGCTTCTTAGTGAAGAAAAACTCTCAAGTCAGAGGCTCGAGGAGTGGAGTAGGGCAAGGAAGAGAGTCCTTGTAGCCGAACCACTATAAACAACAGTGTTGTGTGGTTTGATCTTTCCTCTCTTTACTTATTTACTTATATTACTTGTTTTTGTGCTTGATTGTTTACTTTACTTTGAAATCACGATAAGTCACAAAGTGAATCAAATTTTAAACGGTAAAACTATTCAACCCCCCTTCTAGTTTTCCACAAAGGGTTTGAAAATAAAGCAAAAACGGTGACTTTTGGATGAGTTTCGACGACGTTTTCAGGTTTAACGAGATTCAAATGCTTGTAATTGACAGGTCAAAATTGTTTTTGACACTTTTAAAATGGACTGAGTTGAAATATAGCATAAAAGGAATATTAGTGCATAAATATAAAGAGAGTATACACCAGCGCAGCTGGTTGCGTCTCTCACCTCTAACCTAGAGGTCCCCTGTTCGAGCCTCGCTTGGGCGGGTTTTTGTTATAATAGCAGCTGCCACGTGGCACCACTCCGGTGGTGACACGTGGCGACCCGACCCGTTATCTGACCCGACCTGACTCGTTATCCGACCCGATGCCACGTGGCACCACTCAGGTGGTGACACGTGGCGACCCGCCAATAAGGACTAACACTGCAATTTGGGCCTAACCACAAGGACGATTTATTTAAATAACTCTAACTGACAATAAGGACTGACGTTGCAATTTGATCCTAACCACAAGGACGATTTATGTAAATAACTCTAACTGAAAACCTTAATTACCTTTTCATACATGAGATAGAAAGGATTAGCAAGTTCAGTACCTAACTTAGTAAAAAAAAAGTTGGATACACAACTTAGTAAAAAGTGGCAAGTTGGATACATTTAAAACTCATTGTAAATGAAATGTTAGAATTTAATTTTGAAATTATGGATTTCGTATTTATGGATATATAGTCAACTTCGATGAATCTCACATCGATAGAATAGGGCTTGTCTAAAAGTGGAGGTGGTTTGGCGGTCTTTATGACTGAAAGAAAAGTTTGGTGTTGCATGTGTGAGTTATATTTGTGGGTTATACTTTATAGCATCCATTGAAGTGTTTTGGTAGCTGGTACTGTTCAAAATCGCCGAGTGAGAGATCGGCTTGAGGGAGTGGGACGGCTTGGGTGCACTGTGGAGTCGCAGCTTGAGCTGACACTATTCATACGCCGAGCCAAGCCAAGCCGTCGGCTTTGAGGGATTAAACAATTGGGTTAGTCTGGTTTGTTAGTGTATTTTCCACTAATTTGCAACTACTTTTGTTGGCCTAGTCGCATGTTTGACACCTGTTTTTGATTGGATGTGTTCGCTGCATGTTGTACATATGTTTTCCATAATTGATTTGAGAAGCTTTTGCTTAAGAAGGATATGTGTTTCATTTGTTTAGTTCTTTATACGAAACTCACACACACACACACACACACACAAAAATATTCCGGCTACCACAGGCAGCGCTGGAAATCAGAAACTTGGATGTGAGGTAAAATTTGAGTTTTACAGATCCTTCCAGGTATTTCAGTCGATTAATTTCAATATTGTTCGGATTGTTTCTGCGGATTGTTTTACAGATTGAATCAGTGGTGCAGATTGTGAATGTGATCTTCGAGTTCGGTGTAATTTAACATATTTGCATACTTTGTTGAGTTATATGCGTTTTTTATGTTAAATTTTATAAAATGAATATGAACCATATTTGATATCTGATATGTTTGATACCCGAGTTTTATGTGTTTAGTTTAGCGGTTCTAATGAAATGATTGATAGGGTGTTTTGTTTGGTTGATGTTTTGTTTTGATATTGGCAGGTTGCATATCTGAAATGGGAATGACAGTCGTGGATTTGCACCCAAATCATCATCAGGTAATATCAATACTCGAGCATCGTTTTTCGGTTCTTATGTAGCAATGGTTGGTGTTTCGGACCAATATGGTGTTTTGTTGAGTTATTGTTCTATTTCGATACTGTTTTTTGCTTAATTTAACTTTGTTTTGTGGTTAATTGAAAATGGTAGATGCATGCAATGAAAGGGTTTTGATAAGAGCCATGATTTATGGGCGTATTTGTAGAAGTTTATGTGTCATGTAATGCGTTGATTGGTGCAATGGCCTGCATGATCCAGTGATTTGGTTTACTACATTGATGAAAGTTATACATGACATATTAGAAACATATTTCCGCAAAACATGTGTAACAGGAAAAAATTGACATAATGTAAAATGTGGCTAGCATAAAAACTTGAAATAATTCGACAACGATAAAAAAATAATGTATCGATAAAGTATAGGTGAGGTTTGGAATTCATTGAATCGTATCTTTGCTTCCAAACTATCATGAAGAGAATAAGTGGTTCTGATAAGAGGCATGTTTTGTGGGTGTATTTGTAAAAGCTTATGAGCCATATAATGGGTTGATTGGTGCAATGGGCTGCATGATGCAATGATTTGGTTTAATGCATTGTTAAGAGTTATACATGACATATCAGAAACATGTGTAGCCAAAAAAATTTGACAGAAAGTAAAATGTGGTTAGCATAAAAATTTGACAGGATTCGACAACGATAAAAAAATGTATCTAGGCTTGGTTGGTGTTTCAGGCTAAATGGTGTTTTGTTAAGTTGTATTTTGATGCTGTTTTTTGCTTAAACTAGTTTTGTTTTTGTGGATAATCAATTTTTTGCATCAAAACTATCGTAAGGAAGATAGTTTATTATGTTAAGAGGCATATTTGGTGGATGTATATGTAAAAGCTAGGGAGTCGTGTAATGGTTTTATTGGTGCATTGGCTGCATGATCCTAAGATTAGTTTAATACATTACTGAGAGTTATACATGACATATCAGAAACATGGTTCAGCAAATCATGTGTGGCATAAAAAATTTGACAGAAAGCAAAATGTGGGTAGCATAAAAACTTGACAAGATTCAACAATGATAATAAAAAATTGTATGGATAAAGTATATACGAGGTTTGGAATTTAAAGTAATCAGTTATTGGTTTTTTATCGTCACGTGTATATTTTTTTTTACTATTTCTGAGTTTTCTTCCTGTCATTGGACATCTACTTATCAGTTATCATATTATTGATGCCATTTTATTATAGGTTTTGAGTGTTTATGATCTTTGTATATTGGGTCATGCCTGCTGATTTCGTATCTGCTATTAACTAAAAGAAGAAAACTCATGTGTCTAGAATAGTTTTTTTTCTTGATATGGGAATAGTGTGTTATTTAATGAATTTGGTTTGAATGGTCATACGTTTTAATGCTATTTGATGCAATTTTTCGTTCAGGGGCTGTTCTTTTGTCTAAATTTTGTTTTCAGTGTGCATTGATGTTGTCACTATAGGAACTATGTGTATGGAGCATCAAAAACCTTTTGCCTGAAAGGTAGCTTGCAGCACAGGTGTATATTTTATTTATATTATTAATTTTTGATATTATCGAAAATTAACGTAAGGTAGTTTTGTTTTTGTGAATCTAACCTACACGGTAGTTGATTGGCAATTTTGGTATGCCCCTTTTGACAGTCTTGGTTTTGGTACGGTAATCACTATAATGATTTGGTTTCTGAGTGAGTGTAATGATTTGGTCTCTCATTCAGTCTTAATTTTGGTGTAACAAAATTGTATAATAAATATTGATGCTTAAGTTATTAATAGATTGTCCTTTTTTGCACTTAGGTAGCAGGTGCATTTAATGATGTAGGTGAGGAGGATGGAAGATATCGATATACAGGTTCTGTTTCACACTTGATGGCGGGTTTTTGTTATGATGTAAAAATGCTTTAATAGGTTTTTGATATTCTGCTAAAAGAATGTAACGTTTCGGCCAAAAAATTTAATATGTATTTGCAACGTCAAATAACATACTATAAGTCTTTGTCAGCCGATAAAGAGACTCCCACCTCTATTAACTGTGTCTTCTCCACCTGTGGTATCAACTGACATCGAATGGTAACTTTATGTGACCACGGAGATAAGTATGATAGACAGGTGGAGCAAGGACTGTTAGACATGGTGTATGACTCTTCTGCTCTGCAGAACCAATTAAAGGATGTTGATGGCGATGGCGGGATAAATCTCATTGCTTTAGCAGTCGTTTTCCCCTTCCCTCTTCTTTGGGTTAGATGAAATGAAGCTATGGCCACATTAATTGGCATTCTCTAGGTAAGTTTTTTTTCTTGGCATTATTTTTTGTGAGATTTGTTGAATCGATGACTTTGTTTTTATATATTAAGCTTGCCATGCATTTTATTGATAAAACGTTAATTAATCTTCAATGTTTGTGTATCAAGGAATCGGATGAATGGCCCTAGCTCCCCATTTGAGTTTGGTTTGCTACATTTGATGGCGAGCTGCTAGAGCATTTGGCAGAGAAATGTGGAGTGGGGAATGAAAAGCGACATTTATATATCAACGTGTTCATTCTTAGGGTGTCACTTCAGCAGTCATTTTTCTCTTCCTTCCGCTCTGAGCTAAAGGACATGGAAATTTGGCAAAGGAGATATAGACAACAAATTGGGGGAATTGGAATGCATTTGAATACTTAGCAGTTATTCCGGATTTACTAAAGCATAGATGGTGCATATGATTGTTATAACCAAATTTATGAGTTTGGTTTACATTCTTTATGTTTGTAGTTCGTTTCGGGTTTTATATCATTGTTGTATTACTTTTGTGTGGTTTAAGCTTTAGTTACTTGATACAGTCCGAGTTAACGTGTTGCTAGACAATATTAATTAAAGAGTTATTTGGATTAGTATAATTTGTTTTATGAGATGGAAATAAATAGACTCAGGTTTATAAGTTTGAAAAGGTTTTTAAAATTCTATTGGATGTTTAGGTTTGCAATATAAGTTAATTGAGACGTCTCAGTACGTGATATCTATTATTGAGATAGTTAGTTAAACCTGCTTGAAACTTATGTGTTTTCTTTACAGGTATGTGATAACGTGGCCTTTATAAAAAGTTGACGTATTGAGTATGCATGGGTAACTGAATATTTGTTTTTTTATGCAACCGAGGTTTTAGAAATCGTCTGTGGATGGGGAGTTTATCTGATACAATAGTGATCTTGGTGAACCTGATCCCTGTGGTAATGGTATTGTCTCTGACGCTGTTATTTTACACGTTGTTTTTGCGCTGGCTAATTGTTACAGATACGGTCCCAGGAACAGTTTCATGTTAAGGTATGTCGTTACATTAAATCTATTTTTGTTGTATCTAATGATGTGTGGCGATTGGCGAATGTACATGTTGAATATATCATAGTTTCAGTAACTACATACCGTTACTTTTTATCATCTGATCAATGCGATTTTGTGACCAGGTGCAGAGCATGTAGAAGTTAAGGGAGATGGCTATGTAAAACTAACCTTACGCTCGTTTGATGAGTCGTGGTATTACGAATGGGCAACTTTGGACAAAAAATTATGGATAAAAAAAGAAGAAAGAAAAATCAGAGGAAAGGAGCATGCAGAGGCTATTAGAGGGCATTGGAAAGAGGTTGTTGTGATTAAAACATCAGAAGAGCACAAGTATAGTGAATCTGAGCACGAAAGTGAAGGTGACGATATTGAAACGTTCTCATATGTCAGTTTGCACGTGGCATATTCGCGCGAGTGTTCAGCTAAATTACCTTTTGAGTGTTTCTTTCTTTTTTAATTAACATGCTTATGAAGCAACAATGTAAATACGAATTTTCATGCAACATGTATTTAATTAAAGACTACTTTTGCATTTTACCTATAAAAAATGATGTATTCTTTGTTTGCAGTGGTGACGTTATGAAAGACCACTAAAACTAATGCTATTAACTTCGACATATGAACAACGACTGTTGCATTTATAATAAAATCTTTTAAGAAAAATGAAGAAAATTGCTATTTCTAGTGCATGTAACAACATCATATACAGACACTCCGCTGCAATATGCGAGTTGAAATATTTGTTTGTGTTTGAAGTGGGATATATTTGTATGATTAATTTAGTGGGCCTTATTACGTACATTTAGTGTGGATCTTAGAAAAATATCAAAAACGTGTGAGACTGTGACGGATGTAGTCATTTTTATAGGCGGTCTACCGGTGGAGGCTATTAATATTCCATTAGTTTTGTTGTTGTAAGTGATGATAGGAAATTAGTTTTCCACTTACCACGTGTTCAATAGGGGATCGGTTTCTTTCAGTTTGCAATCAGGGGTTTAGGGTTCGTCAATTACTACGACGGGTAAAATTAATCAGTTCCTTCTTAGATGTAACAGATAAGAGTATCTTCCGCTTGTGATTGCAGGTTAATCTTCACATGATTAGTCGAAACATGTAAATACCTATGGGTGCTATGTTGGATTTTAATCAGATTTCGGATCAATCTATATTGATTGATTGCCTCCATTATATTGTTGCTAGCAAGTACCACTATTTTTGGTTTTGGCTCTTCCAAATCATTCCCGCAGGAGATCCGGACCTTTTTTTTTTTTATCCTTCGATAAAAATATTCATTCTCTTCATAAAAAATAGGAAGTAGAACCAATAAAGATGTCGTTTTCCATTCATACCTGGACTTGAATACCACATTCAAGAATTGTTTTGGATCCAATCCATAGGAATCAATAGAAAAGGCATATGTTGTTATGTTTCGTATTTGTTACGGTTGGTAATGTGAGTTTGTTTTGGCTCCATTTGTTTCAGTTAACATATCAACAACAAATTATACTATTATAGAGTTAAAGGCTGCGCAAAAGGATCCAATTCCCTGGTATGAAATAACAATTTAAAGCAAGACTTGTTTGAGTTTTAAAAAATTAGTGAATACTTAGACTCGACTGTCCCTTGAATTTAAATAACAAATGGACTAAGCATAAAATAAAATAGTAAATGCATACAAAACTCCACTTTTAGCTTTTGTGTAAACGAATTATTATTAGAAAGCTAACGTAAAATCCTTCGCAATTAAACCAATGCAATTTATGTAAGGGGTAACTATTAAAAAATGTATCGAACTTTATGTGAAAATCGGTTTGGTGTAGCGAACTAAAATTTTTAAGGAAAAGAGCATCGAACTTCCAAAAATGCATCTATTTATGTAACATGTGACCTGCACAGCAGGTTGCAGGTTTTTTTAAGGGGAAATAACCTTTTTATCCTTCCTAATTTTGCAAATTGCAGCCAAGGTCCTAACAGTAAGTTACATAAATAGTCCCTGTCGTTACGCTAAATTGCGTCCAAGGTCCAAAATCATTTTTTTTTAGAAAATTATATATAATTTCAAAAAAAAATTTCAGAAAATTATTTTTTTCCGGAAAAAAATAATTCGGATTTTTTTTTTTTTTTTTTTTTTTTGTTTTTGAATAAAATTTTTTTGTAAAAAAAAAATTTCCAAAAAATATTTTTTATTCGAAATTTTTTTTTCCGAAAAATATTTTTTTCCGGAAAAAATTTTTTTTTTTTCGAAAATTATTTTTTTCCGGAAAAAATTTTTTTATAAAAAAAAAATTTTAATTTTTCCAAAAAAAATTTTTTTTTTCGAAAACTGCTTATTCAACCAAATTTTAATTTTTTAAATTTTCCAGAAAAAAAATTTTTAAAAAAAAAAAAAAAAATTTCCAAAAAAAATTTTTTTCCGAAAAAAATTTTTTTTTTTCGAAAAATATCTTATTTTTAAAATTTTCCGAAAAATAAAATTTTTTTTCAGAAAAAAAAATTTTTTCCGAAAATAATTTTTTTCTTTTTTCAAAAACTATTTTCAAAAAAAAATTTCCAAAAAAAAATTTTTTCCGAAAAAAAAATTAATTTCGGGAAAAAATAAGTTATTTTTCTAAAAAAATTTATTTCCGAAATAAAATATTTCTTTTTCTAAAAAAATTATAATTTTGGACGTTTTTCGCAATTTAATGTAACGAGAGGGACCATTTATGTAAATTCGGGTTAGTAGGGTAAATGTGGGAAGAAAAAAAAAAAAGAAGGAAACCTGCTGACTAGGCTTTTTACCTGCTGTGCATGTCACATGTTACATAAATAGATGCATTTTTTGAAGTTCGATGCTTTTTTCCTTAAAAATTTTAGTTCGCTACACAAAACCGATTTTCATGTAAATTTCGATACATTTTTTAATAGTTTCCCCTTTATGTAATGTGTTTTATGATAAAAAGATAAACATACGCTGATAACAAAAATTGTCACTACTTGCAATCATACACAAAATATTCAATCGTAAATTATCATTTTAAACCATTTTACTATGGTTATGTCTCAAGATCTAACCATTAGATTAATCATAGGATCCAGATAAGATATCGTAGGCATTAGGTTTGTAAATAAAAGTTGCATAGAGTACTCACAACAAGAAACAATAACAATCATAATCAGCATGTGCTTCTCTATCAAACATACAAACTAACCATATAGATGTTACTCTACTCAACAAAACATGTAATCAATCATTTAGGATTCATATAATCCAAGTAACAAAGAAGATTATCCATAAACACGTATTCAAACGCACATATTATAATATATTACATTTAAGAAAAATATTACGAGGGCCCAAAGTAAATATTACGGAAAGGGTTAGCCTAATTTGGTTGCCTATTGGTTGCCAGGTACTGTCATTGTGTGTGGATTAGCATAATGTGAATGGGTATTGTTGGGAAATGAGGAGTTGTGTATGGAAAACATGGCGTCTGATGCGTTGTTTTGCTAGTCAAATTTTAAATTTATAAACTCGTATTACCGATCTTATTTAACAACTTATACGGGCAAGAATAACCCGTCCGTTCGTAGTATGGGCTGTGGACTGTGGTAAATAGAGGTCGTCTCAAGAGACTTGTTTAAATTGTGTAAATTAAAGCAACGAAAACAACGCAAGTAGAATTGTCACACTCCAAAGTACCATAAAATTTGGAAACCGAACAAACAATATGATAAAGTACTTGCGAGATAATTAGTTTCCTATCAAGTAATAGTGTTGGATATGTTTGGATAAAACATAAGTCAATGACAAAAAATCGTTTGTATGCATTTCCAAGTCAATTGGTCATATCATGAAAAACCCACATGTGTTGGTTAGATAAACGAACCCACTCGACATATGAACTTTTATCAAAAACCAAGTCATTTAGAATCCATTTGTGTGAAAACGTGATTTACCATATTAGTTCCTACGAGTCCTCTGGGCCTATACTCGTGATTAAACATTTACAAGTCCATTTTAAACTAGTTAACTTTGTAGGTGTCAATCATGAAGAACCAAACATGTTGGTGCACTAACCGTTTAGAATAAACTAAAAGAGAAATCCTTTCGACCTTTAAATCCCTTGTGTTTTACCAACAAGTTGCAATAGACATGTTTTAATATTTAAACAAACTTATAAAGAAATCCAAGTTTTCATCTTTTGACAATCATCCAAACACTACACATGATAAGTCACATAATTCTCACACAAGTAGAAAAGACTACTCCATGGTTCTTTCAATGAAACACATAATATCATCCAAAACTAAATTGTTCAACATTATAATAAAGTAAAGAAAGTTACCCAAACGTATAGTTACAAATGAGTAAAAAATTAAGAAGTTAGAGCACTTCTTGAGCCTCCAATTAACTGGTATGTCATGAACCTCCCCCAAATAATAGTAACAAATGCTTCATTGATTGCTCTTAGTACCTCAATGAAAATGGCAATGGCAGAAATTCTAAGTCTTTTGGGTGAGAAAATATTGTAGGGAGATTAAGCCTGGGTTGTAGGATAATCACCTATGTCACGCACTTAATATCTACGCATAACCCCTTGTATGCATGCTTAAACAACCCTTCATTAGCAAGAAAAAACATCCAAGTTGAGTTATGTCCATGAAATGATCAGCCTCCACCAATGAGGGGAGTAACAAGCATCATGGCTCGTGGTCCTCAGCCGACAGCTCATGGTACGCCCACAGCTCGTGGTACATTTTGGTCGGTTGGTGGTATGCCCATGGCTCATAGTACAGTTTATGCGCGCACTTTTTCTTCTTTCGCCCCTTTCGTTTATTTGTCGATTCTTCCAACCATACTTCTTTTTCTTCATTCAAAATCACTATTTCTCATTCTCTTCACTCGGGAACAATCGTTTCTTGAGTCTTTTATCTTTTAAAGTCTTCTCGAGGTTGTTCCTTTGGGTAGAATCGTCATTCGTGCATATCTTCTCGTTTTGAAATCATTTCTTCGTCTTTCTCGTTGTTTTCTACGTTTTGATCATATCTGAGCCTGAATTCATCTTTTGCACTATTAAGCACCAATATCTCACAAATATAAGCAAATAATACGCACAAACACATAAATAACGGGAATAAAATCGTGTACAAACTGAGTGTTATCAAATTCTCCAACACTTGAGTTTTGCTTGCCCTCAAGCAAGTCTAGCTTTTGAAAATCTAGACGTTTGACAATACCCAGTGATTCTCAAGCTTTGATAACATAACTGAGTACATCATGAAAAAGAAATGGATATTGTAATTCATTCAATCACTCATATATTTTTCTAGTCGAGATATAAGTAAATTATGCTCTATTGCATAGTCATGATTTCATGTCATACAATAGGCTTGTACAAGTATCAAAACAAATTCGATTCGGCGTGAGTACCAGGTACTTATCAAAGAGGTCTTTTATTCGGGTTATAACGTTAAGATTCGGGTTAGCTCTTGAGGCTGGTTGTGCTTATTGATAGGGGCGGAAATGAGCCAAGTCGCTCGTGAAAAACTCGGGATCGGATCGATAAAAAGCTCGAACAGCTGAGCCTAAACGAGCTCGATTCGGAGCTCGAGCCTAAGTTGCAGCTGATTTATTAATCGAGATCGAGCCCGAGCTTTACATACAAAGCTCGATTGGGCTCGCGAGCTTAAATTTCACTAGGATACTTTAAGTATTAAACATATATAAAACGTTATGCATTTGTATTATAAGCGAGCTTATTAACGAACTCAATAACAAGCGTATTAAAAAGCTCAAAAGAAATATATTACGAGCCGAGCTCGAGCCAAGCTTTATTTTTTCGTTACCAAATCGTATAAACGAGCCGAGCTCCTTGTGACAAACGGTAATTTTTCCAATAATATTTTAATAATAAACGTCAATTTATTATTACTTAACCGTTAGATTAAGCATTTATGTGCTTACATAACTATTACGGGAAGCAAACCTGCACACTGTAGCTTACAGTAACTCATTTCTTGGTTTACTTTATCAGAAAATGTGAATATTTCGTTTTCTGACTATTACTGAGTATTTATGTAATACAACGAGAAATATCTCGCACAAAACACCACACGCGTACCGACACAACACTAGTAACAACATGAATCTAACATTGGTTATCCGGAATCAATAACTGTGTTTTCATATTACTTTTACAAAAACGTTCTCGTAAATTATATTTTTCGTGCTCACGACAACCCGAAAAACTCATATTACACCGGAGCTCAACGGGACACGGGGTACACTTAATACCCACAAAGTAATAATTCCTAAATAAAATCTTATCCCTTATATTTAATTCTTTTTATTTTAATAACCGACCCTCACTAACTCTTATTAAATCGTACAAAAAAAAAGAAAGAAAAGGAAGAGATATATGTACGCTCCTCTCTCTCCTTCCCCCACCTCTTCTCTGCATCCCAACGTCACCCTCCATTATCCCATCTCAGATCTATAGCAAACAAATCAAGTGACGCAACGCATAAAACAAGGCCAGAATTGTTATCTTCTTCCTTATGTCCAAATGGAGCGGCTGCCGCCACTTATCGAGTTCTACAAAGTCAACATATCAAACCAAAAGATGATGGAGATGAGGGCGATGGCATTCTTTTTGAGGCTACCGATCGAAACTGTGAACAAGAAAGATAGAGTCAAACATCCCTTGATTAACTTTTAAATCCCTAATCGATTCACGGCAAATCCACTCACACTCAAAAACTATCAAAACAACTCCAAATGGTGAAGGACAACGATTCGGTGGAAGAAGAGTGTGGATTTGCTTGAATCGGATTTGGGTTTCTTTTGATTTCTTTTCGGTCTCCTATTAACCAACTTCATTGTTGTAAGGGTTCTAAATCTTTCTTGATTTCTTGTTTCATTCGTATGAGATTTCTCTTTGTGTGTCATTTAAACTTTCGTTAGATATAAATTAGCAAATGATTATGTTTCTGTGGTATTTTTGTACCATTCGATCTTTCTTGTGTGTTATTGTTATGGTGTGGTAAATTAAAACCGAGAACTAAAACTAAAATCGAAACTATGATTGGCTCAGATTTGGAAGTGTATATCGTAGCTTATTATGTTCGGTTTTGCTTATTTGCTTTTGAGATTGGTTGAATAAGCAGTTAATGAATTAGTTTAATAGATGATGAAAATGTGGTGTGAAGCTAAGATTGTGCTTGTGTTTATGCTCGGATTTTATGTTTGTGTTAATGTTCGGATGGTGTTAGAGTTCGAAACCCACTGTGATGGATTCACAGTGGTATATTTTAAGTCGTCTAGTCCTTGTTTGATTTAAGAAAAACACACCCATGAATGGTGTGTGGTGTTGTGTTGGTTTGTCTCGAATCTTGAGTATGACATTTCTTGGTCTTAGGTTGTAGCATACGGTCGACTTGAGAAAAACTTGATTTTCTAGTATGTCTTGGTTGGTATAGTGTAAGCCGAGAGGATTCGGATAGAAGCCACTCGAGCTCGACATAGGAAGTTGGCTAGTTTTCTTGTCTTTTGGTTCGACCACTTTGGTCATTAAAACACCCACGGGGTGTGTTATCCTTGCTCGGTCAAAAAAAGGGTTGCAAACCCTTGTAATAAGGGCACGGGTTGGGTTGTATCTTGTTTACAAGGTCGAGTTCATGTGCTCGAGTCACCCATACTTTGTTCTGCACAAACAGTTCGTAACCCACGAAAACTTGTGAACTTTTGTATACTAAATTTTCTTGTTTACTGATGATGGGTCGAGTGCTTTAAATCTCAAAGAGATGGTTGTATTTGTTCTAAATATTGGATTAATGGAAATTCTTGTCTACTTAAGATTGGGTCGAGCCCTTTTAAACTTCAAAGGAATTTTGGTGCTCAAGTTTGCTAGACTGGGCCGAAGCCCATGTATCAAAGAATAGAGTCCGTTTGGTTTTTATCAGTCCAATTTAGAGTGAGTTCATTAGTTCCATGTTGGGCCACAGCCCAATTCGCCAAATCCCCACATAAGTGAGCAATTGTATAATCTATTTTGGAACACGAGTTGTTGTCGCCATCGTCCAAATGATTATTTTCGATTTTTGCAACTTTATACTTCATGACTTACAATAACTCTACTAGTTACCGACTCGTTACACTTCACCAAACTACAAAAATCTCGCTATATATATATATATATATATATCTGACCATATATATAATAGCAATACTTGATGACTGGATATTGACACTTGGCAAAAAATAATGCCACTTGGCATTAACATATTGACACTTGGCAAAAAATAATGCCACTTGGCATTAACAATGCTACGTTTAAGCAACTAGCCAAAATTGTACACACTCCTTACACACTCTTCTTCCGGTTTTCTCTAATCTCATTCAAGATCTGCCGATATTTACTCAATCACATTTAAACCTTCACTATAATCTCTCACAAAATCAACTTATTTTTTATAATTATTCAAATCATATAACCAAATCCTTATCAACTGATACTGTTTTCCCTTAATTTTTGCCAAACAATTTGTGATAAAACTCCAATTGATTTGATTTCCCTAATTCAAATCGATGTATAACCTAATCTTCATCTTTATAAACGGGATGATTTGCAGTCTTCAAACCATCAACCCATCAAGGTTTCTAAGTAACGAAAATATATCACAATGTCTGATTCACAGCTTCAATACTCTGGTTAGTTTCACTCATAATCAAATTTTCTTTTAGCTTTGATTCGTATATTTATAATATCAATTTTGTTATGAACCGTTTAATTAATTTCCACTTTTTTCTATACATTTTTTTGTAAATCACAATTAATTTTTTTTAGTCGATTAAGATTAATTTTCCTCATTCATAAGATATTACCAATTGATTATTTGTGTTTATATATTACAAACTGTAATTATTAAAGTTCATGGTTAATATGTTTGTGACCTTGATGATGTATGTTAAGTGTTTTATAAAATGCTTAAATTTGTGTATGATGGTGGTTTTTTATGTTATTTATTAACTCTATAATTCAGTTCATTGATTTTATTTACTTACTCTATAATTTTTATTCTCATAAGAAAATGTTGAAGGAAATAAAATTGAATCTGATAAGGAAGTTGGTGAAGACAAAAAGGATATTGGTCATTTCAATGAGGTATCAGTTGTTGATCTCAAGAAAAAAGAAGCTAAAACAACATTGGAAATTGATTCAGTAAATGATATGATAGAAAACACTGATTCTAAACGAAAACCCTTTGAACCTGTCAATATCACATACTATGATTCTGATGATTTCATAGATCCATATATACTTAAAAGTATAATGGAGGAGAGTTGTCATTGCCCTATTTGTTATATTGAAACATTGCCCTGTTTTTTAATTTATTGCATTTATCAAGTGGTTTATATAATTTATAATTATGACATTCAACAATGTTATTAAGAATAGTAATTAGATAAATAATATTATTGTAAATCTTTATATACATCATTGATTCATTACTCTAAAACGTTATTCCTTTTGTATGTAGATGATGCAGCCTTTCTTAAGGCCACCTCAACAAATTCCAAAGGAAAAGGCGTTTTATCTGGGCCTGATGATGCAGCCTTTTTGAATACCACTACAACCGGTAGAAAATGAAAAGCCTCTGTTTATGGGACCGATGAACAATTCACTGCCCTGTCAAAGGTTGACCCTATGTTAGATGAAATCAAAGTCAAGGCCAGGTGCATCTCTTTATGGCATACCCATCCTGCTGGTAAGCCGAATGATGCTTACAGTTTGGATATGGTTATTCAAGATGAGCATGTATGTTTTCAACTTTTTTATTTTCTTATATAAAACATATACACATTATTGCATAACTAACTTCTTATTTTAAATGCAGACCAACCGGATCCAATGCACAATAAGGCATGATGACATGTACCATTTTGAACCATTGCTTCAAGAAGGACATTGTTATGTCATTTCTGATTTCAGTGTTGGTGAAAACAATGGTAAACTACCGTTGCTTCCGCACAAATACAAGATTACCTTTTTCAGGTCTACTATTGTTACCAGGATTGACCCGTTTGATGATGATGTCTTCGGGTTTAAGCTTGAACCATTCAACGAGATTTTAACAAAAAAATATCATGAAATGGATTCTGTTGGTAAGTTTTTCCCATTAACACACATATTAGGGTATTTTTACTTTAATTGTTGTATTCTTAAGCTTAAACAAAACAAATTGATACAGATGTTGTCGGGGCCGTCGTGGCCATAGGCGATATTGTTCCAATTACAAACACACCTTTCAAAAAAGTAAGAAGGACCGTGGTTATTGAAGACACTGAGTAAGTCACTTTATATTCATCATCGCTTATCAAACACTTTCATATGTATTAGTTAATAACATCCATGTTTACATCTAAATAACAAATCATTCATCTTCACATATCAGAGGGGCTAGAGTCAAATGTACCTTTTGGGATAACTGGGCACACATGTTCACCCAGTATGCTAAGAATGACGAATCCGTTGGTCCGGTAACGTTTGTGCTGCAGTTGGCGAAAGTGAAATATTTCAACAGTAAGAATATTTAGACATTTAAACCCATTACTAAAATAACATTTTATAAAACATTCATGTATACATAGTTTTGACTCTGTTGATGCAAATAATGTTCTAAAAACGTTATTTATATCTTTCGATTACTTCACGTTTTGAGGATGATAAAATGTGAACTCACGTTACGTTAAAATTAACGTTAACAAGTTTTTAATCGGAAGATCCCGTTTCTACGCAAATCATTCTTGAACAAAGTTACAACTTGTACTAGTGATCAAAGAAGTGAATTCATGTTTTGAAAATTCACATTTTAAATGGGACAAAACATTTTTTCAAAAATACACATGACAAATTATTTTTGAAATATTAAGAAATGTTTTAATGGAAAAATAAGTTTGAAAATCACAACAGCTATTTTTCCCCCCAAAATCAGCTCCAACCTTCCCCAAATAAGTTTTCACCAGAAAAGACAAAATTTGGAGCGTCCTAGTCTACCACGGCTCCACGGTACCGTTAAATTTAACGGAGCCGTGGGTCATTTAATGGAGCCGTCCGTACCATTTTGAATTGTAACGTTCAAATTTTCTTTGCCTATAAATACCCACCTCTTTCACAGTTTTAGGCACCCTTCACACACAGAAAAATCCCTTAGTCAAATCCTCTCACACCTTTCACTTCTTAGGGTCATTTAGATTAGTTTTTCTTTGTTTCAAGAGTGATCCAATCATCCTTCAAGTGATCCTCTTGATACCTCTTCACTAGCAAGAGAAGAACACAAGTATCCAAGTTGATACAAGGTGTTGTCATCCCTCTTCATTAGCAAGAGAAGAACTCAAGTAATCAAGAAGATACTAGAGTTATAGTTGATAGGTTTTTGTAACACTTGTTACAATCTTGTTGTGTCTTAGCATACATCAAGTTTATTTTCTTTTTGTGAGTGAGAGTGAAGATCAAGTTTGATCTATAGAGATAGTGAACATCTCTTGAAGCCATTGGGCTTGTGTGATTGATCAAGAAGATCAAGGGTCATTAGGTTAGTGTTAGTCGAGTAGAGTGAAGTGAGTGTTGATCATTGTGATCGTGTTGAGATCTTGGTGATCTCTTGAAGCCACTGGGCTTGAGTGTTTGGTCACGTGGACCTTGGTAGATTGGTGCTAGCTAAGATTAGCACTCGACATCTAGCTTAGTGTCGGTAATAGGATAAGCGACGTGTACGGTTTTCTCCGCCTGAAAGGAGGTTGTTGATATAGTGTTTGAAACTCTCGAGTGTGGTACTCGGGGAGTGGAGTAGGGCGAAGAAGAGCTTCGTAGCCGAACCACTATAAATCCTCTGTCTCGGTTTGATCTTTCCAACTCTACTCTTTACTTTTATTTGTTATTATTACGTAGCTTAGTTTGTAGTTCATATTGGTGTTGATTGATTACACATAGAGTTCAAATCAAAGTTTCCAATAACCAACTTTTAAAACAAGATTTTTAAAAGAAGTTTTTTTAAACCGGTAAACTATTCAACCCCCCTTCTAGTTTCCCACAATTGGTATCAGGAGCCACGTCAGTCAAGTTTTTAAAGTATATTGTATTTTAAAGCTTGAACCGATCAATGGATTCCGACAAATATCTAGAAGGGCAATCTATGCAAAGACCACCACTTTTCGAAACCGATTGTTCTATTTATTGGAAAACAAGATTCGAAACGTATGTGAAATCAAAAGACATTGATCTTTGGCATGTTATTACCGAGGGTGACTTTCAACCTATTCAAAAGAATCCGGAAACTAAAAAGGATGAAATAGTTTCTTATGATAAACAAAGTGATGAACTAAAAAGGAAATTAGCCAAAAACAATGAGGCTAAAATGATGATTTATAATGCTTTGCCTAAAAAGGAGTTTGAAAGAATTTTCATGTGTAATACGGCAAAAGATATTTGGAAAACCTTGTTAGTCACTCACCAAGGTAATAACCAAGTCAAAGAGAACAAGATAGATCTTCTTGTTCAACAATATGAACAATTCTCCATTTCGGAGGGTGAGTCAATAGATAATGTTTTTGCTAGATTTAATACTATTATCACTAGTCTTAAAGCTCTTGATGAAGGTTATTCTAGTAAGAACTATGTTAGGAAGTTTCTTAGAGCTCTACATCCTAAATGGAGAGCAAAGGTCACCGCCATAGAAGAGTCAAAGGACTTGGCGGCATTGTCACTCAATGAACTTATAGGAAACTTGAAAGTTCATGAGATGATCATCAAGAAGGATTCCGACATTGTCAAAGGCAAAAGCGAGAGAGTTAGATCTCTAGCATTAAAAGCCAAGAAGGAGTCTAGTGATGAGGAATGTTCGAGTTCCGGTAGTGAAGATGAAGAGTACGCACTAGCCGCTAGGAACTTTAGAAAGTTCTTTAGGAGGAAAGGTAGATTTCCTAGACAATCTCGCGATGAGAAGAAGTCATCCCAAAGAAATCATGATGAAAGAAAAGGGACAAGTGATAGGAGATGCTTTAGATGCGGAGATCCTAATCACTTCATAGGAGAATGTCCTAAGCCACCAAAATCCAACAACCAAAGAGCCTTTGTAGGAGGTTCTTGGAGTGATAGCGGTGAAGAAGAAGAGAAGAAGCCTAACGATGAAACGTGCTTAATGGCTCAAGCTTCTAACGAGGTACAATCCGACTCTTCTTATTATAGTGATAATAATTCGTCAGTAGATGACAGTGAATTACATGACGAATACAACAAACTATGCGTAGTTAGTACTAAGATCTTAGGTAGAAACACAAAGCTAAAATTAAAATTAAAAAACTAGAACTACAAGTCTTAGAACTAAATGATCAAGTCAAGAGACTTGAGAAAAACAAGGAAGTAGACGTAGGATGTGGGTCATGTATTAGTCTTCAAGTAGAAAATGAAAAACTTAAAGAAAATGCTTTAAGAATCATTAAGTTTGATGAAGGAACTAAAAAGCTTAATGATATACTTGAAAATATTAGATATAGTGAACATGACCGTTCGGGTTTAGGATTTGACCCAAATCAGGCTTCTACAAGTGGTACTAAACAAGTGAAATTTGTAATGCCTGAAAAGTCCATGTCTGAAGGTGACGGCACCATTAAAGATACAGACGGCACTACTAAATTTAGTGGTACCGTGGTACCGTGTGGTGCTGAGGACAAAACTGGGTCAATTCTGAAAAGTAACTTAAGTCCTAAACCAAGTCAAGTAGTTGTAAATAGAACTAGAGTGTCTACTCCAAGTAGAGAGGAAACCAAAGGCTTTAACAAACCATTGTCATCTCCCGAACATGGATTTGTAAAGCGTGACACTAGGTCAACTACTCCTCCAGCTAGAAAGGTAAACTCTCCCAAACCTCGGTCTAGAACTCCTCTACCGAGAGGTAACTTTAGAAGACAAAATCATCCAAGTAACTTTCCCGTAACTTGGAATGATCGTCCACCACAAAGTTACTTACCATGGGAAATGTGTCATCCATTCTCACATCCTAAACTAACGCAACAAATGCGTAGGATGTTTAATTCTAACAACTTTGGACCCATGAGATATTGGGGACCAGATGTTTGAACATTTGTTTTGCTAGGAAAACATGAGTGTAAATAAACTTTGGAGTCTAACAAAAGGAGTATGATGCGTTATCAAGCATATCCGGTGACGCAATTGTCAAGTCGTGTCTTTCATGCTTAACATTCAACAAAGGTACCCTAGTCTTCTAGTTTTAAGAGCTAACACCTCAGGCACAGGTACGCTTTCTTAAAACACCCTTTGTTAGTAGTAATGTTTGGCATGAAATAGTGTAGTTAGAATCTAACATGGTAGGCACTATAACACAGAAACTCTATTCACATCTCATCATACCAAATTCATCTTGTCCAGAAATGTTCGATGATCGCTTGAAGATCATGCGTGACAAGTTTGAATTAAGCATTGATGAGTGAATCAAGTTCTCTTCCTTGCACATATTTAATCTTGCCTAAATTAAGTATCCCTTTAAACTTATGTATACTATATGTATGAGATACATAGTTTAAGTAATAGTCTTTATTGACAATAACGCCCATATCCGCAAATGCGAAACTCACAAGAGACGAAGAAGGTGAGTGCACGGATATAACTAGGTTAGGGGCATAATAGGTAAAGTAGTTTACCTAACGGCAAGTAGGTCCATTATCATGAATAGTGTTGGCTTTGTGCCCACTTATAAGAAGTATCCCAAAACTTCTTACATCAAAGTGTTTAATGTATCATACCATACATTAAAGATACTATACACTTGAGATTACGATATCTTGAGGAGATTGATGTAGAAAATGTTTCTATACCAACTCTGATAATGTGAGAGTTAATGTGGGTTGAAACGTAATGAGTAATGTTTGTACCTTCATAGGTTGATTAACAAACATCTTGGTTCCCCAAGAAACAAACTACTCTTATTGTCACCACGACCGAAATCGAGTACGCAAGCGCCGGAAAGGCATGACAACAAACACTATAGATGAGACAACTCCCTGTGAAGAGTAGCAGTCAAGATGCCATTAGACTTGTCCGGGAACCCTATAGTTTGCTCATGAAAGAAGCTCGTCGAAGTACGTCATCTCCCCGCAGAAAGACATCTCCTCCGTCATGATAACGTCGAAAGAGAAATCTTTTCTTTGAAAAGTATTTCTTCTCACCTTAACCTTTACATTCTCGTCAAATGACCTCTTAATACTCCATTGGAATTATTAATGTCATCTCTCACGTCTCATCATATGACTTTTCAAGTCATTCCTCTTATCCTGCTCATGACTATTTCAATATTTCTATGGAAATATTAAAGTCATCCCTCGCGTCATACCTTATAACCTTTCATCCCTTCTTATGACTATTTGAATATTTCTCCGGAAATATTGAAGTCATCTCAAACATCCATCTTATTCTCGACTCATGACTCTTGAATATTTCATTGGAAATTTCAAGTCATTCCCTAAGCCTCATCCCATGACTTCGTAATATTTCACTGGAAATATTAACGTCATTCCTCGTATCTCGTCATATGACTTTTCAAGTCATCCCTGTCATCCCGCTCATGACTATTTGAATATTCCTTCGGAAATATTAAAGTCATCCGTTACGTCATACCTCATAACCTTTCATCCCTTCTATGACCTCTCGAAAGTTTCGCGGGAAACATTGAAGTCATTCTCTACAAATCGCTCATGACTTTTTAAGTCATATCTTTCACTCGTCACATGACTCATGAATATTTCACGGGAAATATCTAGTCATTCCTTGTGTCGCGTACTCCGACTAATTAAATATTTCATGGAAAATATTATAGTCATCCTCCTAAACACAACTCATAACTTCTATTTATTTCACGGGAAATACTAGAAGTAAATCCTCATCCAATGACATCTTAGTCTATTTCCTCGGAAACACTAAGGTCATTTCCGGTCATCCCATTTAATCATCTTTCGTCAAAAAGTTTATTAGGTATAAACTTTTTCCTCGTGTCAAAAAGTCTTACTAAATAAGTAAGATTAATCAGCCAAAAGTCAAAACAGAAGAAAAACTGGACCATCAGACATACGGCTCCACTAAAGAGCCACGGCTCTACTAATGTTTAGTGGAACCGTGGAGCCGTGCATCTGAAAAACGCGCCCAGTTACTCTTTTCTTCTGCACAAATTTTCCAAACACACAAAACCACTTCCACTTGCTGTCAAAATCGAACCATAACACCATAATTCAACTAAACTCTTGCAAATCAAGATTGAGGCATTGGAATCAACAAATCTTAATCACAACATCACTAATTGTAAGTAAATCACTCTTAATTTCATTTAATTTGAGTCTAGGGTTTGTTCTTGAGTATAAATCCGAATTGGGGATTTTCAAAATTAGTTAAACCCTTGTGAAATTAAGACTAGGATTAGACAATGTAGTATTCACATGATTCCCTAAACCTAGGATTTCCAAAAACCCATTTATGTTGCAAAACCTAATCCGAAATTAATCACTAAATTCGGATTATGATTGATTATTTGTAATGGAATCATGTTTAGGATGATTAAAATTGGATTAGGAACGTTCTGCATTAAAGCTTTTCAATCTTAAAGCTTGTTGGCACCATGTTGAGGCATTTTCCAAACACCCCAATTCGATCATTTTTCGAAAAAAAAAATCCACAAGTCTAGGATCATGAAACCTTTTTCATGCATTGTTGATGCAAATTAAAAACGTTTTTGCATGCATACATGAACTCTCAAATATGGCTCGAAGTACATAATTGATATGTATTGTTCGACATATTTGATTGAGCAAAAGTGAAGTTAGGAGCGTTTGGGTAATCTCTTTAGGATAATTTTAGAGTCGAGATTGCCGCACCTCCACATTGTTTGCATTTAGGCACACACACTAGAAGTGTAATCATTAAAATGCAACAAACTAACATATACAAAAAAAAATTTTGTAGACAATAATGCCTCGGAATGATTATCAATTAACCCGAAATTACATCATTGAAACACTTGAAAACCCAAACATCACTAATGAACAAAAGGCTTATTTTGCCAAAGTGCTAACACGATACATACACGAAGGGCGTGTAGTCGATGCACTTTATGTCATGTCAGACAGATTCAGTGCTTGTTTCCCTTCTATTCGGTTCGATTGTTTATACACAATAAACGATCAAATATGTCCCCTTTTCGTTCTCGAATTTTACAGTCGTGTTCGTACCTACACTGACTCTGACGGAAACGTCTTTCTTGACTTTTGGATTCGACACCAAAATATCACCCTGTCTGTCACTCAGTTTGGTGAAATTCTTGGTGTTCCCTCATATGGTCAGTGTGCATACACCAACGACCATTCTCTAGAGTCTCTTTACTACAATGTTGAGATAGAAGGTGCCTATAGTACCCAAATTCCCGACATTGAAGTAATCAAACAAATTATCCAAATTCCTCGAGTCGCCAACACGTACCAAAAACGTGATGGATCCGTTGTCTTTCTCGACCCATCCAAAATCTACCTCAGGGAACTCCGTCCCGACCTTAGAAGTTGGGAACTTCTTCTACGTGAAAATGTGTTAAGCCTTGCGGCAACCGTGATCACGTATCGGCAAGTCTTGCCCTTATGCTCTACTGTCTTAGTATCGAGGAACCATTCAACCTCGCATACTACATGGTCAAACGGATGGCCAACATTCATCGTCGGTCCGATGAGCTCATGCCATACGGCATGTTGCTTACTCGTTTATTCAGGTGGGTCATGGAACATTTCCTACATCTTCAAAGTGTCGACTATGTCCTAGTCAATCCGGTTATGCACCCACTTGGTGGACCACAACGTCGCACAAAGCAACGTAAGGACAAAGGGTCCAAACGTGGTCGTAAATCCACTTCTGATATTCCCCATTCATCCTCCTCCTTCAGTCACGAATCATCATCTGAACCCATGGATGAGGACGATGATGAGGTGAACGAAGAAGGAACTTCTAGTTCTCAAATCCCTTCTCCCGACACCTACTTTCGTAATCTTGATACCTCATCATTTTGACGTACAACCGACCTCGAAAATGGGATGGTAAATCTATCCCACATGATGAGAAGGCAAACCACAATGTACAATAGACAAGTGGAGATGCATGAGCAAACTATCGGGGGATTCAAGTCCATCGGCAAGGAGATCAAAAGGCTTGGGAACAAAATTAAGAAGTTGGGGAAAAGAAAGGATTAGATGGAAATAACTTAAGTAGTATTATTAATATAAGTATTATGATTAAAATACTACTAATAGTTTGTGGCATTGTTGCCTAATACATTAACTTGCTTGATGTGTTTCCTTTTAACATGATTAATTCTCTTGTTAATTAATCCTCATGTTGGTTTATCTTGCCTAAATCATGCATGTTAGCTTATTTTATTACATGCACTAGATGTTAAAAATGCTTGAATTCATGCATGCTTAATAGTTTCCTAAATACATAGATGATCACATGATCATGTTAGTTGCTAGTTGAAACTAGCTTTAGGAATTCTATGTGTTTAGTAATTTGAGGCTTTGAGATTTGCAGCCAATGGATTCCCCAGAAATTTCCCCATTTAGGCTGCCTAAAACCTGCAGACCTGGAAAGAAGGTCAAAAGAGCCCACGGCTCCATTAAATAGGCCACGGCTCCACTAAATTTAGTGGTGCCGTGCCTCTGGAAGACGAAAACTGCTATTCTCTTCCACTTTTTGACTATCTTTTCCAGAAAATCTGCAAACAAAACCTGATTCCCATGCACCCAAATCCCCAAATCCAACCTTTCTAACTTGCATGCTTATGATTTGGCTATTTAAGCTAACATTATGCATTGCCATTCTTACACCCATCCTTACACCTTCACACTCACCAAATCACCATCATGGGATCAAGGGTATTCAAGAAGCAAAAATTCTACATCAAACCAACAAATGAAACCACTCAAATTGATCAATGGATCAAGAGTACTCACACATCACAAATCTCACCAAACACCAAAGAGACAATTTTCATTGATCTCACCTTGGATGATGATGATGATACACACACACCCATAACCTCAACCAAATCATCATCTTCTTTCACTACACCCCATGCTCCATCCAAGGCAACATCAACCAAACCAACATCCTCATCCTCCACAACCTTTAGAACCAACACTCCTTTAACCTTCACCCCATCATCTTCACCATCACCACAACCTTTAGCCCTTACACTAGCCCTATCACCCATATCACCTTTTGAACTTACCACCAACACATCATCATCTTCCCTATCACCATCACCTCAACCTTTAATGGGTCATCCCATCCTTTATCCCCTACAACCACACACCTTGAGTTGTGCTTGTTGTCACCACAACCAACTCCTTATCATGGGCCTTAAAGATGAATTGAGTCTTCAATTCTCCTACCTTGAACACCTCCTCACACCACCACAAGGACCCATCATTTTACCACCTCCACCACCACATAGCCCAACCAACTAAACATAGTCATGTTTAGTTTTTCCCAATAAATGATTAGGAACCTTTTGAAGTTGGAAGCAAATCTAGAAGCCTCATGTTACTTTAGATGTTTATGTGTCTTCTTGTTAGTTTAATTTGCTTTCCTATTGTAGTCATACTTATGTATGACATTTATTTTATATTTATGTGATGGATTTTTCATTTTGGCTACTTAGCCATACTTCTTTTATTGTGGTTGGTTATTTGTCACAATGTGCTACTTGTTAGATATTGTATATTTGTCGTCTAACTTTGTTTTGTAGCACGATCCATTGCTCGATTCCTTTGTGTTCTCCAAATGAGGGGGAGTACACATCAAGGGGGAGCCTTAACCACCTTTTTGATTTGACAAAAAGGGGGAGAAATGGGAGTAAACTCATTAAAAACTTGTTAAAACTAATTTTAACCTAAAATGAGCTTATATTTTGTCATCATCAAAAAGGGGGAGATTGTTGATGCAAATAATGTTCTAAAAACGTTATTTATATCTTTTGATTACTTCACGTTTTGAGGATGACAAAATGTGAACTCACGTTACGTTAAAATTAACGTTAACAAGTTTTTAATCGGAAGATCCCGTTTCTACGCAAATCACTCTTGAACAAAGTTACAACTTGTACTAGTGATCAAAGAAGTGAATTCATGTTTTGAAAATTCACATTTTAAATGGGACAAAACATTTTTTCAAAAATACACATGACAAATTATTTTTGAAATATTAAGAAATGTTTTAATGGAAAAATAAGTTTGAAAATCACAACAGCTATTTTTCCCCCCAAAATCAGCTCCAACCTTCCCCAAATAAGTTTTCACCAGAAAAGACAAAATTTGGAGCGTCCTAGTCTACCACGGCTCCACGGTACCGTTAAATTTAACGGAGCCGTGGGTCATTTAATGGAGTCGTCCGTACCATTTTGAATTGTAACGTTCAGATTTTCTTTGCCTATAAATACCCACCTCTTTCACAGTTTTAGGCACCTTCACACACAGAAAAATCCCTTAGTCAAATCCTCTCACACCTTTCACTTCTTAGGGTCATTTAGATTAGTTTTTCTTTGTTTCAAGAGTGATCCAATCATCCTTCAAGTGATCCTCTTCATACCTCTTCACTAGCAAGAGAAGAACACAAGTATCCAAGTTGATACAAGGTGTTGTCATCCCTCTTCATTAGCAAGAGAAGAACTCAAGTAATCAAGAAGATACTAGAGTTATAGTTGATAGGTTTTTGTAACACTTGTTACAATCTTGTTGTGTCTTAGCATACATCAAGTTTATTTTCTTTTTGTGAGTGAGAGTGAAGATCAAGTGTGATCTATAGAGATAGTGAACATCTCTTGAAGCCATTGGGCTTGTGTGATTGATCAAGAAGATCAAGGGTCATTAGGTTAGTGTTAGTCGAGTAGAGTGAAGTGTGTGTTGATCATTGTGATCGTGTTGAGATCTTGGTGATCTCTTGAAGCCACTGGGCTTGAGTGTTTGGTCACGTGGACCTTGGTAGATTGGTGCTAGCTAAGATTAGCACTCGACATCTAGCTTAGTGTCGGTAATAGGATAAGCGACGTGTATGGTTTTCTCCGCCTGAAGGGAGGTTGTTGATATAGTGTTTGAAACTCTCGAGTGTGGTACTCGGGGAGTGGAGTAGGGCGAAGAAGAGCTTCGTAGCCGAACCACTATAAATCTTCTGTCTCGGTTTGATCTTTCTAACTCTACTCTTTACTTTTATTTGTTATTATTACGTAGCTTAGTTTGTAGTTCATATTGGTGTTGATTGATTACACATAGAGTTCGAATCAAAGTTTCCAATAACCAACTTTTAAAACAAGATTTTTAAAAGAAGTTTTTTTTAATCGGTAAACTATTCAACCCCCCTTCTAGTTTCCCACAGACTCTTTATTTACACGACATTTTTTTACTTACAGATGATCTGGCGGTACACAACTCTTTGTTTGGTTCCAGAATCTTTATCAACAAAGACGTGCCTGCACTTTTGTCTTTCAAACAGAGGTATTTTAAATAATTTTGAAAAAATATTAATTTACAGTTTCGTTTAGAAAAACCTAAATACATATAAACCTTTATAAAATTTAGGTACACAGCGAAAGACGGCTATGATGACAGTCAGCACAAGATAGAGCTGTTCACTCCAGAAAAATTCAAGATAACACCTGAAGTATTCTTTAAAGATACTGTTGCTGTCAAGGTTGGTGGTATCCGTGATGTTGCACCGGTAAGCATTTTAACAATTGTTTTATACGTAATGTATAATAGTTTAAAATAACAAAAGTTAAAAAGTTCTACTTACTAACTGTCATTTTATAAATACAGGATTCTGAAGTTGTTTTTTATGCCAAAATTCATCGCATACACAAAGAGCATGGTTGGTGTTATGATGCATGCAAGAAGTTTAACAGGATTGCCAAGCCTATCAAAACTGGTGGTTCACAAGGAAGCTCTGGTAAGAATAAAAAGCAGTCATACCAGTGTGATGGACATGGCACTATTTACCAGGTGGTACCCAGGTAATACTTATTAATACACATCTGTAATTTGTTACTTTTATTTTAGTATTATTACTTATGTATAACGTAACCCTGTATTTTAACCATGAGAAGGTTTAAAGTTATAGTGAGGGTGATTGATGAGACCGGCTCAGCTCCATTGGTCATGTTTGATACGAACGTGAGTAAGTTGTGTACTGGTATTTCTGCGTATGAGATCATTAGCTCAATTGACAAGGACCCAGCAGACTTCTTTCCTGCGGAATTGAACACTTTGGTTGGTAAAATGATCATGTTTAAAGTGTTGTTTACACAACACAATGTTAATTCAAACAGCCATGTTTACACGTGCAAGTCAGTTTCTGATGATTATGAGTTGATAGCTCATTTAAAATCTATGATTCTGTCTGAACATGAGGTAATATATCGAAACAAAACATACGTAGTCCTGCTGTTCTAACACCCCCATCCATAAATTTATGCTGCAATGTTATTTTGATGGAATACTAATATTAAATTTTGTTATTGTTATCACAGGATGCTGATGATGCCTTGAACACTCCGGAGATTAATGTTGTTAATCAAATGTCTGGTACTCCTAAATCTAATAAACATGTTAACAAGTTTGTCCTTGAAACACCTCCAACACAAGCAGCGTCTTCAGCAAGTGCTTCCCGAAGTGGTTCAGTCACCGGGAAACGTCAAGTGATTGATTTGGATGAATATGCTTATGTGGAAGAAATTGTCCCTGACAACAAGAAGCCCCTTTTGGAACCAAAAATAGAGAAGGACTGATTCCATATCTCCATTATCCTCTCCATGTTTCTTTTATTTTTATTTTATGGTTCATTATGTTTTGAGACATTTGGTACCTCATTTGATATTTGGTTTTTAGGTTTTATTCACATTTTCCTGCATAATAAGTTGGCATTTGCAGTATTTGCAAAGTCATGGTTATCCATTTATGTAAACATGGAGATTTGAATTATTAATGATTAATATTTTAACTTTATTATTCCTAATTTTCACAACAATTATTCTTTACTTACTCCTTTTTTTACATTTACATTATTCGCCTACCAAATACACTACAACAGGTGCAACAGATATTATTTTGTTGATAGTAACCATTACAAAGTAACAATGTTGAATCAAAATTCACCAGATGAAATTTTCTGATTCAGTATCCTGGTGAATAAACTATTGTACAACTTCATTTATAAACATCTATTTACTTTATATGTAACTTATAATTTCAACGGTTGTGACACGAAAATAGTAACCAATAAACTCTTTGTTTTGACGTATTTTTTTCCGTACCAACCATCTTAGTTTTCTTTTCTAAGATTGTTATTTTTAACATTGCATATCATGTTCTCCTCTCCTCCCAAATAATCGTATAAGTTATTTGTGTTAACAATTCTTCCACCATGATGAATACATACATATATCTTCTCTCAACAATTAACTTTTTAAAGAAATATATGACAATTTCATAACCATTTATTAATTATGCATCAAATTTAAGTATAAATGAATTTGAACAATTTTGAATAATCTTAACAACCTACTTAATTTATCTTAATACCTAATTTAACTTTTGACTCATTTTCAAATACAACAATTTCATAACCATTTATTTCATAAACATATATATTTATAACTAATTGACCTTTTAAATGAATAACATCCCTTATAATTAGCAAATTTTTAAATATTTTAACAACTTACTTAATTTATCTTAATACCTAAATTAACTTTTGACTCATTTTGAATTCAAAATAAGTTTTTTTTTCAAATAAAACATCTTATTTTTTTAAAATTCATACTTCACAAAGTTTACATTCCATTCAAATTATAAATCTACTACAAATGCAGTCATCATCAAACTCACAAAGAAGGGATAAGTTTTCTTGATACGTATTCATCATTTGTTTACATATAAACAAATCACCACACAAAGCACTCTAAATACAGGTATGAATTTTTCCATTTTTATTAATACACTGTTATTCAATATACATTGAATTTTGTACTCATTTATACTTTATACGTTACTGCTAATCATTCGCTACCATTTTGATTACTCACATTCATGGTTACACATAATCCTTACAATTTAACGCTTCATAATTGTTATTATTAAACCTTGTTGTCCAAATGCAGGCATGGATTCCAATAAGAAGAGGAAAACTAACGGCTACAACAACCCGATATCAGTTGGCAAAGAGAACACAAACAATATAAATAGCATACATGATAGTCGGTGTCAACCAAGTCATCAAAAAATCCCAGTTACGCGTTCTCAATCCCTTGCTGTTGAAGGTCCATCGTATGCTGTAGATATGGTTAATAATTTAAGAACACAAGTACCAGCCAAAACTCCACTTAAAGATATTACTAACGGTAAGTTTACTACGCATTTTTAGATATTAAATTTTAGGTTGTGTTGCATTTGCACTTCCTGAATAAACATGAACAATTTTTTAGATGACTTACAATAATAGGATGCTATATATAAGTTATCTATATCTGATTCGCAGTGACACCAACCCCAACAGTTAGGTCAGGCAACAATTCATCGATACCAGGTACGCACAAGTAGTTATTTTGTCGTCTAACAAATTGTAGTCTTACTAATATGCATAATATGTAATAATACTTTAACTGATTTCAGTTCTTACGTCACCAACTATGCCTTTGTCGTTAAGTCAAAAACCAAGGGGCAGGCCCATTTTAAAGAAAAACTTAACATCAGTGTCTCCTATTTGAAGAAGTGGACGGCCACCTACACGTTCTATAACAACTAATCTAGATTTACTATCCTCAATTTCAAATAATTTGGTTACTCCTGCAGTAGTGCAAAAGAATACCATATCTCAGACCATAAGAGGAAGTTTGTCTGCAACCACAAGTGAGGATTTAACTCTAAGGCGTCCCGGACAGCCACATACACGTGGTATAACGACTAATGTAGATTTACTATCCTCAGTTTCAAATAATGTGGTTACTCCATAGTAGTGCAAAAGAATACCATATCTCAGACCATAAGAGGAAGTTTGTCTGCAACCACAAGTGAGGATTTGACTCTAAGGCGTCCCGGACGGCCATGTAAACGTGGTATAACGACTAATGTAGACTTAGTATCCCCCATGTCAAATAATTTAGTTACTCCTATAGTAGTGCAAGAGAATACCATATCCAATGTAATACCTAAATATCCAAAATGTGCAAAATGACCAAAATGCCCCTACAATTTTAAAAATTGATTTTAAAGCTTATAAATCACCAAATAAATTCCAAACCTTCGGGAATGAACTAGATATGAAGCCAAATAATTTTTATGACTACATTTTAACATTTAGAAAAGTACAAAATATACAAAGTATTTATTTTGTCCGATTTATATATAATTCGGGTATTATTATTATTAAAAATACAAAATAAATTAAATAAAATACAAGATAAATGCAAATAAAATTAGGAAAAGATCACAATCAGTATTTGAGCTTAATTAGACTTCCTTGGGCCGAAATTCATTGATCCTTATCAACTATATACGTTTTTATATTTTATTATATATAGAAAATATATACCGAAACCTTGAAACCCTTTACAAAAATCGACCAGCCTTCATTCGACCAAATAAAATTCATGGCTTATTTTTCTGGAGCTCTACATCATCAAAGGAAGTTTAGAAAATTGTTTGGAGGTCATGGGATTCGTTGGTTTGATCGCTAGTAAATTGTTTTGTCGAATTGGCTTTAGCGAGAGGTATAATTTTGTTTTATCCCTTTTGTATGTTCGATCTTGCTTGTGATATTTTTATTATGTTATTTTGATCATATAAGACCTAAATAAATTATACAAATCGAATCATGGATGCTAAATGGATCGTACCAAATTTTAAGAGCAAAAAAAAGTATATAAAATCCAATACGTGTTATACGATTTATCCAGGAGTGGTAATTAATTATTTTGGACTCTATACAACTTATATGGTCTGGGAAAAATACTAGTTCGAATTGTAGAAGCTTGAATGGATCGTAGCTAATTAGTTTATAAATCGTATATATTGTGTCGAATGGAAGAAAAATAAATAGAAACCCTAGAACAAATTAGGGTTAGGGTTTGTACTTTAATTCTGGTCATTAAATGCTATCTAATGATGAGGTAATGATTGGTTGTTGATTAGATGAGTTAGGGTTTTATTTTGTGAATTAAAAGTGTTATACGATTTGTAAATAAATAACAAGGGCTTGTTTTGCCAACTTTGAAACTTAAAGGTTATTTTTATAATGTTAATTAGGTCAGTGCAAATGTGTAAAAATTATAATATGAGGTCCTTATGTGTAAAATTTGCAAGAACATGATTTAATTGTTATTTTATGGTTCGAATTATAATTAAATTAATTAGAGGGACTAAAAGTGTAAATTCAGAATATTTGTGATTATTTTGTGTAAATAATATTATTAGGGAGGTAATATGTAATTTTGGGTAATTATGGGTTTAATGTGTAATTATTTTGGAATTATGACTTAAATTATAAGTTTTGTAAACTAAAGGGACCAAATGTGTAAATATGTGAAACATGGAGGTTTAAATCGTACCATGCATAACTATGAGGGTATATTCTATAATTTAGTAAATATAAGGGCTTGTGATGTTATTATGAATATAGTAAGGGTTAAATTGTAAATTATGTAACTATAAGGTTTATTTTGTAATTTTAATAACTAAAGGGTGTAAGTTGTAAATATTGAAACTTAAAGGACTAAAGTGTGATTCTGAATCCATTATGTGGTTTAAACTAGTAATTTGTAATAGTTTCATTTAAAACCCTTAACTTTGATATAATTACAATTAAAACACTAAACTATGAAAACTTGTCATAAATAACCCTAGACTTTTATAACTTGCTAAAATATACCTTAATCCCATAATAAGGCTTAATTAATGACTTAACCTAATTTGTGAGGGTATAATCTTGCTAAATATAGAAACATGCTAAATCTGGAAAGTTACTAAATCTGGAAAGTTACTAAAAATAGAAAGTTACTTAAAATGGAAAGATAACTGAAAACCCTTTTGAACTTCTGTCTTCTACTCCATTAGGTTCGAGGAAGGAGTAATTTGATCCTTGTCATTTGCTATCCTTGTGTTCTGCTAATAAGGTACAGATATTCTGCCCTTCTTGTAAGGTGCCTTCGTTTCTCTTGATCTCTTGTTTTGATTCGTTTAGGATTTCCCTAAGCCATTGCTATGTTCCCCTACAGTTTGGTTCGTTTGTTTGATCCATTTTGACTTTGATGTTTGATATGACCCTTTTTCTTTGAACTTCTACAATATATCCATTTGATATTCGTTCGTTATCTTGTAATATTAGTATTCGAATCATTTGACACTTCAGGGGTTCATTTGATTTTGGTAATTAGATGTGAAAAGCTTTTCAATTATATTATGGAAATGTTTTGAGGAAAATTATTTTAAAGATGATGTTTATGAAATATGCGAAACCACTCTATTTGGAATTTTACTAAGCTTTTGTGAAAACTACATTCGAGACTAATTTTGTGAAAACCGTTATTAAATGTTATTTTTATGAAAATAAATTGATAAAGATTACTTTAAAAGAACCATTTGATTATGAACCTTCGATGATGAACCCTTTGCCATGAACCTTTGATATTTGGACTTTGACTATGATTCGATGACTTAGACTATTTGAACCTTTGCTTTGATTTGGACCTTTGACCTTTGACCCTTCAGTTTGATACCCGAGCCAAGTTCGTTTCCTAGCCATGAAGGTAACATGGCCGTATCTGTGATGCACCGCTGACATGACTCACGTGTGGGTGAGTGATTTCTCACACCGTCCCCATATTGTTCGTAACGTGCACATTATATTTATTATGGCCTATATTATTGTTCGGGGGCGTATGGATTGCAATCCTAGGTTCGTGTTCGTATTAGTGGATTTGTCATGATTTGATATTATATATTGTTCGGTGACTGATGCTGGGTGCATACCACGTCTTTCACAAAGTTCGGGAGCTGATCACTCCAATTTGATACATGAGGTCACCCTTCATATTATCTGGTTACTTGTGAGGCATCCCCTCTAGATTGCTACAGGGTTAATATATTTGATTTGTTCGGGCTCGTGGAGGATTACTGACCCTTATTACTTTTTATTTCCTTTCTTTTCATTTCATTCTTATTATATTCTTTGCCTATGACTTATGTATCCCTATGCACTAAACCATACATGTTCGTTTCATTTGCTTTCGTTTCCGTTTATTATATATCTGTTCACTGGGCTTTTTAAGCTCAGCCGCGTTTCTTTTCCCGCGGCAGGTTTTTAGTTGGAATGCTGGGTATGAGTGAAGAGACTTTTGGACTTAGAAGACCATGATAGTTATTCTGAAGTAGAGGTTATTAGAAGGATTTGCATTTGCAGACTTAGTATTTAGCTTTTGTTTCCTTTGCAGCCTTGTGTATTTAGTATTTCATTTGTAACCTTTGAGAATCCTTGTATTACTAATGAATGTATGCTTTGTTTTGATCTGATATGAAACCATTAATGTGATACTTCTACCCTTGCCGGGTTGGGGTGTTCCAATTTATGGTATCAGAGCGACAGGCTGCGATTCGTAATACATTTACCCTTGACCTGTGTAAGTTAGGACCACTAAGTTTTCCCTGTAGGCGCTCGTAAGACAACCTTTGAAAATTTGCTTTAAGATTTCCCAATAGGAACGTAAGTTTTGACCGGTGAGGAATGGATAGACTATAAGGTATTTGTTTAAGTATCATTGCTTCCGCATTACTCTGATTCGTGCCTTTGCCTTTAGCTAAGCCTTATAAGAACTTTTTTTTCAGAAGCTAGAAAGCTTGCAACCTAAGTTTAGTAACCAAGTAAGTTTGAAATCCCTCGAGAACTACATGGATACCTTGCACCATTTAAGTTTCACTTTCTGATTTTGAATCCCCATTTCCGATTTGTTTGATAAATGGTTTGATACCTTTCCGACCATCCAGATGGTCATTCAACCATAATGTGTTTGACACATTCTACGAATTCATTACTCATGTCGGATATGAAGTGTATCATCTGATACTACTCAGTTCTAAGTGATCCATTACTACTCCTATGAGAATCCTGACAATTATCACTAATGGTTAGATCCTGTTGATATCTGATATCACTTTTGGAAATAGAAAGCTTATACTTTGCACCACTTAAGATTTGAACCTATTAACTTGAAGGCATTAAGAATAGCACAATAATTACCTGACACTATTCGATCCTTATCTTCAGATTTTACTCTGACCTCTGATCCTTTCGTCAATCATCTTGATACCTCTTCGGTCACTCTGAGAACCCCCATGACGACGACGTACTTGATATGTTTTGTTTTTGTCTCTTGCTTTTGATAAGAATCTATGATTCTTCCGACACTATTTGATTTCGTTTCACCCATCTCTATTCCTATGAGAGGTCTTGTGGTGTGTAACCACAAGTATAAAAATCTTTCCCCCCTCACTTTTGAATGATAAAGATTTGATTTGTGATCCGTCTTTCTTGGGATAGTTAACTTCGATTTTATTCTAACAAGGAATTGGTTGATTGAACATTCAAATATTGACAACTACCCTTCTATGTCTCACCTTTGACGTTTGCAACAATTTTGAACTCCCTACCATGATTACCGATTGTTAGACCCCCTTCTATCACTATTACTCTGGAGACTCGTGTGTTACTTTCGTGATTGTGAAGTTTTCCTAGAACCCATCTCGTGCACCAATGAATGAACCTCATCTTGAGAGTTATTGGGCACCCTGAGTTTTCTGAATATAATTCCTGGTTGAACCACCAAGTGGTCCACCGAAGCGTGAAGTAGGATTTGAAAAGTTACTGAGAGATTGTCTAGTCACCAAGCAAAGGTGTCTTCAAGATGTGTCCGGAGTCATGTCAGTTGGGTTGAACAACCGGGAAGAGCAACAACCGAAGACCAGGAAGCGAGTTTACCTAAGTGTATTTCCTGGGCGTGTTTTAGTTTCGCTCGCGATAAAGAAGGATGGTAACTGGAGATAACTGAACTGTATTACTGTTAGGAGCCAATATTCCTCCACCCTGAAACGATTATGTGTTTGTTTAATTTTAGAGCGTGAAGTTTTCCTTATGACGAATTGATTTATTTCTTGGAATTGCCTTCCGTATCCGTAAACGACTGCTATGACGGTTAGTAATGCTAATAGTGTTAGCTAAAGCTCTGACTGTTTATGAGATTGATAATTAATGTTTTCTAGTAAGTACTTGGACAAATGGTCATTGTATGACTTAATTGTACGTTCGGAAACGAGGAAGAGCATGAAAATCATCTTTGCACTTTGTTAGGGAATTCGTCGATCATTTGTGCATTCTGAGAGATTGAAAATTGTAGAGGCAACGATGTTCTTAATGGAGGATATCTCTTTGAGTTCCACAAGCCTTGAAACTATCACCAAGTGGTCAAGACCGATAACAGAAAGGAGAACTGAAACCTTTTGAACCTTGCAGAAGAATTCTGGAAGATGTTTGCAACTTAGGATACCATTGAGAAATATTCGTGAACGGAGAGAAACAGCTTAGTTTGATTTAGAATGGAGTTTTGGAAAAGTTGAAATAGAAGTTAGCTTCCATACCTTCAGCGGAACAATCTTTGGGATAAATTAGAAAGAGACTCGGTTATTTTCCCTTACAGCACAGAAGGTTTTTTTTTTCGTATACATTAGGACAATTAGAAGCAATAATTCACTGCATGACCTGGAGTTGACAACAACGGCGGCTACCGGAAGAGTGAAGACATTCCTTACAAAGCAGAAGTGTGGGCGAAGCAGAAGAAGAAAATCGAGTCAAGACGGCGAACCTGGAGCTGATGAAGACATGCAGTCTAACTTCCCTATTCATCTTGGTTGTACCAAGATGAATTGAGAGCGGAAGCAGACTGGATGATGAAGAGATTCAAAGATCGTGCCAGAAATCCACGTTACTCCATCACATCCCAAGAAGAACTGCAGGAGGCTCGACGAACCAGACACAAGTTCCTAATTTTGGTTTCACTTTTCGATTGATGGACAGACGAAGACAGATTAACCGGACTTGAGGAGATTGGATGTGTTGAATGAACGGATTTTTGAAACTGACCTTTTATGTTTGGAAGAATTGATTCTGTGAAGACCGAAGTTATTGACGACTAACTTTCACTTCCGTTACTCACTTAGGCTTCGTTATATAGTAATAAGATTCTCTAATGATTCAAGTTCCCTAGTAGCATTTCAGTTTCGTGTTTCGTATTTTCGGTGATGGCTTTGTTTTGAGAGATTTTGGCGAATTGTGGAAGGTATGATGCTTGTGACGGCGTACTTCACTTCTGCTAGGAAACCTGGAATTCCGATACTCTTGTGAATAGTTTTGTTTTCTCTTTTGACGATGGCATTTGATTTTGTTGACCTCTGAGACTGTAGAAGTACTAGGTGGATTAAGATAGGTGGTTTTGATTACGACTTAAGATAAGTATGACCATCATGAGGGCATAATTATATGATGCCAGTATTATGACGTCTGGCCAACGTGATAATACTTACATCATATAACGTGCACTTGTTGTGGGCATAGGATATCTTGGGAAGTACCTAGGAAGTTTAGAATTTAAATTCCGTTGGATTATTCGTGATTAGTGAGACATTAGGTTCATTCTACCTATTCGTGGACTCTATTTTCGTTCATTTGATATCTGGGTGAGTTTGGAATCTCTTTTTGCATTCTGTTGACCTCAGCTATAGATCATAAATTCTTAAAAGCTCTTTCTATTGATTCAGTCAATTTGATTTGAACTCATGTTTGTATTCCAAATGAGATCCTGAAGATTCACTTATCGTCCACTTTATGTTGCATGGACCTTTTGGATCAAATCAAATTATTTGTCTTCTTCTGAGGAATTTGAACCCATTTCGTTTTGATTTGAGTCATGAGAAATAAAGTTATTCCGTTCGTAAAGATTCTTTGGAAGAATCACCCAGGGCGTGAGTCTACCTGGGAAACCGAGAAATTGATACGAGTGAGTTATCCACATTTCGTATTTTGATCCGGTGTGTCTTTGTTCGTTTTCCGTTCTATTTCATTTCCGTTTCTTTGCAAATTTCGAGGACGAAATTTTTCTTTTTAGAGGGGAAGAAGTTGTAATAACTAAAAATCCAAAATGTGCAAAATGACCAAAATGCCCCTACAATTTTAAAAATTGATTTTAAAGCTTATAAATCACCAAATAAATTCCAAACCTTCGGGAATGAACTAGATATGAAGCCAAATAATTTTTGTGACTAAATTTTAACATTTAGAAAAGTACAAAATATACAAAGTATTTATTTTGTCCGATTTATATATAATTCGGGTATTATTATTATTAAAAATACAAAATAAATTAAATAAAATACAAGATAAATGCAAATAAAATTAGGAAAAGATCACAATCAGTATTTGAGCTTAATTAGACTTCCTTGGGCCAAAATTCATTGATCCTTATCAACTATATACGTTTTTATATTTTATTATATATAGAAAATATATACCGAAACCTTGAAACCCTTTACAAAAATCGACCAGCCTTCATTCGACCAAATAAAATTCGTGGCTTATTTTTCTGGAGCTCTACATCATCAAAGGAAGTTTATAAAATTGTTTGGAGGTCGTGGGATTCGTTGGTTTGATCGCTAGTAAATTGTTTTGTCGAATTGGCTTTAGCGAGAGGTATAATTTTGTTTTATCCCTTTTGTATGTTCGATCTTGCTTGTGATATTTTTCTTATGTTATTTTGATCATATAAGACCTAAATAAATTATACAAATCGAATCATGCATGCTAAATGGATCGTACCAAATTTTGAGAGCAAAAAAACGTATATAAAATCCAATACGTGTTATACGATTTATCCAGGAGTGGTAATTAATTATTTTGGACTCTATACAACTTATATGGTCTGGGAAAAATACTAGTTCGAATTTTAGAAGCTTGAATGGATCATAGCTAATTATTTTATAAATCGTATATATTGTGTCGAATGGAAGAAAAATAAATAGAAACCCTAGAACAAATTAGGGTTAGGGTTTGTACTTTAATTTTGGTTATTAAATGCTATCTAATGATGAGGTAATGATTGGTTGTTGATTAGATGAGTTAGGGTTTTATTTTGTGAATTAAAAGTGTTATACGATTTGTAAATAAATAACAAGGGCTTGTTTTGCCAACTTTGAAACTTAAAGGTTATTTTTATAATGTTAATTAGGTCAGTGCAAATGTGTAAAAATTATAAGATGAGGTCCTTATGTGTAAAATTTGCAAGAACATGATTTAATTGTTATTTTATGGTTCAAATTATAATTAAATTAATTAGAGGGACTAAAAGTGTAAATTCAGAAAACTTGTGATTATTTTGTGTAAATAATATTATTAGGGAGGTAATATGTAATTTTGGGTAATTATGGGTTTAATGTGTAATTATTTTGGAATTATGACTTAAATTATAAGTTTTGTAAACTAAAGGAACCAAATGTGTAAATATGTAAAAACATGGAGGTTTAAATCGTACCATGCATAACTATGAGGGTATATTCTGTAATTTAGTAAATATAAGGGCTTGTGATGTTATTATGAATATAGTAAGGGTTAAATTGTAAATTATGTAACTATAAGGTTTATTTTGTAATTTTAATAACTAAAGGGTGTAAGTTGTAAATATTGAAACTTAAAGGACTAAAGTGTGATTCTGAATCCATTATGTGGTTTAAACTAGTAATTTGTAATAGTTTCATTTAAAACCCTTAACTTTGATATAATTACAATTAAAACCCTAAACTATGAAAACTTGTCATAAATAACCCTAGACTTTTATAACTTGCTAAAATATACCTTAATCCCATAATAAGGCTTAATTAATGACTTAACCTAATTTGTGAGGGTATAATCTTGCTAAATATAGAAACCTGCTAAATCTGGAAAGTTACTAAATCTGAAAAGTTACTAAAAATAGAAAGTTACTTAAAATGGAAAGATAACTGAAAACCCTTTTGAACTTCTGTCTTCTACTCCATTAGGTTCGAGGAAGGAGTAATTTGATCCTTGTCATTTGCTATCCTTGTGTTCTGCTAATAAGGTACAGATATTCTGCCCTTCTTGTAAGGTGCCTTCGTTTCTCTTGATCTCTTGTTTTGATTCGTTTAGGATTTCCCTAAGCCATTGCTATGTTCCCCTACACTTTGGTTCGTTTGTTTGATCCATTTTGACTTTGATGTTTGATATGACCCTTTTTCTTTGAACTTCTACAATATATCCATTTGATATTCGTTCGTTATCTTGTAATATTAGTATTCGAATCATTTGACACTTCGGGGGTTCATTTGATTTTGGTAATTAGATGTGAAAAGCTTTTCAATTATATTATGGAAATGTTTTGAGGAAAATTATTTTAAAGATGATGTTTATGAAATATGCGAAACCACTCTATTTGGAATTTTACTAAGCTTTTGTGAAAACTACATTCGAGACTAATTTTGTGAAAACCGTTATTAAATGTTATTTTTATGAAAATAAATTGATAAAGATTACTTTAAAAGAACCATTTGATTATGAACCTTCGATGATGAACCCTTTGCCATGAACCTTTGATATTTGGACTTTGACTATGATTCGATGACTTAGACTATTTGAACCTTTGCTTTGATTTGGACCTTTGACCTTTGACCCTTCAGTTTGATACCCGAGCCAAGTTCGTTTCCTAGCCATGAAGGTAACATGGCCGTGTCTGTGATGCACCGCTGACATGACTCACGTGTGGGTGAGTGATTTCTCACACCGTCCCCATATTGTTCGTAACGTGCACATTATATTTATTATGGCCTATATTATTTTTCGGGGGGCGTATGGACTGCAATCCTAGGTTCGTGTTCGTATTAGTGGATTTGTCATGATTTGATATTATATATTGTTCGGTGACTGATGCTGGGTGCATACCACGTCTTTCACAAAGTTCGGGAGCTGGTCACTCCAATTTGATACATGAGGTCACCCCTCATATTATCTGGTTACTTGTGAGGCATCCCCTCCAGATTGCTACAGGGTTAATATATTTGATTTGTTCGGGCTCGTGGAGGATTACTGACCCTTATTACTTTTTATTTCCTTTCTTTTCATTTCATTCTTATTATATTCTTTGCCTATGACTTATGTATCCCTATGCACTAAACCATACATGTTCGTTTCATTTGCTTTCGTTTTCGTTAATTATATATCTGTTCACTGGGCTTTTTAAGCTCAGCCGCGTTTCTTTTCCCGCGACAGGTTTTTAGTTGGAATGCTGGGTATGAGTGAAGAGACTTTTGGACTTAGAAGACCATGATAGTTATTCTGAAGTAAAGGTTATTAGAAGGATTTGTATTTGCAGACTTAGTATTTAGCTTTTGTTTCCTTTGCAACCTTGTGTATTTAGTATTTCATTTGTAACCTTTGAGAATCCTTGTATTACTAATGAATGTATGCTTTGTTTTGATCTGATATGAAACCATTAATGTGATACTTCTACCCTTGCCGGGTTGGGGTGTTACATCCAATACCATAAGTGAAAGTTTGTCTTCAACTACAAAAGAGTCTTTAACTCCAAGACCTTGGGGCCGTCCACGTAAGATAAACGCAACACCAGGTACGGAAAAAATTTGATTCTAACTTATCAAATAATATTGTTAAAAGTGTAGTCTTCCATATTATCTACAATTAGTTCATATATTTAGCATTATATCCCGTCACATAAAAGGAGTCCTCTCCCTCCTCGACAAAATGCAACACCCTAACTCCATCATCAAAGTGTCTCAAAACAAACTGGTTCCATTTAGCACCATTAACCTCTATTGTGCCATTCCTTCTTAAAGTTAACGCTACCTTGAATCTATAGCCTTAGTGGCCAGTCAGATAAAGATGGTGATTCCCATTGTATCCTTCTCGGAGGTATACAGATGGTAGTATCTTTAAACATGTTGCAAAAAAATTACTTTTACCAAGTATTCTAACATTATCTTTGTCCTACATCATAAATTGAAACACTGAAATACCTGTGAATATTTATACGTTTCAGGGTTTATCGTTGCCACAAACTCCATAGTCGTCATAATCCTACCAAAGTAATACTATACGTGTCAAAATACACATAAAACTAACAACATAATCTACTATTTGTAGCATATTGAAATATACTCTGTATTTTTTGTTTTTATAAACTCTTTAACATATATACCCTAATGATCAACATGAAAATTCATAATTCATAATATTGCTTTAACAACCCAATCTAAACTAATCATCTACTTTCAAAGGAATACTCAATTTCATTTCTTCCACATTTTATTTCAAAATCAATAACTAACTACAACTTGATGTTGTAACCTAATTATAAAGAATAAGTAACTCATAAGCTCCAAACATTGTAAAAAATAGATCATAATTTCACAAGATCGTTCAAACTGTTTATGCAATTACTCAATCTTCTTAATAATGTAATCAGTAAGTAACAACGCAAGGGGATCCTTAGACATACGATCATCTAAACACATGCATGACATTAAAAAAAGAATAAAAAATAAAAAATAAAGGTTACCTGAGTCTTTGTTAAAGCCGAGGAAGAAGATGAACCACTGTAGCAGAAGTTGTAATTTTGTATCGAGCGGTGTGTGAGCAGTTTAGAGATTAATGTTTGCAGTCAAGTTGTAATAGTTGTGATGATTACACTATTGAATACATGATACACTCTACTAATATTTTGTATCAAAGCTTTTTTACTAATCCATATATACATGAATATACATGAATAAAGTAAGTATACGTAAAATACTAAGCCACATAACTAAACCTTATAATGGGCTAAAAAGTATAATGGGCCAAACCATCTAAAATTTATAGTCATCAAACTTAAAAAATACTACACATGCATTTTTAATGTACTTAATCCTCCAAAACATTAGTTTCCAAATAAGTATTGAAAGTTTATAAAAAGGACTAAATTGTTTGCTTACAGTAACCAACCACGTGAAGTATGATCTGTTACCGGTCCTATACATGCGCAATGCATAAACAAGAGTAGAAAATATTTTTCAAGGGCAGCCGCATACAATTTTTTCCATTCTTATAGCAACCATTTGGTTACCCTTAGCCAAATCATGTCAACAGTAAAATGTACGTCAACAGCTTTAGCTAAAGCTTTACCAGGTTGAATCAAGAACCTCGAATGCTCACATGTACATCAACAAATTTCCCTAACATTTACAAAGTAGGAACGATATGTGCAATTACACGTATGCTTATTACTTCAACTAACAATAAAATGCCGTTTAAACTCAATAGAAGACAGTTTCCTTTTCAACTGTGTTTTGGAATGACAATGAACAAGATTCACGGACAAACATTGTGACATATTGGATTATTTTTACAAAAACCAGTATTTTATCACGGACAATTGTATGTTGCGGTTTCAACAGTAAATAACAATATAGGGTTAAAGATATTATGATCCTACAACGATAGAATCTACACCAACAGTACAACAAATATTGTATTTAAAAGAAGTCACACACAAGCTTTGATTTGCATTCATTACTAATTTTTCTTCTACTATTATAATAAAATGTCATCAACATAAATTTTATCGATTTTATTTTTTAATCTATAAATGCATGTGAATTGTTCATTTTTTTTTTACATCTTCAAATTATTGTTTATATAATTCACTAGTACCATACTCTACACAGAAATTTAATCTTCAAGGATAAACATGAACAAATTAATTCCTAAAATAAATTGTTAATTTTTGTTATGAAAAGACAATCAATAATAATTTTTTTTTTTTGTATATTCTTATAATTTAAATTTATAGACTTTTGATTTCCCTATTAATGAGCATGTACATTCTATACAATATATATAATACTTACATTTCTACAAACATTATAAACAATTTTACACGAGTAAAGCATAAATAAAAATAAGTTTGAAAACATTTGCAACTTAATTCTACAATATCCTATGGAATCAAGTAAGTGACCAAAGGTAAACAAACTTTTATCTATATACTTGATATTTTTTTTATCATTATCATACCTATAAAACTTAACAACCATGCTACTTTATTGTTATAACAATTGTATTTTCGATTTGAAACCATAAATAATTAGACTCACAAGCATGCTAATACATTGTTATAGAAAGAGTAAATGCATACATGATATTCTTGAACTAACTTTAAACATGTTAAGGAAATGATTAGCAAACTTTAATGAAATTGTAACAACTTCCTATAAGTTGGAAGGATGAATTTGTACACATTTAATTTTTAAATTTGAAACAACAACCTTATCAATTCCTTAATTCAAATCAAGTCGATTCATTGCCCTTTTTTTGAGTATATAACTTCCTGGACGAGCTAGCATTTCACATTCAACAAACAAATTCTAATTACCTTATTCTGCATATCATGGATTCGTCAATGAAGAGAAGAAGATGTGATGCTGAAAATTATCAACCTGAACCAAACCATCCCAAGTAAGTTTAACAAGCTTTAGTTGATACGTTTTATACACATCTATAATTTTGCAACATCTAAAACAACATGTTCATTTAACAGGAAGAAACGAACCGACTCACCAAATGAATTCTCTACTAAAGAATTTGTTGTATCAACAGGTTACATTAAACTGTTCTATACATATTTATTATCACACAGAATGTGTAAAACCATGTCGAGTTATATAATAATATTATGTAATGCTAAAACATGTCGATTACTAATCTTTAAATTATGTTACTCTTTGCTAGAAGGAATACATGATGCTGTAGAAGATGAAGCAATAAGTTCTAAACAACATCCGGCTGAATGGTATTTTGAAAAACTATCTCTGTTTAGGAAGAAAAAATGGAACGCTTTTGAAAAGTGCAACAAGAAACCAAAATCAAAATATAAACCAAATAAGCTTGATGCAGCCCGAAAAAGGTACAAAAAAATGGAGGTTGAGGAAGAAGAAGATGTTTCCGACGAAGACCAACTGGAAACAATAGATTACAACAATCTCCATTTTGCATATGATCAAGAGAAAACTCATAAATTTAATTGTTAGATTTCTCTTTTATTGATCTTTTTATGTTTATGTAATTTTATTCTTTAACAATATTGTTTCTTTTCCAAACAATTGTCCATTTGGTTCATTTTTATACATATAACATTTCGAATAATTTACACCACTAAATTGTCCATAAGCAAAACAAATAAGCGGTAACAATAAGCTTCCTTCATAAGATCTTTAGATGACTTTTTAAAAACTCAACTTAAACAAATTGGACTCCTTTTACTGAGTTAATGAATATGCCGAGTGGGCCTAAAGCCCATTTAACTTAAAATAAGCACATACGAATTAGCTGTCCAATAAGCAGTTTGGAAAGGTTAATAAGACCATATTTAAAGCCCAAAACAAGCCCAAAACATGTTAAGACTCAATGGATTGTAGAAGCTTATTGGGCCTGTTTTAAATCATTAAAAGCTCAATAAGCTACAAATAAGATCTTTTCAGATTATAAGCAGTTTTTATAAACTTGATTAAGCTGTTTGAAGCTTATAAAACTCTCGGAAATAATAATCCCCACGTTTTATGATTTTTGGACTTAAAATGCAGATTATGTTACTATTCGGGTTAAAAGGGTAACATTTACATAAATGTTTACTAAACTGTAATTTTTATAACTTATGGGTAGAAATTGAATATACAGTAACCAGGAGCCATAAAATGTCACTTTCGATTAATTTGGACCAAATATGTAAATACTTTCTAACTAAGGACTAATGGTGAAAAAGATTCACCGTCAGGGTTAAAAGTTGTCTCTTTGTTTTAAAATTGATCATGCTAACAATATACGAACATTACTAATATTTTAATATTCATAACAAATTTTTAAGAAACAAAATTACATATTTGTTTGGTAAAAGGGTTACCCCAGTACATTAACAAACAAAATTACATTTATATCATAATCTTAACCAAATTATATATATAAATTAGAAGTGTTTAAAAAGATATTACATGAGACTCACCCGGCCTAGAGGCCGGGTCATGAAAGCTAGTATATATATATATACTAAGCCCTGTTATATACCATTATGCCCAACTCATGAACCGTCAATTCCTGCTGGAAGCGCGAATGTTATAAATAGATCTACTGGGAGTAACGTCCCCGTTCGGATTGACCGGATAGGCAAACGAACGTATACCATGTCAAAACACAAGTGTCTGGGATAAACACTTGCCGGGCCTTTATATTTAACATGCTTCTAGAGCATGCACACAGTTATAGCTTCGGTTGCATGAACTTAGTGCTAGCGTAATAGACTATATTTCTATATGACATTACATGGGTTGTAATGTTCATATTCTAAACTCATGGTCCGAACTGTTGATTTTACTGCTTATTGATAAACCTATGAACTCACCAGCTTTTTGCTGACGTTTAGCATGTTTTTCTCAGGTGTTTAAGCTGATTGATTATTACAAGGTTGTGGCATGGCAAGGGCCATAAACTACTTTCTGAAGTACTGTTGCATTTAACTATGACTTGTTTTGAATGGGACGACTGAATTTATGGGCCTTATCTTTCTGAACTCAAACTATATTGTAAACTTATTTAACTTGGTTGAATGTATTAAAACGGAGTATGTATTCCGTTCTTTATTAACTTGTGTTGTGATTTTCAATTTAGTAGCACCCCATGACCCGAATGCTTCCGCAATACCAGATTTTGGGGGTGTTACAGATTGGCATCAGAGCCTAGGTTATAGAGAACTAGGTACATATAAACCATAAACTATAACCGCTTTTTACAAAAACAAATCCCTATGACCGCCACTTGCCTGCCTGCCTTGCTTGCCACTTTATTAGTTGTTTACTCGTCTTAACTATATGTTACCGTTTGTTGATTTTACTCAACTACATGTACTATAAGTATTTTATGTATACTTATACCTACTTAACTTATTTACTACGAGTATTTTCAATATACTTACACACATATACTATTTTTGTCACAGACTATGTCTTCCACGACATCCCACAGATCTCGCCGGGCTCAGATGATCCCTATATGCATGTGTTACAGGCTTACCATGCACCAGACCCCGACCTCATTGAGCCCATACCTACTACAACACTACCTACATCCACTAATGATCATATTCCTATCCAGCCTACCTCTATTGCCGATCCTGCCATACAGCCTACCCCATATGTTCATACTCTCCCTGTTCGTCGCACCACCCGCATGCGCGTTCCAGGACGTCGACTGCGGTACTCAGACCTACCATCCCCACCCCATAAGAGGACCCGATCTATTTACATGGGTACCTCTACCACTCCACTATCTCTCTCACCCGCTTCATCTCTTGATCAGTCACCACTCCATCAGAGGCTCAGGAAGGTCGATGACTCATATTCAGCTGGGGATGAGGAAGAGTCGGAGGAGGATCCAGAGAAAGAGTCGGAGGAGGATCCAGAAAAGGAGCCAGTAGCAGATCCTACACCTGAGGAGACTATACCAGCTGAGCCGCGACATGGGAAGAGGATTCTGGAGGAGGCGTCAAGTACTTTTGAGATAGGGCAGAGTTTTAGGGCTGCTCAGATGATAGGTGGAGACATGGATACACCTCTTGGATTGGGACAGAGGGCTGCTATGTTACGGGCTAGAGAAGAGGGTTTGGATGTTCCTGCTACTTGTGAGATCAATGGCGAAATATGGAGAGACATTGAGTGTGTTCACAACACCCAACCCCATGCTGATAGTCTCGTATATGAGCCATCCTCACCATCTTTTGTGCCACCATCTCCATTGATACCAGTTTCCCCTTCACCCGTTGTCTCACCAATGGCCGAGGAGGAAGAGGATGATATTACGAGGTTCTTGATTCAGTTGGGGGCACAGGCGAGCCTGTTAGATGTTCAATCAGACCAGCTGGAGAGACTTGGGAGACGTGATGAGCGAGTTGGTAGAGAGCTTGCAGGTGTACATCAAAGGATGGATGACATCAGGAGGGATCAGGCGAGAGCTTGGGATGCAGAGTGGACCAATTGGCACAGGATGCATAAGTTGGAGTCAGTGATTGTCGGGGTTACGAGGTCAGAACAGGAGGACCGTAGGGAGGTTTTGGCGTCGAGGAGACGCATTGCACAGTTGGAGTCTACGGTAGGACGGTTGGAGTCTACTGTAGCACAGATGGCAGCAGAGTTGGAGCAGCTACGCCTTGGGCGTGATTAATTTTAGTTTTTAGTAGTTGTGATGTATCTTCCACTAAACTGAGTAGTCATCAGTTAGTGGCAGTTGTATTCTTCCGTTATGTATTCGAAACTTGTACTTTTCTCTTATGTATTTTAAGCTTGTAATTTTGTAAACATGTGTTGACTCCTAATCTATAACAAGCTTGGTTGATTACTCTATTGTGTCATTTTCTCTATGGTTGATCTTGTTCATATACTCTACCTATGGTGATTTTACACTTGTGCGATAACAAACTTTCTGAATCTCAATTGTCTCTATCTTTTTGTTGTGATGCAGCAAAATGCCTCCTAAGAGAACGACAAACAAATCTACTCGTGCGCAACCAGCCAACCCAGGCCCAGCTAGGGCTAATGCAGCAGCTCCACCTGTGAACCGAACAATGCTCGATCAGTTAGTTGAAGAACGGGTGGCAGCAGCACTGGCTACCGCAAACAACTCAACTACTGATGTTGGAAATTCAAGACCAACAAACAACAACACTCGCAGTTGCACCTACCAAGAATTTTGTAAGACCATGACTGGAGGTTTTGGAGGAACCGAGGGGGCAGTTGTTTTAGTCCGATGGATTGAAAGGTTGGAGACTGTATTCCGCATATGTAGTTGTGCTGATGAGGACAGAGTTAAGTTCGCATCATTTACTTTCTTAGATGTTGCCTTAACTTGGTGGAACAATTATCTGAAATCGGCTGGCTATGACACTGCTTACGCAATGCCATGGAAAAACTTCAAAGAAATGGTACTCAAGAAGTATTGCCCTCGCAACGAGGTCAAGAAGTTAGAGGTTGAGTTTTGGAACCTCAAAGTGCAGGGTACCAACATGGCTGCATACAATCAGCGTTTCCAAGAGCTTAATTTACTATGCCCTGATATGGTCCAGACTGAAACTCAATTGTTGGAAAGGTACATTGGAGGATTACCCCCATCCATCAAGGGTAATGTTACAACATACAAGGCTGCTGACCTCCATGAGACTATGGAAGTGGCCAACAAGTTAATGGACCAAGTGATCGAGGATTCGGCTGAAACGGTTGTGACTAATAAGAGGAAATGGGATGATCACTCCCGAAACAATAACAACAACCACCACCCGCTGTGGGGCCGACAGAGAAAATGGTGTATGCAGCTGGACCAGTAGAAAAGAGGGGTTATGCTGGGAAACACCCGCTGTGCAATCGTTGTAAGCTCCACTACAACGGATTGTGCAAAGTAAAGTGCCGCAACTGTCAGAAGATTGGACATATGTCCAAGGATTGTAGGTCAAGAACTCTCGCAACTGCACAGATAGCACTGGGACAAAACTCAAAAGCTAACGTGACTTGTTTTGGGTGCGGGAAAAAGGGGCACTACAAGAATGAGTGCCGTGAACCAAGAAACCAAGGTGTTGGGGGAAATCAAGGGGCTGTTGGACATCAGGGAAATCGAGGCAATGATGGAGGAGCCCGCGGGAGGGTTTATGCGGCGAGCAAATTGGAAGCCCAAGAGGACCCGAACGTCATGATGGTACGTTCCTTTTAAATAAACGTTATGCATCCATATTGTTTGATACGGGAGCAGATAGGAGTTTTGTTTCAACTGCATTTAGTACACTACTTGGTATTGCCCCGACCACTCTAGACAATGTATACAATGTGGAGTTAGCTAATGGGAACGTAGAAAGGGTAAACACTATCATAAGAGGTTGTACTTTAAACCTGTTAAATCACCCGTTCAACATCGACCTCATGCCGATAGAATTGGGTAGTTTTGACGTCATTATCGGTATGGACTGGTTGTCGAAGTAACATGCCACCATTATTTGCGACGAGAAAATCGTTCTGCTGCCTTATGGGAACGAAGTCTTAATCGTAGAAGGCGACAGAAGAGACAGAAGAAACGCGTCAAGACTAAACGTCATCTCTTGCACAAAGGCTCAAAAATACCTCGAGAAAGGATGCCATCTCTTTCTAGCACAAGTCACTGAAAAGAAAGAGAAGGAGCCAGAGGGAAAACGATTGGAAGATGTACCAATCATGAGATACTTTCCAGAAGTCTTCCCTGAAGACTTATCAGGCCGATAGAATTGTCGGAACTCTCAGAGAAAGGATTCATCAGGCCGAGTTCTTCGCCTTGGGGAGCTCCAGTTCTATTTGTCAAAAAGAAAGATGGATCTTTCAGAATGTGCATCGACTACCGTGAGCTAAACAAAATAACCATCAAAAACCGTTACCCACTCCCGAGAATCGATGATCTGTTCGACCAACTCCAAGGTTCGTGTGTTTACTCAAAAATCGACTTGAGATCTGGATACCACCAACTTAGGGTTCGGAAAGAGGATATCCCGAAAACGACATTCAAAACTCGTTACGGTCACTATGAGTTCCAGGTCATGCCATTTGGCTTAACCAACGCACCGGCAGTATTCATGGATCTTATGAATCGGGTGTGCAAGCCGTATCTAGACAAATTCGTGATCGTCTTCATCGAGGACATCCTGATATACTCCAAGAGCGAGAAGGAGCACGAGGAACACCTCAGACTAATCCTAGAGCTACTGAAGAAAGAGGAATTATACGCTAAGTTCTCAAAGTGCAAATTTTGGATACCAACTGTTCAATTTCTAGGGCACGGGATTGATAGTCAAGGCATTCATGTAGATCCTACAAAGATCGAGTCAATAAAGGATTGGGCGACACCCACAACACCCATCGAAATACGCCAATTCTTAGGACTTGCAGGGTACTACAGGAGGTTTATTGAGGGATTCTCAAAGATAGCAAAACCTTTAACTAAACTAACTCAGAAGAATGTAAGGTTTGACTGGGGAGAAAAAGCAGAGGAAGCCTTCCAACTCCTTAAGGATAGGTTGTGTAGCGCACCTATCTTAGCCTTACCTAAAGGCAGTGAAGACTTTGTAGTATACTGCGACGCTTCACACAAAGGGTTAGGAGCAGTCTTGATGCAACGAGAGAAGGTGATAGCCTGTGCCTCTCGACAACTGAAAACACACGAGAAGAATTATACTACACACGAATTAGAATTTGGTTCAGTAGTGTTTGCACTTAGAATGTGGAGACATTATCTCTATGGCACCAAGTGTGTAGTGTACACCGACCAGAAAAGCTTGCAACATATCCTTGACCAAAAAGAGCTCAATATGAGACAACGCCGTTGGTTAGAATTGCTTAGCGATTATGACTGCGAAATTCGATACCACCCAGGCAAAGCAAACGTGGTAGCAGATGCTCTTAGCTGAAAAGAACGACCAAAACCCCTTAGGGTACGATCGTTAGGTATGACAATCGTCTCACCTCTCCCATCAAAAATCCTTGAGGCTCAGGCCAAGGCACTCAAGGAAGAAAACAGACCCAACGAGAAGATCTATGGGATGCCCGAGAGCGAAAACAGATTCGTGAAAAGAGCCGATGGGACGTTGTGTTTCAAAGACAGAAGTTGGGTCCCACTATATGGAGGGATACGTGACCTCATCATGCACGAATCCCATAAGTCTAAATACTCTATCCATCCAGGAGCCGACAAAATGTACCTCGATCTGAAGAAACTATACTGGTGGCCCAATATGAAGGCTGACATTGCAACATATGTCAGTCAATGCTTAACGTGCTCGAAAGTCAAAGCTGAACATCAGCGGCCATCAGGTTTACTTGTACAACCCGAGATTCCCGAATGGAAGTGGGAACGCATAACGATGGACTTCATTACCAAACTGCCAAGGACATCAAGCGGTTACGACACCATTTGGGTAATCGTTAATCGTCTCACCAAGTCCGCACACTTCCTACCAATCAAAGAGAATGACAGCATGGATAAACTTGCACGGTTATACGTAAAGGAGATAGTTTCAAGACATGGAGTCCCGATTTCTATCATCTCTGACAGAGATATTCGCTTCACGTCGAACTTTTGAAGATCACTACAAGATGCTTTGGGTACCGACCTTGATATGAGCACCGCATACCATCCTCAAACAGATGGTCAAAGTGAGAGAACCATTCAAACCTTAAAAGACATGCTGCGAGTTTGTGTGATAGACTTTGAAAACGGCTGGGATAGGAACCTACCATTAGCCGAGTTCTCTTACAATAACAGCTATCACACAAGCATCAAAGCTGCACCCTATGAGGCACTTTATGGTCGAAAGTGCAGATCACCGATATGCTAGGCTGAAGTCAGAGAAAGTCAGCTCACTGGTCCCGAACTAGTACAAGAGACTACTGAAAAGATTGTGCAAATCAAGAGCCGGATGCAAGTGGCTCGAGACCGTCAGAAAAGCTACGCAGACAGGAGACGAAAACCACTTGAGTTCCAAGTTGGAGATCGGGTTATGTTAAAAGTCTTGTTGTGGAAAGGCGTGATTCGTTTTGGAAAGCGTGGGAAATTAAATCCCCGATACATTGGACCTTTCAAAATTCTCACCAGAATCAGACCGGTAGCCTACCGACTCGAATTACCATAAGAACTCAGCTCTGTGCACAATGTGTTTCACGTGAGCAACCTGAAGAAATGTCTCTTAAATGAAACACTCGCCATTCCTCTGGAGGAAATCCAAGTTGTCGAGAGGCTAAATTTCATTGAAGAACCTGTCGAAATAATGGATCGAGAAATCAAACGGCTTAAGCAAAGCCGCATTCCTATTGTTAAAGTTCGTTGGAACTCTCGAAGGGGTCCCGAATACTCGTGGGAGCGTGAGGACGAGATCAAGCGTAAATACCCACACCTTTTCTCAAATCCATCGGGTAACTCTAAGTGAAAACCGATGACGATTTTCCTTCTAAGACGGGAAGGATGTGACAAACGGTAATTTTTTCACTAATATTTTAATAATAAACGTCAATTTATTATTACTTAACTATTTGATTAAGCATTTATGTGCGTACATAATTATTTCGGGAAGCAAACCCGCACACTGTAGCTTACAGTAACTCATTTCATGGTTTACATTATCAGAAAATGTGAATATTTTGTTTTCTGACTATTACTGAGTATTTACGTAATACAACGAGAAATATCTCGCACAAAACACCACACGCGTACCGACACAACACTAGTAACAACATGAATCTAACATTGGTTATCCGGAATCAATAACTGTGTTTTCATATTACTTTTACAAAAATGTTCTCGTAAATTATATTTTTCGTGCTCACGACAACCTGAAAAACTCAAATTACATCGGAGCTCAACGGGATACGGGGTACACTTAATACCCACAAAGTAATAATTCCTAAATAAAATCTTATCCCTTATATTTAATTCTTTTTCTTTTAATAACCGACCCCTACCAACTCTTATTAAATCGTACAAAAAAAAAATAAAGAAAAGGAAGAGATATATGTACGCTCCTCTCTCTCCTTCCCCCACCTCTTCTCTGCATCCCAACGCCACCCTCCATTATCCCATCTCAGATCTATAGCAAACAAATCGAGTGACGCAACGCATAAAACAAGGCCAGAATCGTTATCTTCTTCCTTATGTCCAAATGGAGTGGCTACCACCACTTGTCGAGTTCTACAAAGTCAACATATCAAACCAAAAGATGATGGAGATGATGGCGATGGCATTCTCTTTGAGGCTACCGATCGAAACTGTGAACAAGAAAGATAGAGTCAAACATCCCTTGATTAACTTTTAAATCCCTAATCGATTCACGGAAAATCCACTCACACTTAAAAACTATCAAAACAATTCCAACTGGTGAAGGGCAACGATTCGATGGAAGAATAGTGTGGATTTGCTTAAATCGGATTTGGGTTTCTTTTGATTTCTTTTCGGTCTCCTGTTTACCGACTTCATTGTTGTAAGGGTTCTAAATCTTTCTTGATTTCTTGTTTCATTCGTATGAGATTTCTCTTTGTGTGTCATTTAAACTTTCGTTAGATATAAATTAGCAAATGATTATGTTTCTGTGGTGATTTTTGAACCATTCGATTTTTCTTGTGTTTTATTGTTATGGTGTGGTAAATTAAAACCGAGAACTAAAACTAAAATCGAAACTATGATTGGCTCAGATTTGGAAGTGTATATCGTAGCTTATTATGTTCGGTTTTGCTTATTTGCTTTTGAGATTGGTTGAATAAGCAGTTAATGAATTAGTTTAATAGATGATGAAAATGTGGTGTGAAGCTAATATTGTGCTTGTGTTTATGCTCGGATTTTATGTTTTTGTTTATGTTCGGATGGTGTTAGAGTTCGAAACCCACTGTGATGGATTCACAGTGGTATACTTTAAGTCGTCTAGTCCTTGTTTGATTTCAGAAAAACACACCCACGAATGGTGTGTGGTGTTGTGTTGGTTTGTCTCGAATCTTGAGTATGACATTTCTTGGTCTTAGGTTGTAGCATACGGTCGACTTGAGAAAAACTTGATTTTCTATTATGTCTTGGTTGGTATAGTGTAAGCCGAGAGGATTCGGATAGAAGCCACTCGAGCTCAACATAGGAAGTTGGCTCGTCTTCTTGTCTTTTGGTTTGACCACTTTGGTCATTAAAACACTCACGGGGTGTGTTATCCTTGCTCGGTAAAAAAAAGGGTTGCAAACCCTTATAATAAGGGCACGGGTTGGGTTGTATCTTGTTTACAAGGTCGAGTTCATGTGCTCGAGTCACCCATACTTTGTTCTGCACAAACAGTTCGTAACCCACGAAAACTTGTGAATTTTTGTATACTGAATTTTCTTGTTTACTGATGATGGGTCGAGTCCTTTAAATCTCAAAGAGATGGTTGTATTTGTTCTAAATATTGGATTACTGGAAATTCTTGTCTACTTAAGATTGGGCCGAGCCCTTTTAAACTTCAAAGGAATTGTGGTGTTCAAGTTTGCTAGACTGGGCCGAAGCCCATGTATCAAAGAATAGAGTTCGTTTGGTTTTTATCAGTCCAATCTAGATTGAGTTCATTAGTTCCATGTTGGGCCAGAACCCAATTCGCCAAATCCCCACATAAGTGAGCAATTGTATAATCTATTTTGGAACACGAGTTGTTGTCGCCATCGTCCAAATGATTATTTCCGATTTTTGCAACTTTATACTTCACGACTTACAATAACTCTACTAGTTACCGAGTCGTTACACTTCACCAATCTACAAAAATCTCGCTATATATATATATATATATATATATATATATATATATATATATATATATATATATATATATATATATATATATATATATATATATAGGGTCCGGTTCTAGGGAAAAGTGTAATTAAATAGAAAAGTGAGAAAAAAAGTTATAGTGTAGGATTTGAAACATCTCAAACTTCAGGGTAAGTTTTGAAACCCACCCCCACCCCCCCCCCCCCCCTCGGAAAAAAAAAATTTCCCGCCAAAAAAAAATTTTTTTTTGGGCAAATTTTTTTTTTCCAGGCCAAAAATTTTATAACTATGATGCACCTTTTTATTTTAGTGCATCACAGTTATAAAATTTAGCTATAACTTTGATGCACCAAAATTTATAATTGTGATGCACCAAAATAAAAAGGTGTATCATAGTTATAAAATTTTGGTAGGAAAAATTTTGGCCTGAAAAAAAAAATTTGGATCCCAAAAAACACATTTTTATTTTGGTGCATCACAGTTATAAAATTTGGTGCATCATAGTTATAACTAAATTTTATAACTGTGATGCACCAAAATAAAAAGGTGCATCACAGTTATAAAATTTTGGCGGGAAATTTTTTTTGGGGGGGGGGGGGGGGGGGTAGGGTGCGAATGTACAAAACCTCCCTTAAAGAATGAAGGAAAATACAATAAGGTCCCTGTAGTTTGGTGTGAAAAAAAGGAGGGGAAGGAGATGATGATTTGCACTATTTTCTCACTTTTTCACCAAAGTGGATTTTTTCCAAGAACCAATATCTCTATATATATATATATAAACCATACAACATATCTAAGTCTCGACATGATTTTTATAAACAAATCGACCAAGTTAGTTTTACTCTACACATACAACTAAAAACTCTTTTACACATTTAACAACTATATAAACGAAGTGAAAACTAAGCATGTAAATTTAAACTCGTTCATTAATTCGATTACATATAAACTTGACGTACTTTATCAAAACTCATATGGATTTACTAGTTTATAAAACGATTATTTAATTAAACATAAACCTTATAACTTTTGTTAGCACGAGATTCGCCTATTCTCAAAAAGTATATACTTAGCTCACTATGTTCCATTAAATGTAATAATAAAAAATGAGGCATTTTAAAACGTAACATTTCTTTTATGAATACTATATATATATATATATATATATATATATATATATAATATATATATATATATATACACACACACACACACTATCCTTCTCATACACACACTTACACATGTAATATATATACACGCACTTTGTAATATATGCTCACTTAACGATAACGTTTCCATATGTCGTCAACGTCTAATGTTTGATAGTAATTGTTTTCCGTATATAGTCCTTCAGTTACTGTCAAACAGGAGGCTTGTTCATACACGTATGCACTTCCAAGAGCCAATACCTCCAAATGCTTAGAAAATTGTTTTAAACTTAAATGTTGTCACACCAGCAACAATAACATAAACTCTTTAAAACTTTTGAATAAAATTTTGTTGAGACTTAAATTAAAGTCGTGAACCAAGACATGTCTTACTAATCTAGGTCGCGTGTTAGTGCCGTACTCTCTCTGATTCATTTCATTCACTGTTTACACTATTGAGGTGAGTTTATAGCCCCACTCTATTTAAAATTGTTTTACAATTAGGGTGAGAAACATGCAAAACTCTTTTATGGACCAAAACTATTATCTATGCTATTACGTGGATTAGCCTAAGCCCTGTTATGTCCCATTATGCCCAACTCATGAACCGTCAATTCCTGCTGAGAAGCGCGAATGTTATAAATAGATCTATTGGGAGTAACGTCCCCATTCGGATTGACCGGATAGGCAAACGAACGTATACCATGTCGAAACACAAGTGTATGGGATTAACACTTGTCGGGCCTTTATATTTAAAATGCTTCTAGAGCATGCACACAGTTATAGCTTCGGTTGCATGAACTTAGTGCTAGCGTAATAGACTATATTTCTATATGACATTACATGGGTTGTAATGTTCATATACCAAACTTATGGTCCAAACTGTTGATTTTACGGCTTATTGATAAACCTATGAACTCACCAGCTTTTTGCTGACTTTTAGCATGTTTTTCTCAGGTGTTTAAGCTGATTGATTATTACAAGGTTGTGGCATGGCAAGGGTCATAAACTACTTTCTGAAGTACTGTTGCATTTAACTATGACTTGTTTTGAATGGGACGACTGAACTTATGGGCCTTATCTTTCTGAACTCAAACTATATTGTAAACTTATTTAACTTGGTTGAATGTATTAAAACGGAGTATGTATTCCGTTCTTTATTACCTTGTGTTTTGATTTTCAATTTAGTAGCACCCCATGATCCGAATGCTTCCACAATACCAGATTTTGGTGGTGTTACACTCGTGCCGGGCCCAATCTTGCATAGCATACCACGAGCCGAGCTCTAGCTTAAAATATAAGGCTCGAACCAAACCAAGCTTGAGCTCGAGCTTTATAAAACTTAAATGAGCCGAGCTCGAGCTTTGATAGACTCGGGCTCAGATCAGATTGTTCCTACCCCTACTTATTGACTTTAAAGTTTGGTTGAGATGATAAGATTTTAATGGATAATATTTATTTATGAAAAATGTACGAGTGTTAAGCAAAAGTTACAAGTGGAGCGTGTTCAAAATAGGATAAATGATTGGAAGAATAAATGGTTATCCTTATCCTTTGCGGGAAGGCTACAATTATGTCAATCAGTTATATCTTCCATGCATGTGTATTGGGCTTCTATTTTTATTCTTCCAGATGGCATTATAAACGAAATTGAGCAATTGGCATGCGGTTTCTTATGGTGCCAAGGTGCTTTGCAACGTGGGAAAGCGAATCTAGCTTAGGATGATATGTCTTTACCAAAGATTGAAGGTAGGCTAGGCATTCAGAAACTTGAATGTTTTAATACCACTTTAATGTCTACGCACATTTAGAAGATCCTTACAAACAAGGAATCATTGTGGGTTCGATGGATTCACTTATATAAACTGGAAAATAGGAGTTTTTGGGATGTCAAACTTGTCGATAATGTAAGCTGGGGATGGCGAAAGTTGCTACAAATGCGTAACATTATTCGGCCACATATTTGGTTTATTATAGGTAATGGTCGCGAAGCTTCTTTGTGGTACGATACATGGGATACACATTGTCCTTTAATCTCCTTAGTATCTACTCGTGCTATTCACCATTGGTATTTCCATTCATGCAAAAGTAGCAGATATGATCTCGAATAACACATGGTCTTGGCCTGATAACTAGTACTCTCGATATCCCACTTTATGTAATGTAAACGTTCCTATCATTAATGATCAGTTGGATTCGTTGAGATGGATAGGTATAGATGGGCTATTTTATTCATTCTCCGTTAGCTCGGTTTGAAAAACTATTCGTGAAAGAGGGAATGAAGTTCAATGGTCATATATAGTATGGTCTAGATATTGTAATCCACGCCATGTTGCACACTTGTGGTTAGTCATGAGACGCAGACTCAAAACTCAATACCGGCTAAGGCCATGGAACGTCGTGGAAGATGTGGATTTAAGTGCTCTTTGGTGTCTACTTTGTAAGGTGCTACAAGATACTCATGATCACTTGTTCTTTGCTTGTAAGTTGTAACTATTCATTTCAGGTTTGGAGTCGTGTTGTGCAAAAGGCGGACGTCCCTTGTATCTCGCCAACGTGGAGTGACATTATGGACTGGATACTACCTATTGCCTCGAAGAACAATGCGACTAGTATTGTCGGGCATTTAATTGTCGCAGCTTATTCCTACTACATTTGGCAAGAAAGAAACAACAGGTTGCCTTCGAGCGGAGCTAGGAATGTGGAACTTAAGCTTGATTGTCGCAGCTTATACTTAACATTGTGAGACTTAAGCTTGCGTCTATCAAGTTCAAGAGGAATGCTAGAGTTGCTAAACTCAAAATCACATGGAACATAGTTGCTGATTGATCTCTTTGAAATTAGTTAGGCGTTTGGTTAGAAGCTTTTCTTAATTGATGTATTTTTTGTGTTAACTCTTCTAATAGGCGGTTGTTGTGTTGTTTGAGCATGTTCAAAGCACGTACTTTTTTCTATTAAAGTGGCTCATTACCACTCTCTTGTGTACTCAAAGTTTTTATTAATATATTTACCGAGGTTGCAAAAACCGCTAGGCGGTAGCTAGGCGGCCGGGTACCGCTTAGAGATTTTAATCGGTTAGGCGGGGATTAATTGATGATTAATCGGATTGGATTTTTTTATAAATAAAATTATAAAATTTTGAAACTATATGCTCGATTTGGCCGATCTAGCCGATTTTTTTTTTATTTGGCCGATTTATGCCTGATTTGACCAATTTATATCTAATTTGACCGATTACTATCCGTAACCGAGTTGTTCGATTTATCCAATTTGGTCAATTTATGCCCGATTTGGCCGATTATGCCCCATTTTTGACCAAATCGATTAATTAGGCCGTTAGTGAAAATCGGGGCGGTTAACCCCCGCCTAGTGATTAATCGAGGCGGCCGATTTTTGAAACAAAGATATTTACCGGATATAATCCCTTTATCAAAAAAAAATACAAGTGAATAAATTTGGTATAATATATGAGTTAAACAGTATTTTATCATTTATAATAAGAGAAAACAAATTCTACAATAAAACCCTAACTATCACTTGTATTTTTTTATTAAAAAATAAACACGTGTTAAAATTTTACTAAAGTGACTGATTTATTTTGAAAAGTTGATTTTTTAAATTAGATTTTGGAGTAACTTTAAGATTTGAGAATCTTTGAATTTATTTTTTATACAGTTGGATATGACCATTTCTTGTACATATATAGACTTGCAACAAACAATATGATTATGTTTTCATTATTTACAGTAATATGACCATTTCATTATTTTTAATACAGTCGGATATGACCATTTCTTGGAGAAGATATACTCTCTCCGTCTCAAAATTATTGTCACCCGACAAAAAACATATTCTTTTAGAAAAATGTTATTATCACTACTTTCTCTCTCTTATTTTTTTGCCAAATGACAAGTTTACCTTTAATCAATTAATTAACACTTCTTTAAAGTTTGCAATATTAATTTCAACCAAAGGTAATATAGTAAACTTTACCAAACTCCACTTTCTATTTTGAGTATGTGAAAATAATTTTGAAACGTTCGAGAAAAGAATAAGTGACAATAAAATTGAGACGGATGGAGTATTATTGTTTGGTAATTAGGATACATTAAAATCACGCCCCTCTGCAAACGCCGCCACAGAAACTGCAAACCTTACCCTGTCACAACCTTAATTTAATAACAACAAACACAATCTTCCAATACGATATTTATACCAGCTCAGTCTACAGTTGTCTACCAGTTACATCAAAATATCATTCAATCTTATCCGTCCCATTACTCTCTATGCTCTCCACGTGACATCCCCTATCAACTTTATATCATATCCATTTGATGGTCCTTGTACCGTAAAACCCGGTCACCTTTTCTCTCTCTTCTAAAAACCCGGTTTTGGTTTTGGGCTAGGGGTCTAATCATTCGACTTTATCTCAGAGTCAACGCCATGGTCGTTGTTGTTTGGTGCAGTCTGTTGCAACGGGTCGGTCAAGCTAGCGACACTACACATGCATGAACAGTGTTTGTATTGGTATTTGGTAATTTGTATTTGCTTTGTTTGATATATATATATATATATATATTTTTTTTTTTTTTTTTTTTTAATATTTTTTTTAATGTTTTGTAGCATGAATGCAGATTAAAATCGTCAATTATAATAAATTATGTTCATCAATAATAAACAAGTTAAATATATAAAACTTTCTTTTTTGGTAACATTTATAGATTCACTTATTCATTTACTCTAAAAAAAATCAAGATCATGTTTAACTCTAACTTAAGAATCTATTTGATTTATTTATAGTTGCATGGTGTAAAAACTAAAAAGTAAAACTGAAACGTTTAGTTGAGACTTTTTCAAGGCTGCAGCTGCAAGTCTGCATACTACAATTCAAAAAGAATTAACATTATTTAGTTTTTGCTATTGGGTTCTTTTTTGAAAGAAGGTACTGAGGTGTTTGTTTAAGCTTATTTGTGTGTTTACTAGCTTATTAGATTTTGGTTTATATTTTTTAACTTTAAATTTTTTAAATTTATGAGCTTATACAAATTTATTATGATATAATTGTAGAAATAAGAAGGAATACCGAAAACTTTATTATAATATTCAACAATAGTTAACACATTTTTTTTCATGGCTTTGATATCATGTAAAATTGAGAATGAATACCGAAAATTATATTAATAGATTCAACTATAACTAACACATTACAACTGTTTATATAATAGAAACACTAAAACTTAATACTTAAACAAATAGGCTTAAACAACGGCCCGGGCCTATTGGGCCTTATTAGCTAACAATAACAAGCTTATATAACACTAAAGGTGTTTACTTTTCTCTTAGTGGATAAAAAAGTAGGCCCAAAAACTTCAATAGCTCTTAATTGGGAGAGTCATTAAAGATTGTCTCTCCAATAAGAGGCTAATATATACCTTTATATATAACGTCCTAAAACTTAAAACAAAATGACAAAATTGAGCTTACGAGATAAATTCAAGATCAAATAAGTTTGTAAGCCTACATATACATTTATACAAACGGAAAAAAATTGTTTTAGGCTAAACACAGTAAGCGGAGGGATTAACCCACATTTTATCCGTCACATCAGCTTTCTCTTTTCTGCGATTGGTTGCCACAGTAAGGCGACCTACACTACAAAAAACATACCTCACAAAAATAACTTTTATATGGAGTATTTAATAAATACACACACAAGAACCAAACGATTCATGGTCGTGCAGACGATCGAAAGGAAAAAAAGAAAAAAAAAAGGGGGGGGGGGGGATTGATCGATTCACAAATGTTGCCACAGTAAGGGGGATTGAGTGAGATTGACAAATGGATTGATCCATCCATCCTTACTGTGTGTAGTCTTAAAGAGTCATAAGTGTAAGACTACATAATGGACCCAACCCACAAGTCGGACTTGGGCCTATCTATTCACTAATACTCCCCCGCAGTTCGAGCGGCGAAATCGCGAAAGCTCGGACTGAAAAAGAAAACTAAGAAATCAAAATAAAACAATAAACCAAAATAAAACGGGATAACCCAAAGTATCCGAAGGATAAACCAAAGTATCCCAAACAGTCGTCTCGGGAATAAGAACCCTAGATTCGACACCAACAAAAGTCGTCTCGGGAATAAGAACCCTAGATTCGACACCAACAAAAGTCGTCTCGGGAATTAATACCATAGATTCGACATAAAAAAAACAAACAATTAAATAACTATAATTTTTTTTTTTTTTTTTTTTTTTTTAACTCTTTTTAACAAAAAACAAATAGCAATTGGCAGACGACACACTTATCCACGTATTGCTTCATAATCCCTTCAAGGTTTTTGGGTACAAATCTTCCATTGACTTCCAGTGGTGGGCTCATTAAATCCCATACGTGCTTCCTTCACCAATGCGTCTTCCTTCTTTGTTGTTTACAATGTAACAAAAGCAATTGAGAAATCAAGCAGCACGTGATAGCAACAATGGATAATGAAGAAAGCAAATGGTATAGCAGCAAGCAACGCAAAAAGTGTCGGCAAAAAAATTGTAGCGGCTTTTTTTTTTTTTTTTTTTTTGTTAGGGTTTGACGGGGTGACATAGAGAAGGCACAACTTAGCCACCTATCTGAGGATAAGACCTGCTCCGATACCATGTAAGACTACATAATTCCTCGTGGGTATAATTTATTATTCAAGCACAATATATAAAGTACAAGACATAAACCCTAACCCTAATGGACCCAACTCACAAGTCAGGCTTGGGCCTATTTATTCACTAATAATAAGAAGGTTATCTTTTGTTTATTTATCTTAACAACATCTTCAATGTGTCCGTGGAATACCACTTTTGCACCAAATTTGAGATGCGAAATCTAAAATTCATCGCTAATATGTGCCAAAAAAACCACACCAAATTTAGTGTATTAAATAGTAATGCTAAAATTACTCCAAACCTGATATAAGAACACACTATTCAGTTCTCAAAATATCATATTTTATATACTCTTTAAAGCATTCGTCTCTTCTATGGATGGAGAATAGATGTGCTCGCCCTGTCTTAAATTGAAATAATTTGGTCCTAAACCCGGTAGATGTAAGGGTGGAGGGAGTCATCACTCTCCAACCCTCCAACCCTCCCAAAATTAACCAATCAAATTCCTCCACCTCATTTCAACCCTCCAACCCTCAATTCAACCTTTTTTAGCGGCGCTCATAATTCTCAACTCTCCCAAATCTTTTTTTAAATATTCATAATTTGTCCCTCAAATTTATAAATTTGCAACATTAACCCTTCTAATACTAAACAATTATAATAAAAACTATTATACACATTTTTTTTCTACGCCACACATACTCAAATAATTGTTTCTCTATCTCCCCCCTCGTTATCTCCCCATCTATCACCTTCAACCTCCCACTTTCAAGATAAAAGCTGCAAATCGAACAGAAATGGTGGTTTTAGCACGACAACTCAAAGAAAGCAGTCTTACTATGAATAAGTCCATACAAAATACCGAAAGAGTAAGTCATGTTTGTTTTTTCTATCAATTGTTCAAGGTTTCAGTCGAAAATTTTAACATATTAAAACTTGAGTGCAGATTATCTATTCGACTGAAAAAGCAGTAGAGCATAGCTAGTATATATAGGGAAAAAAAGGGACTAAAAAGGTTTTATTTTTTTGCTCCACAGCCCCTCAACGGCTAAAAAAAATATTACAAACACACCCTTAACGGTCATACCGCAGCGAGTAAATAACTCGCAAACCTAGCCCGAATGGTCAACCCGCAAAGGCGGCAGCGGTGTGCCCGCAAACCCGCTCAACCCGCATCCTTAACCCGAGCTCCACTCCTTCCACTGTTGGCTAACTGTTGATGACTTGATGGTTGTTCACTTGTTTGGTAGGTTTGTTGGTATTGACCATCATCTTTGCTAACTTTACTCTCTTTGATGCTTTCTGGCTTCTTCTTGTAGCTTTTGATCATTTGTTTTCTTTCTTGGCTAAATGGCCTTTTGGTGTTAATAAAATTGCTTTTTCAAAAAAAAAAAAAAAAAAAAAAAAAAAAGATGTCAAAGAACCAACATAAAATTAGATATGATGACTACAACCGAAATTTATACGGTTTATTGACAAATCCATATTTTAGGAGGTTGTCGTCTTTTCTTTCCAGAATCAACAAAATAGATGCCTCTAGTAAACTAAGAGTGTAATATCGGCCGCCTTTAAAATTTATGCATATTGTATACGGGGTTATTTAACGTCGAACCCTATCGATTTGTGCTTTGAAGTAATTCGTGACGTTCAGAGGCGGAGACAAGGAGGGGTCACAAGGGGCAAGTGACCCCCTAGCGAAAAAAATTGTAGAGTAAAATTTCTAAAATATCTGGCTTTTTTTTGTAATTTGCCCCCCTCCCAAAGAACCAATTTGTAGTATAGTTTCTATAAAAATATTAAAGTGTGTCATCTCGAGTAAAATTTTCTACCTTTCTTATTAACAAAATGAAATAATTTAACTAAGTTAATCTGCATATATATTGTACTATTACGTTTCAAAGTTGATTATAGTGTAGTTCAAATATTTTCCGTAACTTTGGTATGAAATTGCCCCCTAGTAAGGATGAATTTCATATCTTCAGGACCGGCCCTGAGTTTTTAGATGCCTTGTGCGAACTAGCTAAAAAATGTCCTTTCTGTACTGAAAGTTTGAAAACACACTATTTTCAATTGTTGACTCGGAAATTTTAAAGGGCTTAACTCAAATAGTTGCCTTCACGCTGCTAGGTTAAGCAATGACAAAACAATAATTTTAATTGCCGATGGCACAAAATAATGAGGTTCTGCTTCACAAAATATGTTAAGCCGCTCAATCTAAATGATTTTCGATTTTCACATAAACTTTGTAAGCAAAATGAAGTGTTAATTTCATTGTTGACTTGTCGTCAAATACTACTCCCTCCGTCCTAAAATTATTGTCCCCTGACAAAAAACACATTCTTTAAGAAAAATGTCACTATTACTACTTTCTCTCTCTTATTTTTTTGACAAATGACAAGTTTACCCTTAACCAATTAATTAACACTTCTTTAAAGTTTGCAATATTAATTTCAACCAAGGGTAATATAGTAAACTTTACCAAACTCCACTATCTATTCACTTTCTATTTGTCTGGTGTTGTTGGTGAATGTCGACACAAACAAGAAAGGAGGGAAAAACCATGAAGTCTTGATGATCAATTGAAGAATGATTATGGTCTAATTGCTCTAGTGATGATCCTTATGCAAGTAAGTAACTTCAATCATGTTGAATTGATGATTTATGAATTAGGGTTCATGTACCTAAAATTGGGGAATTGGGTAAATGATGGTTTTTAGCTAATTAAATGGATTATAGTGACTATGAGGCTAATGGTATTGGTTTAAAGTTAATAATTTTATAGATTAATTATCATATGATCAACATATGATTATATGAAGAATTTAAGAATTAATGAAGTGAGCAAATGGTTGTATAAACCCTTGTATAGAGTGGTTATTATATGTTTATATTTATGAGATGGTGGTGTAGGATGCTTTGTTAGAAATGGATGATGATGATGAGGATGATGGTGACTAGTGAGGATGATGATGATGGTGGGGAAATAATGATATGATAGTTAGCTTGGATTGAAGGTAAGTAACTCTCCCTAAAACATGTGTTATGTATGTATTTATCATATATATATTATGATTGTGTGAGACCATGAGACTTGGATTTTTAATGATTGTAAGTTGAAAATTGGTGGCTAGTGATTTTGGCTAAGAGTATGTTAGCTTTTGGGCTTGGGACTAATTAAGGTATGTGGTTAGTTATGGTTGTTGTGATTCGTTATTAGTTATGTTATGAGGATATGTGTGATATGGTTTGGATGTTGTAGCTTAGAAGCCTTTAAAGCGGTTATGATGCTTATGTGAAAGTATGTGTATGATATGTATTTTATGTTGGGTTACTTACTAAGCGTAAGCTTACCCCCTTTTAGTTGTTAATGCTTTGTAGGTTAATTGGGATGAAGGTAGCTTAGTTTGGATTATAGCTTTCGGATTGAAAAGCGGTTTGGAGGGTAATATACGTTGGGAGCTAGGTAGAATACCGAGCTCAAGTGTCAAGGTTGTACCCCCGAGAGTCTTTCTTATGATTTGTATAACGTGTGTCAAGGTCGTCGTAAAGTTTGGGTGGTCATCGGTGTGTCCAAGTGTGTTTTAGGTGTTTATAGTCAAAGTTAAGGGGGTGTTTGGCAAAAGTGTAAATATACTCATTTTGGGTTGTGAACGGGTCAAGTGTTTATGGAACATGTTTAATATGTTAAAGTAATGATGTTGGCCAAGTTTGGTGGGTAAATGAAGTGTTATAGATGGTTTGTTGTGTAAATGGGTCAAAACGGGTATTGTGGCAAAACCCGTCTCTTTATAAAGCATGTTTCCGCGGGTCGTTATGACCAAGTTTATTTATATATTTGATGTTATAATGTCATAATGATTTCTGGAAGTTTTGGTGTTATGTCATGTTATAGAAGTCGTTTTTCGGAAAATGGGTCAAAAAGTGCACAAAAGGGGTTATGCAGAAAAAGGGGTGTTTGAGACAAGGTCTATTTTAACCCGTTTTGGGTCAAACGGGTTAAGAATTTTGGGAAACAATGTATATGGTATATTTTAGTTCAATGTGTATTAAATGTGTTTAAATATATGTCTAAAGTGTCGACTTTTGTGTTCAAAGGCGTACGGGTCAAGTTTAAGAAAATAGTGCACTTTAGGGGTCCATAGTGCACCGGATGTGCTATATTACACTTTAGGGGTCCATAGTGCACCGGAGGTGTCATGCATAGTGCACTTTAGGGGTCCATAGTGCACCGGAGGTGTCATAGTGCACTTTAGGGGTCCATAGTGCACCGGAGGTGTTATAGTGCACTTTAGGGTGCCACCCGTCATTTTTAAAAGTATTTGAGTATAGTCTCATTTAAAAATGAGTTCAAGGTCTATATGTCAAAGGATTTTGTTAATGGTCAAAAAAAGTTTTGGAATGAAGGACAAAGTTGGGTCGTTTTCGCGTAAAAGTCAAAGTTTTTGGTCAAAGCGTTCACGGGGTGTAATAACTTGGTATCAAAGCCTCGGTTTAAGTGAATTAGGTTTCCACTATAGGTTGCCTAGACTTAAACCACTCGTAGACGCGTTGTATGTAAGTTAAAGTCATGCGACTAGTAGGTGCCTTTGAGGTATGACGTAGAAATGCTTATAGTAACAAAGAGACTAGATTATAGTTAAGATGTAATATGCGTGTTATGATGTGGAGGTAGTGAAATATAGAAGTAATGAGTTAGAAACGGGTTATGGATTGTTTAGATTATGAGACGGAATACATAATATGTATATGTATGCTTCGTAAGTGAATGATAGTTTTGGCATTGTATAGACTAAAGACTTAGTTATGTGAATGTGTAGTATAGAATTAATATAAGATTGCGTATTATAGAAGGATAATAATGATAAGACGTAAAAAGGAAATAGTAGATGGTATTAGAGATAGGTTAGTGAGTAACTTAAGGTATTAACGCTTAATAATGGATTGTAGTGATGAGAAGTGTGCTAAAATATGAGGTGTAATAATAAAATAAATGAATGAGATTAAGGAATGACGAAGGGTGACGATATCATAGAATGTGTGAAGTTAAAGAGCGTGCTACAGTAATAATTTAGGGAAAGCGAGACAGAAAGAAGTTGCTTAAACATATGAAAGGTAAAAGAAGAAAGATAAAATATGAGAATAAGAATGTGATGGATTAAAAATGTAAGAAAGAATGAGAGGAGTGTGTAGGAGATAAAGGCGTCGACCTGAAATTATCATTATCACGGCTAATGTTCCTCATTAGCGGTGCTTATTAAAACGAAAGTATTGGTAAATAAAACATGATGAAAATGTGTAAATGACCAAAATGTGTAGGAAGAAGGGATGATGCTAACGAATGTAGTTAAACCTATGTAAGGACTAAAACACGGAAAAAGGAGGATAAGCTAAAGGTAAAGTAAAGATGTGAAAACAACTAACGCGGATTAAGAATGTAGGATGGTAAAACACATAGAGGTGTGTAATTATAATAAGCAGGCTCATATGCTCTATGCGCTTGCGTTCATTAAAATAAATGAATAAAATAATGTGTGTGTGGTGCTTATGACTTGGATCCATTGTTAAGGTGATAAAGTGTGAATGTTAATGATCCTTCGGGATGAATGTTAAAGGTGGTATCCTTCAGGATGACCAAGTAAATGAATGATAAGGAATCCTTCGGGATGAATGTTAAAGATCCCTCGGGATGAAAACGTATTGCTTTCATCGGCAAATGGGGTTGCCTTCTTCCTTGGCGATAAAAATATCCCCATAATGAATGTGTTAATGATATGGATCCAAGTTTAAAAAGGAGATATGAAGTATAAACTGGATGAAATAATAAAAGTTAAATTAGGAAATAGGAGTAGTAGTGTTATGTCGGGAGTACATAACCATGAGTTTATATTTCTTGATTTACATAGATTGGGACGCCTCTCCATGTAAATGATGAAGTATAAATGAGTGGGCTTATGTGTTGCCGACACGGCACGAGTAGGGTTAGAGAAGTAGAAAGCGGAAGTTTAGAATTAGTTAGAAATTATAAGGACTAAGATAGGAGGGTTAGAATTAGACCATGGCTTTTAGTTGAGACTTAGGAGAAACCTGGATGGGATGAAGGAATTGTAATGATGATATAATGTGCCTTGTGGCGTGGTACAAAATATGATGAATGAAAATAATAGAATGTAAACGTATTAGTCGAGTGTAATTATGTAAAGTCAAATAGTACGAGTTTCTTAAGTATTAAGTAGTCAAAGAACGAGAGTGGAGGATAAAGCGAGTGAGATGGTGATGTAACGGTAATAGAGCGGATGAGAATGATGACTAGTTGTAATAAGTATGTCTTGTATTACGTAAAATCTAAGCAAGAGTTGGATGGTATAGAAGTAAACGGGAAGTAATGGGGATTAAGGATAGGTGGTATGTTATAGTATGCATAGAGTTGCAAGATCACTTAGATCGTTGCACTAAATAAACTAGGAATTAAGGTGCTAGGAATGAGATGAGTTATGTGACTAAGTGAAGAAACTGGTATTACTCACCAGACATCAGCTGTTAGAACTCCACAGCAGAATGGGGTAGTTGAAAGAAGGAATCGAACCCTTGTCGAAGCTGCTCGCACTATGCTAATTTATTCCAGTGCTCCGTTATTTTTATAGGCCGATGCTGTTTCTATTGCTTGTTTTACTCAAAACCGATCCCTAATCCATCCAAGATTCAATAAAACCCCATACGAACTTGTCAACAACCGAAAACCGGATATTTCTTATCTTCATGTATTTGGCGCTTTATGCTATCCAACAAATGACAGGGAAGATCTGGGAAAGTTGAAGGCTAAGGGTGATATTAGAATCTTCATTGGTTATTCTGAAAACTCAAGGGCATTCAGGGTGTATAACAGGAGAACAAAAAAGATAATGGAGACGATGAATGTGAAGTTTGATGAAATTTCACAAATGGCTTCTGAGAGACTCGCTCTAGAACCCGCGCTTAACCCAATGACTTCCGGACATATCAGTTCGGGACTCGCACCTCAAGGAGCTCAATCAATTCATGTCGAACAACCCACAACTCAATAATTGGATAATTTCTTCGAGTTCATGTACGATGAATACTATGGTGGCGCTTCAAAAAATGCATCTAACCAACATTCCGCTGCACCCACTCAACAACCACCACCACCACCAAATCCAGATGCATCCACAACATTCGAAGCTGGCGCACCACCTCCCTCACCATCAACATCATCTACATTTACTCCAGCAACTCCATTCATTGAAATTGTTCTACCAAGAATTGATGAGCAAGAACAAAATAATGCTGTGTTAGACGAAGAAGTCTTTGAAAACCTGTTTGGAACGGAATCTGGTGAATCATCTTCCAGATTACATGAACCGACTAACACGCAGTTATTCAGTCCAAGGTATCCTTCAACATTACAGTGGACAAAAGACCATCCGATTGAACAGATCATTGGTGAACCCTCAAGACCAATTCAGACGAGAAAACAACTTCATACCGATTGCGACATGTGCATCTATGTCTGCTCAGTCAGTCTCATAGAACCTAAGAACATTCGGGAAGCAATGGCAGATAATGCCTGGATTGAAGCGATGCAGGAAGAACTTCTTCAATTTCAAATCCATGACACCTGGGATTTAGTTCCAAGACCAATTGACAAACTAGTCATTGATCTTAAGTGGTTATGGAAAAATAAAAAGGATGAAGAAATGACTGTGATTCGCAACAAGGCTCGTCTGGTGGCAAAGGGATTCAGACAAGAAGAAGGAATAGATTTTGAAGAGTCATTCGCACCGGTTGCAAGGCTTGAAGCAGTCAGGATTTTCTTAGCTTATGCCGCTCACAAGAACATCACGGTTTATCAGATGGACATCAAGACCGCGTTCTTGAATGGAACTCTGAAAGAAGAAGTGTATGTGAGTCAACCAGACGGTTTCGTTGACAAAGATCATCCGGAATACGTCTACAAGCTAAAGAAGGCAATCTATGGTTTGAAACAAGCCCCACGGGCGTGGTATGACGAGTTATCATCTTTCTTGTTGTCAAATAATTTCACCAAAGGAACAATTGATCCAGATTTATGTGGACGACATAATATTTGGGTCCACTAATTCGAAACATTCAAAACATTTTGAAAATCTCATGAAAAGCAAATTCGAAATGTCCATGATGGGTGAATTAAAATTCTTTTTAGGCTTACAAATTCATCAATCCCCACGTGGTATTTTTCTTAATCAGGCTAAATACACAATTGAGATTTTGAAAAAACATGGTATGGAAAATTGTGACTCTGTTGGTACTCCAATGGTCACTTCACCAAAAATTGGCGCTGACCTATATGGGAAACCCATGGATCCGAAGAAATATCGGAGCATGATTGGTTCTCTCATGTACCTAACTGCAAGCCGACCAGATATTCATTTTGCTGTTTGCTTACTTGCACGGTTTCAGGCAAGGCCTACCGAACTTCACCTCCAAAAGGTTAAACGAATCTTTAGATACCTACGAAGAACCATTAACATGGGACTTTGGTATCCAAAGGATTCGGAGTTTACACTAATTGCCTTTTCAGATGCCGATCATGCTGGATGCCAAGTAACAGCAAAAAGTACATCAGGCGGAGCACAATTTCTGGGAGAAAAGCTAGTAGGCTGGTCATCAAGAAAACAAGATTGCACTGCTTTATCAACAGCAGAGGCCGAGTATGTGTCTCTATCTGCGTGTTGTGCTCAAGTCCTTTGGATGAGAACACAACTCACAGATTATGGTTTCTCTTTCAACCGCATACCTTTGTATTGCGATTCAAAAAGTGCCATAGCAATCTCGTGCAACCCAGTGCAACACTCGAAGACCAAACATATTAGAGTCCGCTACCACTTCATAAAAGAGCACGTTGAAGAGGGTACTGTTGAATTGTTTTTCGTTAAGACTGAATACCAACTCGCTGATCTATTTACTAAAGCCCTCCCAAAAGAGCGGTTTGAAAACTTAGTTCGTCGAATTGGAATGCGAAGCCTAACTCCCGAAGAGTTAGAAAGTCTTCTCGAATCTTATTGATTTATATCAAAAAGCTTCGCATATAAATATTTTTGTAAATATATACATGTTAATATCTATACTGTAAATAGAGAAAATTTCAAAAAGACATAAAAATATAAAACAACAAAAACCAAAAATATTCTTCTCACGACATGTCTCTTGTCTAATCAATATTCTGTACGTATCTAGAAATGTCATTCAACAATGATACGGGTATTTACAGATGCTTGAGCGAGAGTTATTTTTTATGTTTTTCTAAAACATGTCGTTTCTCAAATTTTCTTCATTAAGGCTTTCGTGCATTTCAGTACGGAACCCGTTCTTAAACGTGAAATCTTTTAAATGTAGCTCGGGTATGCCGGAAAAGGTTTCAAATAAACGCTACATTGAATGACTTCTGATTATTTCCGATCAGAACTCGCAATGTTAATGGCGAAAAGCTAAAACCCGTGAGCACTTAATCAAAATTGTTTCAAAAGATTTTTCAAAGTCTTTTTATAAATTTTGTGCTCACAACAACTCCCTCTAAGACCTCTAAATGCTTTTAAGGGGGAGTATAAAAAGAATAAATGTTCCATTTTTCATGCTAAAATCAGTCCGTCTCTCCACAAAAAGTTTCATTTTAATCAACTGTTTTCAAAAATACCACTTAATGCTATTTTTGAGGGGGAGATTAGGTGTTTATTATAAATATGGGGGAGAGGACGTGATTAAAATGTGATCTAAAAGAAGTTTTGTCGTTTGAATCTCAAAACGAGTTCTTCAAAAAGACTCAGCATGAACCCTCGAATTGACGAAACTAAATGTCCGTTCTCGAAAAGACATGTCCTGGACGGGTAATAATTTCAAGCTGGTTTACCAGTGATGTAAGCGTGTCTCGCAAAGGACTTGTCTGAGTAGAATGTACCAATTCGAGAGATGATCTTTGAATATGACCAGGACGGGTAATAATTTCAAACTAGTCTAACTAGTGATGTAAGCGTGTCTCGCGAAGGTTATGTTCATTGAAAATCGATCATTTCAAATGTGCGAACTCTACCCAACATGTGCAATTTATTTCAAAAATGCATGAGCACATGTGAAGGGGGAGTGTTTCAAAAATGCAAAAACTCTCGATGTGCTAACAAAATGTGTTTTCTCATAAACACGTTGAGAGATTTTCACAAGGTTTAATGGCATGTGACAAATAATCTAGGATAATCATGGAGTAATAAGGTGATTATGGTTAGGTTATGTCCAATGATCCGCCAGAACCGGAGGGATCTACCCAAGGACTATTCCAATAGCTTAGCATTAGAAGTCCTTAGGAAAGATTGAAAAAAGGAGTATAATGAGAAAGGAGAAAGAAGGGGTTGAAGAATGAAAAAGAAAATTTTTTGTAAGGGTGAAAAGAAATAGCCCTCCATGAAAACTTAGGACAGAAACCGGGTCAATACATCTGCTATCGGTACTCACTAAGGTGATACTGGTATTGAAGACAAGACGTCATGGACCCAGTGACGCATTTGTACCACCCCTCCTTGTCACTCAGATATCTCTTAAAAGATATTTGTTTCATTTCTCACGGAGAACACTACATAATCTATCGACCTCTCACTCCGAGATGTGTTGATATTGAAAAGGTGGCACTCTGCTCCATGCCTCCGACGACTAAAATCAAAACGCACATAATTGAGTCTAGAGACATGAGATTCATCAAAGATCTCTTAGGAACACTTCCTATGAAATACACTTGTGTTCATCATAAGGATACAAGTTGTATGAGTCTTAATGAGATCCAAGGATCTTGCCTCACGACATGATGGCCGAAGGACGAATTATTGCTAACTGTTTTATGCAGGTACCGACGAAAGTCCATCCACCATCATCATCTACAACGACGACGCATCCGGACAGTAGAAGTAGATCAAGGCAAGAACGACCAAAAGACGATCTTTGAAGATCACAGTGCATGAAGGAACATCAAATGAAAAATATTATACAGTGACACACGAAGTTCAAGATGTCAAATGCAAAAGACCATTCACGGGAGCATCATTGAAATGACCATCCCTTAGGGGGAGATTGTTAGCAATCATTTTATGTTAATATAAAGTGATGGTCATTTGCTAACAATTTATTGTGTTAAGTATAATATTTAGTTTAGTTTAGTGGGCTATATGTATTAGCTTTGTTAGTTATAACTTGTATATGTGTAATACAAAGTATAGTCCACTAAGAAGTCCAAGAAAAAGCCCACAAGCCAATTGTTGGTTGTGGCATTCGTATAAACACACACACTCTTTGTTTTAGAAAGTGTGCCTCATTATTAACAAAAGAAAAAGAGTGTGTGTGTGTGAAAGAAAAAGAAACCCTCTCTAGTCTTTGTATTATTTTCACTTTGAATATAATCATTAGACTAGCAAATATCCACATATCTCTTGTTCTTGATTTATATGCTTATGAGTGTCATCAAGTTTGTGTTTTTATTTGTATGATATAGAAGTGGGTCGATCTCTACAAGAATTGATATGACCAAGAATCACGTATGGAGGTGGAGGAAACACCATAAACTCGAACTAAAGATTAAACATTGAATATTCAGTTTATTGATTGCCGAGGTGTGTATGTTTTCTAGAGAGAGAGTCTAGAAAACACACACACCTCGTGTGTTACAAATGAATCCTCAACCCTCCTAGTATTGACATAGGAGGGTATTTATTACAAGCTACAAGTTCTAACTTAGCAATATGACTAAACTAGTCCTTGTACTTTAAATGCTATTGCAATTCCCACAAATGACAAAACTTTAAAGCTAACAATCTCTCCCCAAAGTGAAGTCATATGGGAATTGCTTACAATGTTCCCTACAAGTAAAATTCAATACAAAAACATGAGAAAGATCTTCAAACTTCATTACTTCGTTCAGCTTGCATAATCTTCTCAGCCGCCATTTCTTTACTTGCAGACGAACTAAGTGAGCAAATCTAATTAGGGTTTAATTCAGAGTGCCCTGAGTGCTCTCCCCTAAACTGACAACCTCATATTTTGAATGCCCTGAGTGCCCTGCAGTTCGGGGGAATATGGTATCAACATCTTTATCTCACCAAATGCATCCCAGTTATTTTTCCATGAGAGATCAGCCCGTACATTTCTCTCCCCTGCTGGTTACGATTTATCGGAATCAGCATACTGATGTGTACGTGAAATACAAACTGGAAGCCCTTTATAAGGAATCATATCAGCCCGTGAGAAGATGTCGATATACCCAATCTAACCTCCTGTATCAAAAACAACGGCTTTATGTAGTGACTACTGATGGAGAAAACCCACCATGACGAACTTGAGACTGAAGTAGAATAACCCAAACTTGTGACTTAAACTTGCACGATAGTGTGACTAAGAACCTATACTGAGCACTACAACGTAACTCCTTATAGCATAGGTCGTTTCATATACCCATCCATCCTTCCTTAACAGTATATGAACATCTCTTGAATTATCCACATCTTTGTGTGACACTGAGTACTACAACGTATCTCCTTTAAGTGATAGTTAACTAGGTCTTCGTCCGTCCTCCCCTTGACCTATGAAAACTAGATAACCCAAGACTTAATCACTATTCCCATGAGTGCCCAAACAAGGATCTCGAAGAATCATGCATCCAACCAACCCCGATATCTTCAAGATACTAAGTACACGTACCTGAGATATTCCACTTCAACTTCATATAAGTAATAATGAATCATCATGCTTGTAGCCACAGCTGATAATTTGACCATTGTCATCTGATTGTGAATCTTGATCAGGATCTTTTAGGCTATACGTGGTGATGTTGAAGGTGTCGTCCGACAATTTCAATTGTGATTTTGATGTGAAATATGCCATAAAATGACATTATAATGATGCTGGGAAAATTTGAGTTTTACAATTTTTACGCCAAAAATTCCCCGAAAAATTCGAATTTTGGCCTAAAAATTTGAATTTTGGGCCAAAATTTTCACTCTTGAACCAGAATTTGAATCTCGCGTAAAAATTATCTGTTTAGTCCCCTGAGAAAATTAAATTTTACTCGGATTTTCCCGCCAAGAAACTCTTTTTTTTTTTTTTTGCCAAAGGTTGTCCGATATCTCAATTCCCTTCTTTGTCCGATATCGCAATTGGTACAAAGATGTCGGACAAAGCTGAATACTGAACTGCGATATGTATGATCAGATGTCAAATGCGATAACCATCAAATGCGATAACCATCTGAGTTGTCAACTGCGATAAGGTCAAATGCGATAGAGCAAAACAGCGATGCCAAATGCGATAAGGCCAAATGCGACACCTATCGCAATTCTCATACAAGAAATGCGATAATCACTACGAATTGCGGTAACCTCGCTGCTTTTCTTCAATTGCGATAAAACGCAACTTTTGCCCACTTTTGTTGACTTTGTTGTGTCACATGCCTAGACCTTATCTTGTAAGATATTGCTACTGACAATCTTTCACCAACTTGAGCAATAATTCTTTTGGAAAGAATTACACGCCAATGAAAGTCAGTAAAATATTCACAAACAAATCTTGCATAATCTTCAATACTTTTGGTCGATCTAGAGACTTAGAACACCAAAAAATTCAACCTTCCACAACAAGATTTTTGCAAACCAACTCTTTAACACACAACAGACACAACCTTTGATCTTCAAAAGGTGTACGATTTCAAGATAAACACCAAAAAGGTCACGTTTTTATGAAAAAAAACGCAACATTTGGGTTCTTTTAAACATAAATCAAACACAAAGCATCAAAACTGCTACTGATGAACAGTAACAATCAAGAACACACCAAAAAAAAATCACATTGTTTACCTCAAACACACCACGATTCGCCCCCGGTTAGCTCTGATACCAATTGATATGACCAAGAATCACGTATGGAGGTGGAGGAAACACCATAAACTCGAACTAAAGATTAAACATTGAATATTCGGTTTATTGATTGCCGAGGTGTGTATGTTTTCTAGAGAGAGAGTCTAGAAAACACACACACCTCGTATGTTACAAATGAATCCTCAAACCTCCTAGTATTGACATAGGAGGGTATTTATTACAAGCTACAAGTTCTAACTTAGCAACATGACTAAACTAGTCCTTGTACTTTACATGCTATTGCAATTCCCACAAATGACAAAACTTTAAAGCTAACAGTAATGAATGATAGATTTCGGGGACGAAATCTAAATAAGGGGGTAGAATTGTTAGACCCGTATCCCGGTTACGAATAGGCCCCACCCTAGATGGAATACGCTAAGTACTTTATGTGATTGGTTGGTCAACAAAGTTATATGGGAGTCAAACCCGATAGTCAAAGTGATAGTCAAAGAATGTATTATATAGTTATGGGAAAATATTATGTGGCAAGAATAGAAGGGAAATAGACTTCAAGGGGTTAGAGTTGTAATAGACTAAATGTGTTATAAGTTAGTTGTGGCCAAAGTAGAAGGAATAGGACTTGAAGGACCATTTGTGTCATTTGGCCAAAGTGCCAACTAACTAGTCAAGGAAATATCCTTAATATTCCAGACAATTCATTTGTCTGGTGTTGTTGGTGAATGTCGACACAAACAAGAAAGGAGGGAAAAACCATGAAGTCTTGATGATCAATTGAAGAATGATTATGGTATAATACTAGTAATGTGCTCTAGTGATGATCCTTATGCAAGTAAGTAACTTCAATCATGTTGAATTGATGATTTATGAATTAGGGTTCATGTACCTAAAATTGGGGAATTGGGTAAATGATGGTTTTTAGCTAATTAAATGGATTATAGTGACTATGAGGCTAATGGTATTGGTTTAAAGTTAATAATTTTATAGATTAATTATCATATGATCAACATATGATTATATGAAGAATTTAAGAATTAATGAAGTGAGCAAATGGTTGTATAAACCCTTGTATAGTGTGGTTATTGTATGTTTATATTTATGAGATGGTGGTGTAGGATGCTTTGTTAGAAATGGATGATGATGATGAGGATGATGGTGACTAGTGAGGATGATGATGATGGTGGTGAAATAATGATATGATAGTTAGCTTGGATTGAAGGTAAGTAACTCTCCCTAAAACATGTGTTATGTATGTATTTATCATATATGTATTATGATTGTGTTAGACCATGAGACTTGGATTTAGAATGATTGTAAGTTGGAAATTGGTGGCTAGTGATTTTGGCTAAGAGTATGTTAGCTTTTGGGCTTGGGACTAATTAAGGTATGTGGTTAGTTATGGCTGTTGTGATTCGTTATTAGTTATGTTATGAGGATATGTGTGATATGGTTTGGATGTTGTAGTTTAGAAGCCTTTAAAGCGGTTATGATGCTTATGTGAAAGTATGTGTATGATATGTATTTTATGTTGGGTTACTTACTAAGCGTAAGCTTACCCCCTTTTAGTTGTTAATGTTTTGTAGGTTAATTGGGATGAAGGTAGCTTGGTTTGGATTATAGCTTTCGGATTGAAAAGCGGTTTGGAGGGTAATATACGTTAGGAGCTAGATAGAATACCGAGCTCAAGTGTCAAGGTTGTACCCTCGAGAGTCTTTCTTATGATTTGTATAACGTGTGTCAAGGTCGTCGTAAAGTTTGGGTGGTCATCGGTGTGTCCAAGTGTGTTTTAGGTGTTTATAGTCAAAGTTAAGGGGGTGTTTGGCAAAAGTGTAAATATACTCATTTTGGGTTGTGAACGGGTCAAGTGTTTATGGAACATGTTTAATATGTTAAAGTAATGATGTTGGCCAAGTTTGGTGGGTAAATGAAGTGCTATAGATGGTTCGTAGTGTAAATGGGTCAAAACAGGTATTGTGGCAAAACCCGACGCTTTGTAAAGCATGTTTCCGCGGGTCGTTATGACCAAGTTTATTTATATATTTGATGTTATAATGTCATAATGATTTCTGAAAGTTTTGGTGTTATGTCATGTTATAGAAGTCGTTTTTCGGAAAATGGGTCAAAAAGTGCACAAAAGGGGTTATGCAGAAAAAGGGGTGTTTGGGACAAGGTCTATTTTAACCCGTGTTGGGTCAAATGGGTTAAGAATTTTGGGAAACAATGTATATGGTATATTTTAGTTCAATGTGTATTAAATGTGTTTAAATATATGTCTAAAGTGTCGACTTTTGTGTTCAAAGGCGTACGGGTCAAGTTTAAGAAAATAGTGCACTTTAGGGGTCCATAGTGCACCGGATGTGTTATATTACACTTTAGGGGTCCATAATGCATCGAAGGTGTCATGCATAGTGCACTTTAGGGGTCCATAGTGCACCGGAGGTGTCATAGTGCACTTTAGGGGTCCATAGTGCACCGGAGGTGTTATAGTGCAATTTAGGGGTCCTTAGTGCACCGTACATGTTACAGTGCACTTTAGGGTGCCACCCGTCATTTTTAAAAGTATTTGAGTATAGTCTCATTTAAAAATGAGTTCAAGGTCTATATGTCAAAGGATTTTGTTAATGGTCAAAAAAAGTTTTGGAATGAAGGTCAAAGTTGAGTCGTTTCCGCGTAAATGTCAAAGTTTTTGGTCAAAGCGTTCACGGGGTGTAACAAATATAAAAGCCCATTTGAATAAAGTTGGCCCAGCAAGAAAAAAACCTTCTCCAATGTATCCCTAAACGTATCCCTCAAAGTTTTTAAGATTGGGATCCCACCTAGGATCATTTTCATCTTTGCAAGATCGTGATCGTAAGATCGGACCAGGATCCTAAGATCCTACTATAATGTTATTTTTTAATGATCTTTGTAATATTATTCAATTCTACAAATTATTTTATATCATAAACACGAAATTATATGAAAGTTTCATGGAAATATTGTCCTAAATTATGAATATGAAATGTTTAAGAAGAATCACATGTTGTTTTTTAAATTATATAAAGTCATAAACCATAAATTGTAGTTTTTTAGTTTGCAGTTTAAGAAAAGTAAGATCGGATCTGAGTAGATCTTAAGATCCTATGGTCAAGATCGGGATCCTATAAAATCTTAAGCTTATTAAAATCCTACGTAGGATCCGGATCGTTTTTGCTTTGTAGAATCGTAAAATCGTAAGATCCTAAGAGCATCTACAATGAGGAAAAGTCTTAAAGACTTTTTGCATTTAATGCATTTAATGCTACACACATTTAATGCATTAAGCTTTGAAGAAAGACTTGGAGTTCACCAAGTCTTTTTAAAAAGCTTTACAAAAAGCTTGTAATGCAATGCTAAAAACCATCCTCAAAGGCTTTTTGTAATAGTGAAAAGCTTTTACTTGTTTGAGCCATTGGAGATGCTCTAAGATCATGATCGGGATCTTAACAACTATGGTATCCCTCATTGCTACAGATTAAGCTTCAATCTTTACACCCATCGCCCACCTTGCCCAGTACGAGGGCCTACCCTGCATATCTCATTCTACTTTCATAATTAATTTCATATATAATTTAAAGTACAATTACTGAATGCATAATGTACAATGTTTTAAACATGTTTGAATAATATAAAATTTTCAAATTTTATAAAGAGAGCTATGAAATTGACCTTTCTTGTCATATTCGTATTTTTTACCACATTTGGTGTAAAGTTTAATATCAACACTAGAGATTCTATAAAGGTTGAGAATAATACCCACGTATTTACTTTACTGCGCGATCAACTTAAACACTTGATGCATGAACATAAAATGTTTAGACAAGCTATCATTGAGTATCCAATTATCCAAATGAAATGCCACTCCTTGTCTCCTTCATTTTAAATATTGATACGATATAAATTTGGTAATGATTGTAAAATTACACTACATAAGAATATGTTACTAATTAAAAATTGTATTGGAGATGCTAAATTGCAGTCATATTAATTTTAAGGGGCCAAACTTATACTTGTTTTACATCTATACTAAATTTTAAGAATAGGGTTGTGTTTAGCAAATCCCTTTTAAGAAATAACACAATTTTTTTTTCCAAAAAGAACTAACATTTAGGCTATTTTCAAACATTTTTATATCTCATATCTAAATTTGCAGAAAACATTTTTCAGGGATATTTCTACTTCAACTTTTTATTCATCTTTATCCATTTACTCAACGAACATATACTTCATTAATGGAGCAATGATCGAAGTTGCAAATCTTCAATTTTTTTAGCTCAGTATCTCCAAATATAGAGATTGAGTGACATTTAAAGCAAAGGTTGGAGATGAACTAAGTGGCTCGATGATTTGGAGGGGCGACAACCCCTTCTTGCCTCTAGAGTGCTAGGTACATTAGTTATAGGTGTCATCACGTCAGCTTTTACCATATAACATCCTTATAATACTAAACGCAAAAACACTCTTTCCAAATAACATTTCTATAGCGCACAAACAAAAAACCTTATTAATTCTACTTTCACACCCGAAAAAAAAAAACAAAAAAACACTCCAACACACTCGCTATCTGGAGGGCGGTGCATCTATAATGTCAGAGGCCGGTGCAGTGATGGCGGTGTTATAAGGGCATGGCACCCATTACCTGCTAACACCCATTACTCTTAGTAAAATTCGCTGCGACCATAATCTTGAAAAGAAAAAATGATGATCGACAACAATACAACCACCTGTTCATGCCAGCAAGGTAAGATGATTTACAATAGATTAAATTTTATTTAGTTTGATTCAGCACGGATAGTTGATTTCAAGTGTAGGATGATGTACGCCTCTAAAGGTAGAAGAGTACGAAATTTCAGGACTAGTCATATGGGCAGGACATAATAAAAGACAATGGGTCTTTTTTGCATCACCTGGTCAAAAAAATTTGTATTAGCATCATTGTTGTAAAGCAAGAATTACAAGGTCGAGTAACCGACCAACTCACAACAAAGTCATTGACTTGGTAATCTCCGAATTGGATTTAATTCAGTTAAAAAAACTCCGTCAAAACTTTTGGTGATGTCGGACAAACTCAGTCAAAAGTGTGATTGAAGTATTTGAACAATTGTGTTAATGTTTCTAAACACTATGGTCCAATCAAATGTCATACATAGAAAAACGAAATTTATACATAAAAATTACAATAAGAGGAATCTCTGACTAGGCCAATTACTAGCTACAAAGTAGTTGACCGTATGACTAGTACTTAGCGATTATTGCAACATCGATTATCATTCTGGCCCCGAAATGCAAATATCGTGCCAATACATAAAACAAGTCTTAATTCTTAAATGCATGAAATATAAAAACTAGGTCTTCAAGTATTCGGCTTTATCATGTTCCAAAAAGCAGGCTAATATAGTTGGTTAACGCTCGGTTCCATATTTTAAAGAACTAATTGGTTTCACCGAACTAGTGAACCAAGTCACCCCGTCAATACCTTGATTAAGATCCTCTAAAGTTCAAATTGAACATGATAGATCATATTGATGTTTTGTGAGAAGAGAAAAAATATAGGCCCTTTAATGTGTTACTTATATTTTAATTAAATTCAAAATCTCATTCGAAATAACACTAACATGACCTATCATGTTCAAATTGAACTTTAGAGGATCTACTACCCCTGCGTGTATCTATAATGCTCTCCTATTTCTAGAGCATGTGGAAATCTCGCCATTTGTCTGATTTAGCAGTCAAAACGCATTCTGTGGCTCATGCCAGTCAAAATGCAAATATAAAAAACGGAAGGAAAACAATGTGTATTAATATCAATATTCAATATGGGAACAAAAAAATAGTGAAATATCATCCAACCTTTTTGTAACAGAAAGAAAACTTTATCTTTGCAGAACAACCTCAAGTCTCAGAGAAACTAGAACAAAAGCAAAAATCTATTTTCCGGCTTACTGTAATCAACTACTTATGACTAGAAGCAAAGGGCTAGTTTCCAAACACACCCGCTAGAAACCAACACCAAAACAGCAGCAGGTATATCACGAAGCACCAAACTGGTATTACATATTACTAGTAACTTTAGAATTCTCGAAACCCAAACCCTGTTTAAACTGCACAAAACAAATTAGACGTCAAGATCAAATACGTGTGATCCCTGTCATGCGAAGACAATAATGTCAGTAAGAGTCTAATGCGAAGTTGATTTGCTTCATACATTCGGTTCAAAAAAAAAAATGATTACAGCGTCTCATTCACTTTTCATATGGTTTGCAAGTTCTATTGTGTAAACAGATATGTGGAAGAAACAGGAAAGAAGTCATGTCAAGTGAAAGTGACAGTTTATTAAAAAAAACTACACTGCAGGATCCTTCTAATGCTATTGTTCTACAACACATAAATTTCAACAATGGTTCAGCTTTGTAGAAAAAACTAATTATACAAAAAATTGTGCTTGTTAAGTAACCGTTCATTTTATATACCTGGCAACTCTAGTATCTTTTGCCATTAAATTTATGCTCAACCTATCTATACACTCATGGTGTCACCAGGGCCCATTCAAAGCCTGTGGCTGGTATTAGCAATTGTGCAACTTTCTGTACAAATTGTCCAGGAACCAAGTTTCAGTTATGATGTTAGCATGTTAAATTAGCAAGCAGATTTTAGGTTCATATTAAACATATAAGAAGGCAACATATTTTTTATTGATTTTAAATGTTCTTTTGATCTTAGCAATGAAGTGCAGGATTTTTTTACCTATGGCATTGTTTCCATACAGCCAGATGCTTATTCCTTTCAGATCAACATTAATATTTTTAATCATATTGAAGCCTGGCAATTTCTATCTAGAATAATCAGAGACAAACAAAGCGACAGTGACATAGCAACCTCATGTTGGACATACAAGGACTTGAATAAATAACTATTACTGGACCTATGAGGCTATGATAGAATTGCAAGCACATAAAAAGCAGAAGGGTAACTACTGAAAAATTAAACTTTTGAGAGGAAAAATTACCTTATAACAGAAGAACTGAAGCTAAGAAATAGTATCAGGAAAAACGTTTAAATCATCTGATCTGTGCTGGAGAACAGAGTAATCCAGATGCATCTGATCCAACCACTGCAAGGTCGCAAACAGTACAAAGCTGCCCTTCCTGCGAAGGTACAAAGTGTGAAGTGCAGTATGGGCACACGACATCCTTCTGCCCACGGTAAATCGGAACATAAGTTGCCCCACAAACAACAAAAGGATTTCTGAAATCATAATTCAACTGTGAGGAATCCTTCATGTTCTTCTCAGCAGCTTGTATTACAGAGCGGGCATTTTTGGATTGGTTTTCAGCAGTTGGGTTGGTCTCAAGGAGTCTCCTAGCAAAATTTGACGCAGTGATGAGATTACGGGCCTTGTAGCACACCATCATAGCATTCATCAAGGCAAGTCTCAAGTGAGGCAGCTGAAGGTTACAATGAGTGAAGTAAGCAGCCAACTCTTGCTGGCGAACAGGGTCATCCTTCAATTCTCTCCTTTTAAGTTCCATTTGCAAACCCAGAACATATTCTTTTACAATAACAATTAGCTCCTTAACTTCATCCACCTCTCTTCGTGATTCAACTACAATCAGTGGAATGGTATGGAGAATACCCAAAAATAACCGCAGAGCTTCACTAAACTTCCCATTAGTTGTGGCTTTGTAACCAGCCTTGAGCTTTTCTTCCAACTGAGAAAAACTGAAAATAAGTGCGGGAGGTGCTCGAACATTCGGGCTCGCTGATTCACTCCAACCTTTTTCAATAGCCAACGAGATCACTGGAGCTGATGAGAAAGCGCGTAAGTAAGTATGACTTCCCGTATGAAGATCAAGAAACAATGATTTTAGTGGTGCAAAGTTCTTTATTCCCAATTGCCTGTTCAGCAAACGCATAGCAGTATCAAAGTCCCCTGCTGCAGCATGTTCACCGGCAAGAGATGATTTTTGAACCCAAATCTGACTCACTGGCATACCAGCAGTCGGTGCCACAAATGTCGTGCGAGAAGCAGGATCAGTTCTTGGGGTATCAACATCAGGAGGAAGTTCAAGATCCTCAAGGTCCCAACCTCCTGATTCATTATCTTCATGTGCTTCTTCATCTTCTAGAACCATACTAATATCCCCATTTTGGATTTTATCCACATCCACAATATCCAAATCTTCACCCCAATCAGCATCTGCAGCATCTTCATACTCTTCCTGTGCAGCCGCTCCACTGTCAAGACCACCCTCAAAGATCCCTTTCATGACCCTCAGTAATGGCCAGTCTCCACAACATAAAACAGGAGTTGGTGGCACTAATAGAGAAGCAGACCTACCCTTTGGCATAGAAGGAACATTACCATTTAGTTTATCAGCAATTTCTTCAGCAAGATCATTCAACCCATGGGTCTTGGCAGTAGCATATGCTAGTGGCAGATGACCAGCATTCTCCAAAATCTTAATTCGCTCTTTAACATCACCCAGGTACAAGGCATTATGAAACTGACCCATAACATCATTTTTAACCTCTGCAATTTTCATCATTTTCGACAGCTTATCTAAATTGCCCGTGATCAGATACAGGAAGGATAGCCTCTCAAAGTTCTTCGTTCTCTGGTATGCGTATTCCACAATACCAGCATTGCCCTGACGAAGGGCCTCCACACCCAGCCTATACCAGTGATCTTTCTCATCAATCTCTTTAGCAGAAGCAACGGCTATCTGGATGTTTCCACTTTCCAGTGCTAAATTGAAGCGGGTTCTTTCATCCTTCACAAAATGGAGAGCAACCTCAGGAAAACCTTTTTGCTGGAGATATGCAATCATGGCTTGCCCACATAACTCTGAATTCCTTATCATGCTCATTACATGGTCATATCTCTTTTTCAGCAAAGACAGCTTAAACATATATTCAGTTGAATCAATGACAACCGGACGGTTTTTCCCATCTCTGTCAAGGCAAAAGAGTGTATTTCTAAATATCTTTGTGATGTACAAAGGAACATCAAGGGTCTTTATAATTCCACTATCTCCATTAGGTAAACAGTACTTGATGTGTGTTAACGTTGTGTATATGAATACACCATTATCATCCCAGGATCCACTTTTGACACGAATAGTCTCATGAAGGGTGCATCGATGAACAAGTTTTTTATCAGCTATGATTATAGAATGCTTGCTGAGCAATGCAACACTCTCCATGTCATTTGACCAAACAACATACCTTATAAAAGAAGTTTGAAGGTCCCCAAGAACCAACAGCTGTTGAAGGTCAAAAATGACCACCCTGTCCTCTGCCCTGCATAGCAAGTTACCGGTACCAGCATAGAATATTGCATCAGTAGCCATTGGAAGGAGACTTCTCTTCACAATCTCATTTTTCAGGTTCTTGACAAGCACTTGATTGGCGCTCTTCTCAAGAACTGCAAATCTATTGCGGGCCACGAAAACCGCAGAGCCCCCAACACCTCTTTTTGCCTCTTGAACCGTATCACCTCTACTGAAGCTATCTTTAGGTACAATATAGAGCTCATATGATCCCCCATCTACATCTGAACATATCAAAACAGCATTTTCTGTGGGGCTATAAGAAAGGGTTCGGGGTCCCTGGTTCAAGCTGACTGAACCAGGCCTACGGATTGGTAAAATTTGTGTCTCTTTCTGAGTTGAGTACTCATAAAAACGCAGAAAACGATCTTTGACATAGTAAAGTGAATCACCACTGACAGAAAAAGCCGGGCGTTCCCTCTCCAACTTGAAAACTATCATCCCACTATCATGGCCAGCTGCCAAAAGGTTCATCTCAGGATGACACCCAAGAATCCAGAACCTGTCATGCTCCCGTCGAAAAGTTTGAAGGCCAGTCCTCTTTGTAGCATCCCAGACCCGTATGCTTTTATCCTCTGAATTTGATATGATAATGTCCTGCCTTGCATGGAAAAGAACGCATGAAACATTATTCATGTGACCTCTTAAAGTGTCTACTTCCCAAGCCTTGGTATCTGAAACACAAAAGTATTAAGTATATTAGTTCTCAGTACCCCTAAAAACAACGAATGAACAAAAAGAATTCAATGGGACAGCTTCAACTATAGAAGCAATAAACAAACATGCATGACACGTCAGTCCAAAAATAATATTAGTCTTCCTTCCTTTAATTACTGTCAGTCCAAAGCAATTACTCTGTCTTATCAGTTAATAATTAGAAAAATCTGAAACTATTTGTGGACTCCATTGTCTGTTTTTTGTTTTCTTATTTCTTATAGTTACTTGAATATATTTTTTGTTTATTTACTTGGTCATAATTGACTTATAAGTAGTTATACAAGATCATGCATAACCATTGCCGCTAACTAAGACCTACCAACAAACAGGAAAATGGCCTCTAATTCTTCACTAATATTTTCAGGTCACCCCCATAGTGACATAATAGATCTTACAAAACCATATATAAAAGGCATGACTAAACTAGACAGCCATTTATTTATACATTTTCCATAACTCTCATTTCCATCTTTAAGTCCAATATCCCCCACCCTCAATTATAACAGAAAGAAAGCGACCCACAGGCTATATTAATTATCATGCTCATTCTGTTTTACTGCTTATCACAAATCACATATGGTTTCTCTGTGATACAAAGATAAATGATTTCACTACAATAGATCTAACTAGCAAAGAGCGAAAACGCGTCAATTCTTTATATTTCAACAATTTGTAACAAGATCAAATGACCTACAAATACTGACCCACCTTTTTGGTTTTCTTAAGAAAGAAAAAACAAACATAAAACCAGGACCTGCAAAAAATACATTCAAGAAATAAAAATCATACCATTCATTCGCCAGATCTTCACTTGGCGGTCATCGGCACCAGAGACAATAAGAGGGAGAGTAGGATGAAATGAAGCCCAATTCACTCCTCGATCATGACCTTCCAAGACATACTTTACAACAGCATCAACACCACCAAAGAAATCTGTATTCATCTGACCCAAGCGAAGAATGTCATCAGCAGGAGAAGCTGATTTCTTCTTCAGAGCACTTATATCCCAAACCCGAACAGTTTGATCTAATGATGCTGAAACAACAAGATCCTCCTTCGGATGAAACAATGCACACATAACATAATGATTGTGCCCTGTCAACACAGATATACAAGTACGAGACTGCCAATTCCATATCCTGATAGTCTGATCGTCACTGGCACTAACAATCCAGGGGTTCTCATGATGAAACTGAACTGTACGGATGTAATCAAGATGCCCAAGAAGTGTAAATAAACACCTATGCAGTTTATAATTCCATACTTTGATCTTGTAATCATCTCCTGCATCAATCGTAACATCATGACACGTTTAATGCGGAAGCAATTATCTCAAAAAAGACAGTATACACATTCAAGGTATTCAAACTCGCCAATACAAAAGAACTTAATACATTTATGTGATTACGCTTAGATGGATCAGGGCCAAAGCGAATTCCATCTCACTTTTGAAATATAAGAAAAAGTATAATTAAAAAATAGGAAATTGCTAAATGTAGCCCTAAGGGCTATGTTTAACATATTCAGACACGCATTCACGCATTAACTGACTGTACAATGAATAATAACTGCCCACCCCTGCATTTAGCCTCTCTCAACACTCTATGTACCACCAATTATGCATATTTTTGTTTCTTAAACGTATATGTTTAGCAAAACCCAAAAAAGTATACTAAACCCTTCGAATATTGAAGATTTCGCTTAATTTTCCTAATTAACGGCACTTACAAGAATGGATTATATGAAACCTAAACACCTGCCATGGTTCAGGTCATTCCATCTTTTACATATTATGTGCATCATTACAAAGAAATAAGGCTCTATGACCATCTATATCAAATACAGTAGCCAAGTTCCAATCATGACAATGGCCAAAAGTTAAATTTGTATACAACAGTGCATGTCTATCGAAATTCAGATGAGTCTAATTCAAACATTTCTGAGTAAACGAACGAATGCTTTCATGCTAAAAGAAATCTTCATTCATTATTGTTATAAACAAATTCCTTCTCACTTTTTTTAAAAAAAGTATCCTAAACCCTTTAGATTTTGTAAATCTGGCTTAGGTGCTGTTTGTTTTCCTCTAAAAAGTCTGAATACCTCTGAAATCTGATTCGGTCAGAGGTATTCAGACATCAGACTGTTTGTTATTTTTTCAGATTCAGAGATTTTCACCTCTGAAAAACATCTTATTCGGTCAGATAATCACCATCGTCTGAAAAACTCTGAAGAACCCATCTTCGCCAGCCACCACGAAACAACTCCAAATCAACCACGAAACAGCCACCAGCCACCACCACCCTCTGAAATCAGCCACGAAATCAGCCACCAGCCACCACCACCCTCTGAAATCAACCAGCCACCACCACCCAACACCAAATCAACCACGAAACAACTCCTATTCGTGACCTCAAAACAACACCCACGACCACTAGACCTTCTTGTTTCTTGAATCAAAGGGGAAAGATTTTTTATGAATAGGTGTTTGGTATGGTTCGAAGCAGAGAGAGAGGAGAAAGAAGATAAGAAAAAGAAGATAAGAAAAGGTGTTTGGTATGGTGGGTGGCTGATATGTTTATTTATTAGATGGATTGTTTTATTATTACCCGTGTATCCCGTGTCCCGTTTAGCTAAACCTTTAAATGTGATATTCAGACATTTTTGAAAAACAAACAGTCTAAAATAATTCAGATTCAGACTTTTAGACCACTAATTCAGATTCAGACGTGGTATTCAGATTCAGACATAAAATATCTGAATAAACAAACGCCACCTTAATTTCCATAACTAAGCACAATTACAAGGATTCATTATATAAAAACTAATGAGAATTATGTAATTTCCAGACTCCAGATCCCAGTCACTTCCATCTTTCTCATATTATGTGCAATAATAACCAAGTAACTACGGATATATACGATAGAGACAGTGCATTTCCATATTTATCCAGTTCAGTCTGCTAAACCAGTTACGAGTAGAAAATTTATTCATTCTTATTATAAGCAAAATGTAAAATGCTTCATAAAACGTATAAATGCCATGTAGATCTCTCTTAATTTCCATACGTGAGTGCACTTACAATAATACATTATATTAAACTTTCAATCATAACAAAGTCACCTCCATAATTTCCGTATCATTATTTATCATAACAAAGTAACAGGGCACTACGACTATCCCGATCGAATATATAGTAGTGAACTTTCAATCATCACAATGGCTACATCAGTCTAAATAAAGCAAATGTAAGTAAATAATAGTGGTTTTACTGCAGCAGTGAATGTTCATCAACTATCAGTATATGCAAAATGCATGACTTCATAAAACTTACTATCAAAGTAGTATGGCACTATGGTCTACAGCTATCTGTAACAAATACTGTGTCTATATGTGGATATTCATATCATTCTGATTCATCTAATTAGGAGTACAAACAAATGCATTCGTATTACACACATTCATGTACTTATATTTTATAATTAGGTAGATCAGTGCCCAATCAAATTCCTTTTCAACTATATAAAAAAAAAAAATCCTAAACCCTCTAAATTTTGTAGATCTCGCCCAATTATCATTATTAACGGCACTTACCTAAACATTTTATATAAAACGTAACGCAAAAGTCCAGATCCAAGTCAAATATATTTTTCATATCATACTTATCATAACAAACTAATACAGCATTTCAACATTTTCCATATTCAGATCAGTAACAACAGAAGTAACACGAGACAAAAGCTATCTATATCTTAACGTAAAGTCCAGATCCAAGTCACATCCATTTTCATCATAACATAACAAAGTAATTCGGCACTACGACTATCTAACGGATTATGAAACGTCCAGATCCAAGTCACATCCATTTTTATCATAACATAACAAAGTAATACGGCACTACGACTATCTAACGGATTACGTAACGTCCAGATCCAAGCCACTTAGTAACACATTATGTATAAATCATAACAAACTAATACCTTACTACACATATCTATAACATATACAATGCACATCTATCAATATAACCAGATCAGCCTAATCAAACCGTAAACAAGTAAAAATCAAACGCATTCGTGCTAAAACCTACATACATGTCCAGATCCAAGTAATACCGCACTACATCTATCTATATAACTGATTAAACTACGCATTAGCTCTAAAACCTAAAGTAAACTAATATAAAATGCAGATGAATAAAAGAATTCGGACCTCCGGAAACGAAAAGCGGTTGAGATTTATGAAAATGAACACCGCGAACAGGACCGTCGTGTTCATCGAAACGATCAATTAAGCTACCAACTCTATAATCCCATAACTGAATAACACCGCTATGTAATGAAGTCAAGATCCATGGTCTCTTGCTGTGGAAACTTAATCCTTTCACTCGATTACTCTTCGTCTCAAATTTCGTCAACATCTGTAATAATCAAATCAAATTCGATTAAATTAGTTATTATATGTGATGATTTAATTCAATTAAGTTAGGGTCTGAAGATTACCTTAGATCTGATTATTTGGAGACCTAATTTTGACGGTTGGTTGATTGATTTTGTGAATTGAATTTGTGAGAGGAATAGAAGTTTGTTTGTTTGGTGGATGTGGATTGTGGATCCCTCCTCCTCAGTCTCGGATCTGAGAAATGAGGGGTTTTTTTTTTTTTTTTTTGATTAAAGATTTTGATTTGATGATACAGTGACAAGTTTTCTAATCCTTTTACTTCGTTACACGTCGGATATTAATTAATTGATTATGGCTATGGATGGCAAAACTAGCTGTAAACTGTAGGTTGTAAGCTGTAAGTTTCAAAGGTCAAAAAGTGTAGATTAGCAGGGACACCTCAACCCTGTGTACCATAATGGTACCCATCAACCCTACCCAGCAAAGGTTTGATGCCTGTGAAATACCTCCACCCAATACCCAACCATGCTGCGGATCGGATTCGAACTCGCATCCTTTGTTTGGTCAAGACATCACATGGCTGGGCCCAGGCTTCTAAGGCAGCTGGTTGATATCATTAGAGCTTATGGTCCCTAAGTGAGGACTTCCCGGTCGGTCACTCAACCCGGTACTACTCTCACTTGAGCACGCTTAATTGTAGGTTGTAAGCTGTAAGTTTCAAAGTTGTTAACATGAGCTACAAATTGTTTTTTTTTTTTAATAACAGTGTTTGGTAAGTTAGCTGTTAAATGTAATTATAAGATGTAAAATGACATAAAAGGACATATCTATAATTGTAAACAAATATTTGGAGGGTATATCAGTAATTTAAAGTTTTAACAGATCCAAGATGTTTAAAAAGCTTCATGAATCAGCTTTTAATTTAGGAGCTATTTGTTTGAAATAAAAGCTTGAAGTTAATGTATCCAAACGGAGCTACTTAGTTTAGATTAGATTATTTTGTAACAAAAAGCTAACAGCTCTCCCAAAAAGCCCCTACCAAACAGGCCCTACATGTATTTCTTGAGTAACTAGCTTTTATAGTACAGTAACTTTTTATCTATGGGATGTTTGTTTAAGCTTATATATAGGCTACTAAGCTTATTTGATTTCGGCTTATATTTCATAAGCTCTAATTTTCTGGTTTATTTGGAGACTTGTGGGCATTAAACTTATATAAGCTCATAAGTCTCCAAATATGCCGAAAAATTGAGGCTTATGATATATAAGCTGAAAAACAAATAAGTTGATAAGTCACATATAAGCTTAATCAAACACCCCTTATATTAGGGCAGCAAATGCTGGGTTTTAGACTGCTGATGAAAATTGCTCTAAGTTATTGTTGTTGCTAGTACAAATTGTTACAACTGCTTGTGTATTTTACTACTGCTAGTGATGCTGGAGATGTTCAAGAAAATACATCAAGTGGTTACTACTGCTAGACAAGAAGTTACAACTGCTAGTTCAGAGTTACAACTGCTTTCACTGCTAATGAACTTGAAGAAAAACACTCTAAGTGTTTAGTGCTGCTAGAAGAAAAGTTAGTACTGCTAGTACAAACTTACAACTGCTGAAGAGTTTATGTTGTTAGAGTTAAAGTTAAGACTGCTAGAGTGTATAGTTAGTACTGCTTATGAGATAAACATGTATAGTCGGTTAGATAATTATAGAAAATATTATTTTAAGATTTATCTTGTATAGCAAGCAATTGTAAGCTGACTAGTACTCCTTAGTCTATAAAAGGAGGACCTAAGGCATAGAGATAGACACGATTCTTTAGAAAACTTCAAGGTTGTAAACCCTAATACTTTAGAGTATTCGTATTATTAATAATTTTGAAGTGATTTGTTTGATATTGTTTGTTTAATTATTCTTAAGATTAAAGTTTAGATTCCGCATAAACTTTAATACAAATCAAAGACAGTTTATACATAAGTTATATTGGATCTATTCAATATTACTTAACCTTTACAAGCTAAGGGAAATCGATCAAGTGCTCAACTGGGATCAACAAGTGGTATCAGAGCTTGTGATCTAGAGACTGTGAATCAAGAAGAACCTGTTTAAATTCATCTCACTGAAGAAGGAAGACATGGACTCAGAATCTACTCACATGATTACTGCATCAAAGGTGCCCATGCTCAAGTCTGGAGAGTATGAGCTATGGAGAATGAGGATAGAGCAGTACATTCAGATGGTTGATTACTCTATGTGGGAGGTCATAGAGAATGGCAATCAACTACCTAAGACTGAAACTTCTGCTGAGGGTGTTACCATTACTTTGCCTATCAAGACTGCTGAAGAGAAGGCACAAAGAAGGCTGGAAGTAAAGGCTAGAAGCACTCTTATGACGGGGATTCCTAATGACCATCAGTTGACCTTCAATCACATCAAGGATGCTAAATTGTTGCTACAAGCAATTGAGAAAAGGTTTGGAGGGAATGTTGCTACCAAGAAGACAAGAAAGAACCTCTTGAAGCAACAATATGAGAATTTTGCTGCTCCAAGTTCTGAAAATCTTGATCAGACTTTTGACAGACTTCAGAAACTCATCAGTCAATTAGCACTTGTGAAAGTCTCAATTCCTCAAGAAGATGTCAATCAAAAGTTTCTGAGAAGCTTGTCACCAGAATGGAATACACACACTGTGGTATAGAGAAACAAGGATGATCTTGATACTATGAGTTTAGATGATCTCTAGAACAATCTTAAAGTCTATGAACCTGAAGTCAAAGGATCATCAAGCTCATCAACAAGCACACAAAACTTAGCTTTTGTGTCCTCCTCCAATAACAGTACTAGCAGTACTAATGAAGCAGTTAATACTGCTCATGGAGTTAGTACTGCTGGCACACAAGTTAATGCTGCTGGGTCTTCAACCCTTGATAACTTGAGTGATGTTGTTATCTATGCTTTCTTGGCTGGTCAATCTATTAGTCCTCAGATTATGCATGAAGATTTGGAACAGATCCATCCAGATAGACTTGAAGTGGTAGATGACAATGTTGACCATGAGGGTAAGAAGATTTTTGAAGAAGACTGGAAGGAACCTCAAGGTCAATGGGCAGGATAACTTGGGTTTTGATAAATCCAAGATTGAATGCTACAACTGTCATAGGAAGGGTCACTTTGCAAGAGAATGCAGGGCACCAAGAAGCCAAGATTACAAGACTGGAGAGAGCTCTAGGAAAGCTGGGGAAACAACAACTTCTACAGCTTTGGTGTCTCAATGTGATGGTCTTGGTGGATATGACTGGAGTGATCAAGCAGCTGAAGGACCTAACTTTGCATTTATGGCCTACTCTTCTTCATCAAGTTCTGATTTTGAGGTATCTAATGATTCTGATTGTTCATTTAAATCTTGTTTAAATACTATTGATGAACTTAAGGCTAGGAATGAAAAGCTATTAGAAGAGGTAAAAATGTTAAAGCTAGATAATTTAGGCTATAAAATAGGTCTAAAATCTGTTGAGGAAAGGCTTGAATTTTTCAAACAAAATGAGTCAGAGTATGTAGAGAAAGTGAATGTTCTTGAAGGTAAGTTTTTTGTTAAAGAACATGAAGTTAGAAGACTTACTAAAAAGTTAGAAAAGGCTGAAAAATAAAAAGATGCAGCTTATCAGGAATTAGAAAAACATCAAATTAAGGTTAATAAGCTTGAGTTTGCATCTGAAAGTGTAAATAAGACAACTGAGTGTCAATTAATGAGGAGAGGCAGTGGAATAGGTTATAATGAAGTTCCTCCCTCAATAACAGGAAAGTATGTACCCCCTATTCCTGAATTGTCTTGTTTAGGTGAGTCTAATGCTAAGCCTTTAGGAGAAAGTAGTGAGTCTAATGAGAAGAAACCTAAAGCAGAAAAGACATATTCTGATGCACCTATTGTTGGGAACACGTTTTGTATTAATTCAAGTATTGATCATATTGTAATAGGTTGCTTTGGCCTTTAGGTTTGTTATTAGGCCCAGCCTGTGTAGAAGGCCCATGGGCTGTGTCGTTTATTTATTTATTTATGTTTAAGTACGTTAATTAGGGCTACAAGCCCAAGTCATGTAAAAACTATAAATACCCCCTCCCATCCAAGGGAGAGGGTTGGTTGATTGTATGCTAAACATTTCCATATTATTGTGTGATCAATCTTCCACTCTCTTTCTCTCTCTAACTTTCTCTCTCTAGATCTAGGGTTAATTAGTGTAGCTTGTGTGATAATTAATAGTAACATTAAGTGGTATCATTCGCCTAGGGGTAATTTAGGTTGTTACAAGATTAGATCTAAAGAAAAAATAAAAAATCCGATAAGTTACTGTACCGTACTGTTCATCCGAGTTCTTACTGTTCACTGATCGAGATTTGGAGCATTGATCGAGTAACTGCTTTAGTAGAGTAACTCAACTAATTTGATCGAGTAACTGCTTTAGTAGAGTAACTGGTTTAGTAGAGTATTCCATGTAAAGCTTCGATTCCAAATCCTCTTGGTTCAATTCTGTACCTTCCATAAGAAGATGTACATGCTCCCACATGTCCTTGGCTGTTTTCTGAGCATCAATACTCCTGAAGATTGGGTTAGGAATTCCCTGAAGTATGTAAGCCATGGCCATTGATGTGCTGCGTGTGTCGTTGCGGTTTAGCAGTTTTAATGCCTACTCAAGTTTTAAATTTATATTTAGCCGACTTATCAATAACACACACACCTAACGAGCAGTGTACCCGGTCAGTATGAATATAATGGTAAGTAGAGTGTCGATCACTAAGAGTGGAACGTATTATCTAGTTATTCTAATCAGTATTTTAATATATTAAGTTAGCTATACAATCTAATCTAACGCAAGGGGTTCAGCCTGAGAGACTGGCACGATTTGGTTGCAATTAAATAATAAACTAAACCAATAGGCACGAATCAGCAAGTAGCACACACGTACACAGATAGATACTCGAGACAATAAGAGGGTTGTCCTTATGATAAGTAGTTTGTCACTTGTTTTATTGCTAGTGTTATATGAAGTGTATAGTTCGATGCAACGCACCGAGATTAAGTCCTTTCTCGTTGGTTCTAATCTTATCGGCGAGTAAACCCTTAATGATTACTTATGACTATCCCGTTTATCTTTCTCCTACTTTTCTACAGACCATAGAATGCATAGGCGATCTAATAAACAGGCGAGGGCAGAGGCATGGCGACCCGATCAACGCTCAGCTAGCCACAGAGGTTATCAATGCACTAATAAAAGTCACCAATGACATCAACATATAAACTTTAATTAATGAGAAAGCAGTTTTAAGGGAGTGCAATCTTTCCGTTGTCACATTACACAAGCCACCAATCTTGATGAATTAAAGTTTACTAACACAATAAAACAAAACTACTTAATGAATTAAACACATGCAGCACCTTCTTACAGCTCTTGTATCTTTGATTTGGGTGTGTCTTGTGCTGCTGCCTTGACTGAATTCGTCCTAGGTTTCTGGTCTTCGGTCTTCTGTTAAAACTTCGGAACTCGGAACTCTTAATTCGTCTGGTCTTTGGGGTATTTATAGTTTCTGTCTGAGGGTAAGATGCGGCGCATCTAGTAAGTAGATGCGGCGCATTTACTTAACTTCGCGTGGGGTCCAAGATTATAATATTCAGGAATATTCGTACACCGCCAGAAGATGCGGCGTATCTTCATCTTTGGATGCGGCGCATGTCCTCTTGTATCTTGGATCGTATCTGGTGAAATATTGATAGTGATGCGGCGCATGTAACGAGTGAGATGCGGCGCATCTGGAGCAGAACAAGTTGGTTATTCTTCGTTGACCAAAGTTTCATATGCGGCGCATGGGATAAATCCATGCGGCGCATTCTTCAAAGTCAGGCAGTGGTCTTCATTCTCTTCATTCCAACAACCAATTCCAATCTTGATCATTTTACTCCGTTTTTAGTCCATAATCGCTAAGTTTCACCAAATGCTTGTTTTTACCTGAGAATTACAAAAGTAAACGATTAAGTATCAATCCTCATACATAATATAGTAAAACAAGTCAAATTAATATGATAAATGATAGTAATAAAATGTACTTATTTGAGTTCATCAAATATCCCCCCACTTGAACTTTACTTGTCCCCAAGTAAACCTTAGAATTAATCTTATGAAAATGTATCCTAAAAATGTTAGGATTTATTTTTATATTTAAGCATGTATTCATTTTTTGTCATAATCACACAACTAAACACTTAACGAATTAGAAGTAGAATAAAATATTTCGATAAAAGCAAATCTAATCGTTTAACTGTCCAGTCGCGACGAATATTCTATCATAAGCTTGGCAAGTATACACATCTCCACCACTAAAGCAAAGGAATAACAAGTCTAAAGCGGTAAAAGGGGTTTTTAGGCTTAAGGGTTAATTATTCTTATTCACTATCGATCTCAAATTCCAGAAAAGGCGACAAAATCACAAATACATGATCGAATCCACGAACACGATACTTGCAATTGCTCAAATCCTTAACTCGAATAGGCTAAAGATAGGTCCAAACTTCACCAATAATAATATATCAAAAAGGGCGACAAAATCATAAATACATAGCCGAATCCATGACTACGATACTTAAGATTGCTCAAATCCCTAATCTCAATAAATCAAATGTTTGGTTGGATAAAGAGTAATAGGGTATGGATAATATTTGGGATATAAATTGGTGTAAAAATAAAAAATAAACAAAACAAATAAATTAAAATCCTAAGTGTGGTTAATCACTATCTCAACCATCCCATGAATAAGACTCATATCATTGAATAACTCACGCTTTAACACTTGAAACACACGCTTTAGGTAGACACGAATTATACTCAACAAGATCTCAATCAAAGAATAACCTTTAGTTGGCGTTCCCATAAGTGCCAACTCCCATTCAATCCATAGATATAATATACAACAACTAGTGGTGATATCGACCACTTAATACAAAACTTTACATAAGTTGGTTAAAACAAACATCCAACTCTTCATTTTTCTTTTTTTTTTTCTCATTTTTTCGATTTTTTTTTTTTTTTTTTTTTTTTTTTTTTTTTTTTTTTTTTTTTTTTTTTAAGAAACATAAACATAGATGTGTAAAATTTCACCACATCACTATATTGATAATTCTGGATAATTTTTCCATACTTTTCATAACTTCAGAAATAAAGGTAATAGTGAAAGTAGTAAACACACGAAAAATAAACTCAAAGGTATACAATATTTACTTTCACTCCAATTGCATTGTGCAATTTCCCGACCTAACCATAGATAATGAATTACGCACGCGAACACAGGTAATGTAAGGAAACACACTTTGCCTATAGCAATTAACCAACCACGGATTCTAATCTACATGGTAGGCTAAGGTGTAAGGGTGTAACGAAACATTTTAACAAAGGTGTAAGAAACGAAAGGAATGGCTCTGAGTGTTTTTCTAGGGGTATCTTACTCTAAAAATGAGAGTAACAAAAGGGTTTATACGGGGGTTAACTAACCAGTGTAGTTAGCTAATAACACATAACATATAAAGGCTATTTGGGTGTAATCCTAGAAATTTACCAATTTAGACAAGTCATTCCAATTATATAAAATAATACTTATTATGGTGGTCTCGAATAGTATACAAGCCAAGTTCTAAAGTTTACAAGTCACCGGCACACTCATAGATTTGTGAGTTTTGAAAAATCACAATTTTTGAAAATAACGTCATGTGTGCAGCTATGCAACTTAGACTTTAAACAAAAACATGCTAAAAAATTTAAATTTTTATATATTAAGCACATTTTAAGCATATTTTGAAAAGTTTAGGACAAGTAAATGTTAAGTGTTCTAATTCTCCAATCCCCCCACTTAAGTTAAACAACGTCCTCGTTGTTTGTATAAAATTTTAAAAACTGGAAAATAAAAGAATTAGAACAGAAAAACTCCCCTGAGATTTGCTCGGTATGATCCTCCATTTGTATAAGAGCAAAAATCATCTTTCTTGTGGATTAGAACGTTTAAGCTTCATATTCGATGTATCCACAGGAAATGCAGGAATCTATAATACCACCAAGGCTTCAAAACACACCTAAGGTAAGAAAGGTTCAACTTGCATAACACATTAGTAGTTAGGTAAAAATAAAACATAAAAACTTAAAAATGAAAATCATCAGGTCAGTCGATGCGCCGTATCTTATGGAAGAAGATACGCCGTATCGAGCCTGGAATAATTACAAATCAGAATAAAAGATGCGCCGCATCCTTAACCAGGGATGCGCCGCATTTAAAATAAACTGATAAAAAGTTTTAAATTCGAAAATAAAAAATGCAGAAAAATAAAATAAGATATGACCATTTGCAGGAGATGGTCGCATCTCAGGATTGAGATGCGCCGTATCCTCTGCGGCCTGACTGACTCGACACAGAACAGAATAGTAAAATAAAATAAGAGATAAGCATGGGTTGCCTCCCACGAAGCGCTTGTTTTTGTTCGAGTCACGAGCCTGACTCCACCCTTATTTATTGCGTAATAGGGTGTTGTTCCCCCCACTTGGGATCAAGTGCGGGTGATAGTAGCAATAAACACGAAAAGAGTGTAAATTTGCTAGTAAAGATGGAAGAAATAAATAAAGATCATACCTTGGCAATATACGTACATCTTCCCTATCCTTACCCGGTTTGGTTGATAAATTGGATGACTTGACCATTGCATCTGAAAGAGTAGTGTGTTGAGGAAAAATGAGTCTCCTTTCTTCTTGGTTAGTCTCTTTGGTAGTAAGGCGTCCCTTGACTTCCGCAGAAGATGAGAAAGGGTCTTTGGCAAGTAAAAGTTCGAGTTCCTCAATAACCTTCATAGGGTCGAAATCATCATCTTCATCAATCATAGCAATGTTTAAGAGCTCATCACCAAACTCTTCGTCGAGCTCCACCAAATACGGGTTGATCACAGGTGCTTCAATAGGTAGTGTAATAAATTTCACCTCATCATCTTTTTGTTTTGCAACCTGTTTAGGAAAACTAGCAAGATTATTAGTAACGGGATTAATAATATTAAATAAATTTGTACCACTTTGTGTTGTAAGTGACTCCAATTCATCTTGTGAATCTCCATCTTCAACCAGTGGTCTTGCAATTTCAGCATCGTCCCGAATTTCATTTTTAAACAAGTCATCCCAGATTTCTTCAAAAACCCTCGTTGGGTCAAAATCTGGTTGAGGTATGTCATCATAAACTATGGCGTCAAATGGTTCGAAATCAAAATTAGAACACTTTTCATCTTCATCCGTTGGATTGTCTAATGGTGGTAATACGATTGCAGAATATTCTTCAACGTAGGGTTCCGTATACTCATCATCTTGTGCAATCTCCGGAGAAAAAGTACTATCAAGAACAATTGCCGGAATAGGTTTCACGGTATATGAATCTTCTTCATCATCATTTGACATACACCAAGTGTGTTGAAAAGGCAACTTGTTTCTTTCTTTCCTTGACTTTTCTTGCCCTAAAACCAAGTATTCTTCCATAGTGATTTCTTTTGTCTCAATGGCTTGTGCACCATATCTTGCTCTATTCCAATCGTAGATCCCATTATTGCTCAAGGCTCTTTCCTCTCCAAGTCTGATATATTCTTCCATTGTAATATCCGGATCGTCCATCTTCCTGAAATAAAACTTACTTGTGCAAAAGAAGGGTGAAACGATCAAAGTAAAATAAAAGCTTCTGATATCTGATGTTGATGCGTCGTATCCAATAAATGGGATACGCCGTATCTTAATACGTTAAAAATAAGTCAAACTTTTATTCAGAAAAGCAATACGCCGCGCTCGATAAATCAAATGCGCCGTATGTTTAAATAATCAAAAATTAGTTATATTTGTAAAAATTTAATGCGCCGTATCAGTAAAAACTAGTACACCGTTACTTTGTTACGTTCCAAAATATAAGATTTTTGATTATTATTAAAGATGCGCCGTATTGACAAAATCGATGCGTCGCTTCTCGTTATTTAATGAATTCGAAAACTGTTTTTAATAATTAATGCGCCGTATCTGTAAAAACAGATGCGGCGTATCTCGTTAACGTTTAGAAAATTTTTATCAAAAACAGATACGCCGTATCTTGGGGAAAAGATGCGTCGTATCGCTTTATCGCTTAGAAAAAATTTCTTATTAAAAACAGATACGCCGTATCTTGGGGAAAGATGCGTCGTATCGAATTAATTAAACGCGTTGTATTTTTATAAAAATTGAACGCAATACGCCGTATCTGAGAAATCAGATGCGCCGTATCGTTCGATTTAGCTCAGTACAACGATAGCAGAAAACAAAAAATACGAAAAGTAAAAATAAAACACACGAAAATAAACACAAACAAAAGCAAACAAATAACAAACAAAAACAGAAAATATGCAAAATAATACAATGAATGCAAATTAAACTAATACACAACAAAATTAGCGGTTAGATAAAAATTAAAAACCTAATTAAAATACTAATCAAATTAACAGATAATAACAATTCACTCCCCGGCAGCGGCGCCAAAAACTTGATGTGCTGCGTGTGTCGTTGCGGTTTAGCAGTTTTAATGCCTACTCAAGTTTTAAATTTATATTTAGCCGACTTATCAATAACACACACACCTAACGAGCAGTGTACCCGGTCAGTATGAATATAATGGTAAGTAGAGTGTCGATCACTAAGAGTGGAACGTATTATCTAGTTATTCTAATCAGTATTTTAATATATTAAGTTAGCTATAAAATCTAATCTAACGCAAGGGGTTCAGCCTGAGAGACTGGCACGATTTGGTTGCAATTAAATAATAAACTAAACCAATAGGCACGAATCAGCAAGTAGCACACACGTACACAGATAGATACTCGAGACAATAAGAGGGCTGTCCTTATGATAAGTAGTTTGTCACTTGTTTTATTGCTAGTGTTATATGAAGTGTATAGTTCGATGCAACGCACCGAGATTAAGTCCTTTCTCGTTGGTTCTAATCTTATCGGCGAGTAAACCCTTAATGATTACTTATGACTATCCCGTTTATCTTTCTCCTACTTTTCTACAGACCATAGAATGCATAGGCGATCTAATAAACAGGCGAGGGCAGAGGCATGGCGACCCGATCAACGCTCAGCTAGCCACAGAGGTTATCAATGCACTAATAAAAGTCACCAATGACATCAACATATAAACTTTAATTAATGAGAAAGCAGTTTTAAGGGAGTGCAATCTTTCCGTTGTCACATTACACAAGCCACCAATCTTGATGAATTAAAGTTTACTAACACAATAAAACAAAACTACTTAATGAATTAAACACATGCAGCACCTTCTTACAGCTCTTGTATCTTTGATTTAGGTGTGTCTTGTGCTGCTGCCTTGACTGAATTCGTCCTAGGTTTCTGGTCTTCGGTCTTCTGTTAAAACTTCGGAACTCGGAACTCTTAATTCGTCTGGTCTTTGGGGTATTTATAGTTTCTGTCTGAGGGTAAGATGCGGCGCATCTAGTAAGTAGATGCGGCGCATTTACTTAACTTCGCGTGGGGTCCAAGATTATAATATTCAGGAATATTCGTACACCGCCAAAAGATGCGTCGTATCTTCATCTTTGGATGCGGCGCATGTCCTCTTGTATCTTGGATCGTATCTGGTGAAATATTGATAGTGATGCGGCACATGTAACGAGTGAGATGCGGCGCATCTGGAGCAGAACAAGTTGGTTATTCTTCGTTGACCAAAGTTTCATATGCGGCGCATGGGATAAATCCATGCGGCGCATTCTTCAAAGTCAGGCAGTGGTCTTCATTCTCTTCATTCCAACAACCAATTCCAATCTTGATCATTTTACTCCGTTTTTAGTCCATAATCGCTAAGTTTCACCAAATGCTTGTTTTTACCTGAGAATTACAAAAGTAAACGATTAAGTATCAATCCTCATACATAATATAGTAAAACAAGTCAAATTAATAGGATAAATGATAGTAATAAAATGTACTTATTTGAGTTCATCAGCCATCTCATTAGCTTCTTGCTGAAGAGTTTGTTCAGTGGAGTATTGAGATACTGGAATGGGAGTTGTAGTGTCATCCCGAGGAGGTATAGCAGTTGGATCACCCGGAACCGTTGTTGAAGGGACTGGATAAGGTCCTTCCATGATGACCTTTTTGAGATATGGACCATGAGGTTTCCTTAGTTCAACAAATCGAATAAACCGGCTAGACCATTGCACATAGTTTCCAGGTGTCAGCATTGGTGGAGTTTCAAACGATCCTGCTTCATGTCTAGATTGCTGACTACTGATAGCTTCACACATCTTTGTAAACTAGTGAGGTTCTCTTGATGAAGGTTGGTAGTTTTGCATCTGAGGTTGTGGCATGAATTTTTGCTGAGGTGCTGTTTGTGGAGGGAAAAACTGATGTTGTTGTACAAAAGCATGTTGCTGTTGATATTGAGGATGAAATTGTTGTGGTTGCTGATGATATTGTTGTTGTTGATGATGTTGTTGTTGTGGATATTGTTGTAGTTGATAATAGAAATAGAGATTGTATGGTGGTTGAGACATCGTTAGGTAACTTGAAAATGTTAAGGATCTTTAAAGGATAAAGACGGTTGTTGGTGAAGATTAGATTGAGAAACTTTTGAAGAAACTAAGAGGATTTTACTCTAGAAACTCGGAGATTTCAATCGGTGAAACTCGGAGGATTTTACACTAGAAACTCAAGTTACTCGATCAAACTGTAGGTACTCGACTAAAGTTACTCAGCTAGAGTTACTCGACTAAAGTTACTCAGTCAAGTGGAGTTACTCGACTAAAATGAGTTACTTGATCAAACTGAGTTACTCGATCAAAGTGAGTTACTCGATCAAAGTGAGTTACTCGATCAAACTGGAGTTACTCGATCAAACTGAGTTACTCGATCAAACTTAGTTACTCGATCAAACTGGAGTTACTCGATCAAAGTGAGTTACTTGATCAAACTGAGTTACTCGATCAAACTTAGTTACTCGATCAAACTGGAGTTACTCGATCAAAGTGAGTTACTTGATCAATTGAGTTACTCGATCAAACTATCTCAACTACTTAATCTAACTAAATTAAGTAATCTATCTTGATCAGTTGAGTTACTAGACTAAAGCAGTTACTCGATCAAATGTTCCTAGACTAAAGCAGTTACTCGATCAACTTTCTGAATCTCGATCAATGAACAGAAACAACTCGGATGAACAGTACGGAACAGTAACTTATCGGATTTTTGTGATTTTTTCTTAAATCTAATCTTTTAACAACAACCGTTATTATCCTTTAAAGATCCTACATCCACAAGTTCCGTGCGATACATTTTAGTTTGATTCTTCCGATTTCATCACAACAATCAAGGGGGAGAGAAAATGTATCAATCAAGGTCACAAATTAATGAACAGATGTCACCTTTCTCTAATTCTTTACCAACAAACCTTGTTTCTCAAGGATTTCAAGAGAACGATACGCAAAAGCTATTAATGCAAGAAAAAGAGAGAGAAACGAAAGAGAAATGCATGGAATGTTTTAGATTACTTCATTCACACCTTAAAGTCCTCTCAAACAAAGACTTAGCAGAAACTCGTACCGAGTATGGATTTAAACGGGCATTTCCATCACTCTTTGGAGAAGACATTGAGGTGTTCACAAAAACCATGTTTCTCAACGTGGATCAATTGGAGAAGCAACTTGAAAAAGAAGAATTTCACGAAAATGGATCCACGGTCGCCTTTAGAGTGCTCAAGGAACAATTTCAGCAGTTCATTGTTTCCTGGTTATCATCAGATTTTGAAAGTGTCATGACATGCAAGTATTTCTTGGAATACCCTAGAATCGAGGTTAAAACTTTCAAAGACATGTTGACCCAACAAATGGATTCGATTGAAAAGTCAATTGCTGAAAGAGTACTTCACAGACAAGACTATGAAAAAAGAGTGAATAAAAAGAAGTTGTAGAATCAAGAAGAGCATGCTAATACGATTAAAGCATTAGATGCTAATTTGGTTGTTACAGAAAGCAGTGGGACAGAATCAGAAAAGCAGGGTGATAGCAGCAGATCAAGGAATAATACAAATGCTGATTGTGAAGATGTCAAACCCACATATGACACAGAGCTTATATTTGACAAAGAGCCAACGGCTAAGGATGACAGCAGATCAATGAATGATACAGATGCTGATTGTGTAGATGTCAGACACACATGTGGAAAACTAGAAGGGGGGGTTGAATAGTTTTACGTCTTTTTAATTTTATTATGAAAACATTTGTTTATTTTTAAAACACTTAGATTTAAGATTGTATGAAAAATAAAACTTGAACCTTATTATTAGTTATATATGTATTCTTTTAAATTGATTATAAAAGTTTTGGTTTCTTGAATAGAGTTTCAAATTTGATCTTTATGTGAAGTCGACCTCTAAGTAATACTAACAATTATATAAGCCTATGTGTATGAAAGTAATGACGATGTAAGTAAAGAAATAAATAAGGGATGGAAAGATCTAACCGAGACACGAGAGATTTATAGTGGTTCGGCTACAAGGACACCTTCCTTGCCCTACTCCACTCCCCGAGCACCTAGCTCGAGAGTTTTCTTCACAACTTCAATAAGCTCCCTTATGGCGGAGAAAACCTTACACGACTTTGGCTTACACGGGTTTAACGACACAAAGCTAAATGTCGAGTTCTAATCGTAGCTAGAACCAATCTTACAACTTCACAACACAACTTCTTCACGACTTATTCACAACGGCTTCACGACTTGAACTCTAGGACTTCACGACTTCAACACGACCGCTTCACAACTTCTATGCTACGGCTTCACGACTTCAACACAAGGACTTCACGACTAGGACTTCACAACTTCAACACGACCGCTTTACAGCTTCTATGCTACGGCTTCACGACTTCAACACAAGGACTTCACGACTAGGACTTCACAACTTTAACACGACCGCTTCACAACTTCTTCACACCGCAACTACTTCACAACTTCACTATGCTTCTACACTACTTCTTTACACCACAACCTCTTACACAACTTCTTTGCTACTTACACACTACACTAACCTAATCACTTATGTTTACACCTTATATACACACTTTACACAAATGAATGAATGATTTACAAAGTATACAAAACAAACAACTTGAGTAACAAGATGATACTAAGTTGTAATACTTCTAGTCTTGATTGATAGAAGTATTCTTCTTTTGCACTTGGATGGTGGAAGCTTGGATCACTTGGAAACCAATGCTTAAGATTATATGATCAAAGGATTTTAGAAATTATTTACAAAGGTAAGAGGAGATTTAGAACAGAAGGTTTTGGGTGTAAAAGGTAAGGAAAAAGTCCAGAGAAAGACCAGTATTTTTAGGCAAATCTGGGAACCTACTGGAGCGGGGCGGTCCCCTTAAATAGGGGGCCGGTCCTCTTAATTTTAAGGGGACCGCCTTATATAATTAAGGGGGCCGCCCTTGCTGAACGTTGCCCAGATTTGTCTTTTTGTGGGGAAGGTTTTTCTGGGACATTTTTGCCATTTTTGGTTGAAAATTTGAATTCATATTTTTATAATGAATTAAACATATTTATTTAATACCAAAAATGTTTTTCAAAAATATATAAAATGTTTTTGACATTTTATAAAAATTTTAGTGATTAAGAAAAAGTTTCCTTTGATCATATAATGCATTAAGCACTTGTTTATTCATACCTTAAGTGATTAAGTTGTAGAAGTGAATATTTACAACTAAATACTTGTTTATTTGATAAGTTTATGTTTAATGAGTTTACATTTTGTGATTATCAAAACATAGAGATATGAATAAGTATGAATAATGTTTTTAGGCATTATTTATATCAACAATCTCCCCCTTTTTGATGATTACAAAACTAAAACTCATTAAATCCAAAAAATTATTTTTGAACAAGTATTTAGTGAGTTTATATTCACTTCTCCCCCTTTTTGTAGCATCAAAAAGGTTGAGCCGACAAGTTTTAGAGACAAAATTTGTCGGAACGAGAACTCCCCCTTGATGTGTGCTCCCCCTCGTTTGAGGGCACCAAGGAATCGAGATATGGAATACTTGCAAGAAAAATATTAGAAGCACAAGCATATATACATATCATAATATCACATATAAGTTTAACAAGCATAGCAAACACATATTAAGAACATAAAACAAAACATTCATTAAATTAAAAATGATTATGTAAAAGACATAATCGTTGTTACAACATACATAATGCTTAGATCATACATTAGGTAGAGAATTCTAATTTGCCTAGGAAATCCATTTGACTTGCTTGAAAAATGACAGTTTTGGATGAATGATGATGGAGTGTTTGAAATGGTGGTGAGTGATGAGGGTGAGGATGTTTGATTAATGGAGGTGTATTATTGGGTTCATGGAAGTTGGAGAGAGTGGTGGTGGAGAAATTGGAGGTGGAGAGTTTGGAGCGGACCATGTTGGATGAAGGATTTGATGTTGTTCAAGTGATGACGTTGGATTAGCTCTAGCAAGAAGATGCTCAATCCAAGTGAGACGCTCATTTAAGGTGATGGTTTGATTTTGGAGAAAGATGCAACAAGGACAATTGTTGACATGTTTCTCAATTTGACTCAAGTTATGTGGTGATGATGGTAATGATGGAGAGTGGTTGTTATTTGGTGGAGGTGGTGGTGACACTCTTGGTGGTGGAGACATTTGTGAACTTGGGTAATCATGAGTGGATGAGGGTGGACATATGGATGAAGTGGATGTTCCAAGAGTGGTGAGTGTTTTGAATGGTGCATTGGTGGGTTGAGTGTGAGTGAGATTGGGATTGTTGTTTTGAGATTGATCATTGGGAGATGAAGGTGTAGGGATGGATGATTGGTTATGTGTTTGAACAACATCATTTGTTGGGTTATGGCAAGTTTCAAGCTTCCTTCTCCAAATTGGTCTCACCGAGATTTTAGCAACTCTTGAGGGTTTTGACTTTGGGTAGTTGGAGGATGACATGTTTGAGTGGATGATATGAATGAGCATTTATGATGAGGAGATGCATTTATAGTGTAGGAAAGATGTGGTTTAGGAAGGTAAATTTTGGTGGGTGGTTTATGACAAAATGTGTTTGTGAATTTTGGGAAGTATAGGGTAAAATGGGTTGGAAATTGAGAAAGAAAACAGTAATCCGTCACTCCAGATGGCCGGTCCCCTTAATTTTAAGGGGGCCGCCTGGGTATTTAAGGGGGCCGCCCATCTGCTGACTTCCAGATTACTGAAAATGGGTTTTTGGCAGAAATTTGTAGAAAAGGTTGTGTTTTTGAGTTTAGTTTCAAGCAAGTCCAACTTCTTTTTAAGGCAATATAGGATTCAATAACTCATGTATGCTAAGCATATTAAGCAATTTTATCTAGCATGCAATCTACACATTAACCAAGTAACATATACATTTATATATATATATATATATATATATATATATATATATATATATATATATATATATATGGACAAGGAAGCAATAGGTAATTCACAATATCATTTTTAGGAAGATTAATACTCTAGTTAATTAGTCCTAATAAGTGTCTATGTGCAAGGGAGTGGGGAGTTGTGATAGCATGGACTTCTAGTCTTGTACCAAGTGAGATCTTTTAATGAGTAAACCATGATTTTTCATTTTTGATTTAAGTTCACTTATAAATGTCATATACACAAATATAGATGAAATATATGAGATCACTATACATGATTTAAATAGATGTTTTTAGCATTATTCAACAATGTTTGAAGGTAGGTTATTATGTGGATGAGAAAATCATTTCAATGAAGTAGATTTGATTTTATTTCAAAATGTTTTTATGAGGAAAGAAAGTTTATTTTTCCAATCTTTGGCTTTGATAAACACATAATTTTGGATAAAAGTATGAAAGAAAGATGGAGTGGTAAGACATGTTTTAAAAGGAAAAGAGGCATATTCTTTTGAAAAATCATTTTTCTAGAATGTGAAGATTTTGCAAATTTTAAAAACAAATACCATAAAACAAAATGGTTGTAAAAGATCTCACAGTCAAGAAAATAGGTCAAGACTATTGTCACATGCTACCCTTTTCTGCATGTATAATGGCATTTAAGCATATAAATACAAGAAAAATTATCATATCAGAATAGTTTAGAGAAAGACAAAAACTATTCTAATAAATATGCATTTAATAACTAAGCGGATAATTACGGAGACATGCAATTAAAACACTTATGAGCAAGTAAACATCCATAAATTTTATATATGCAAGATGACATAAATCTAGGAATGAAAAACTCTAATGAAAAACAAAGTTCATAAAAGTAAACTAGCGTTAGGTATATTTAGGAAGAATAATGTAATCAGGTTGGAGAATGAGTATGAGACTATTACTAGTGGTGCTCAATTCAGGCTAAACACGACCATTTTTACGGGTTACACACACCCAACTTCTCACATAGAAGCAATTTAACCGTTAGATCAAATTGAGTTTCTAGTCAATAGATTCTCCAGTAGTCATTCTCCTTTTTTTTTTTTTTTTTTTTTTTTTTTTGAAGAAATTAAGATCCTAAATTTACCTATCGAAGAGTACTAAATATGAAGATTGATTGGTTTACTAATACTTAGGGGGACTAACTAAAGGGTTTCTAGTTTATTAAGCCGCATAACGAATATAACTAAATAGTAAAAGCAAAGCAACCTATCAAACTAAGTGTATCTTAAGGCATTAGTATGATTATATGCATGAAGAAATTACTTATGAAATTTAAAAAGAGAACTTACCTCACGTCCTATCTTTTCTTCGTAATGTCTCGGATGATAATCGACGTGTGAATGATAGGTGAGTCTTCAAGATAACCAAGATGTGAAAGTATATCAAGGCAAGCTTCTAACACCATAATTAATATCGAAGTGGCTTGACCCGAACATGTCTTGTACTAGACTCATTTGATATCTTAGCCTTGATGCATATAACGTCTTATGTAGAATCTTCCACATTTAGACGAGATGGCAAGAGAATCCATAAATATTCCACTACGTCACTAGGTTTCGAATTTGAGTAGGTTGTCGTAAGATTGAGTATCATTCCTTTGAGCGTAACGTCACCTGATCAATTAAAACAACTTGGTACCCGGATTCTCATGGGTCCGAGATGGTTAGTTGAGGACATCCATTGCATTTGAATGCACATGGTGAGGATGTCGCCAAGAAGTACAAGAATTCCTTAACAGTTTGTTTTAAAGTACAAACAGTGGATTTCTTGACTTATATCATTTATAATCATAGTAACTAACATTATTTCTAAATTTCTCTAATAGGTTTTTCAATTTTAATTTGTTTTGATTTACTAGTTGATGAGTTATCCGAACTAAATCCTAAACCGGTTTTATCATTGAATGGCTTTTGACAACTTAGTAAGTATTTAAGAGATTTGGAGCTTTCTTCAAATTTAGCTAATATTTTTGCTCTTTCATTTAATCTTTTAATTTCAAGTTTATAATCTTGACATGTTTTGCATTCTAGATCAATTTCAATATTACTTTCAAGTTTAGACATTTTATCATCTAAAATTATTTCTTTTTCAAGATTACTTTCAAAAGTTTTTGATGATTTATGTTTAGAAATAGTTTTTAGATCTATGTTGCAAAAATGTTTAAACTCATTTTCTAGTTTTGAAAATTCTAAAAAGAATGGATCATAGCAAAAATGTTTTTCAAAAATATATAAAATGTTTTTGACATTTTATAAAAAATTTAGTGATTAAGAAAAAGTTTCCTTTGATCATATAATGCATTAAGCACTTGTTTATTCATACCTTAAGTGATTAAGTTGTAGAAGTGAATATTTACAACTAAATACTTGTTTATTTGATAAGTTTATGTTAAATGAGTTTACATTATGTGATCATCAAAACATAGAGATATGAATAAGTATGAATATTGTTTTTAGGCATTATTTATATCAACAACACACATGACACAGAGCCCATATTTGACGAAGAGCCAATGGCTGAGGTACAATCATTTGTCAATAATAGTATGTCTGCTCATGATCGCCAACTTACTGAACAACCTGAATTCAGAAATGAAGGAGGGGTTGATCAGAATGTTGACGAACATCTTGTCAAACAAACTTTGCCTGATCCATTAAATGAAAACAAAACAAATGTACCATCAAATCAAACTCTCGAGTTTGAAAATGCTTGTCTCAAAAAGACCATTGCCCAGTTTCAAAAAGATTTTTCAAAACTAGAGGCACATTGCATCTCACTTGAACTTAAACTGCAAAACGAATCTCTAACTTCGGGCAACAATGGTAAATCTTTGAATGAAGAAAGTAAACGTATGGATACATTAGTTAAAGAAAATGAGTTGTTGAAAGTTCAAATTCAAGCAAAGGTGTTTGCACATGCTGCATTGCAAAACAAATTAAGAAGATTGACTGGCCAAAGTGTGGATACTAAGTTTGCAAAACCATCAATCTTGGGGAAACCGCCTCTACAACCTATCAGAAAATAATCAGTGGTTAGACAACCAACTGCATTTAAATCTGAACGACCTAAATATTCAAAATCTCGGTTTGCCTCCCAAGTTGTTGAGAAAAATGATTTGACAAAACCAGTCACTCCACATTCTTGGCCTAAGAAAAATGCATTTGTCTCTGCTAAACCTCAACAAGTGTTTATACCTGGCTCATCTAGGATTAGTTCAAAAACAGTGTCTAAAGTAAGCATTAAAAGTAAAGAGTCTTATGGCATAAATGACACATAAAAGAACTATGATCTAGAAAAAGCTAGGAAAAGGGCACTACTTCAAAAGGACGGAATTCTAGGTTCAAAACCTTGTTTGATGCCTTCCACTGTTTTACAGAACACTGCTAATAGTTGCAAACCAAAACCTAGGAGCACTCAACAAACAAATAGGAATTGGCTAGCATCTAAGAGTAGTTGCAATGTCTGTGTGTCAAAATATCTTCAAGAAGTGAATTCACGTGCAAAGGCACAATCGACTAAGACAATCAAACCAAACAAACCCGTTGAAACAAAAGAAAAGATTCAGAAACCTAAAAAGTAGATCAATATAGGACGTAGGTTTTCTCAACTAAGTGATGCTCCCACATTTCATTCCGCTGCATCTAGAAGGAAAACATCTCCTAGATCTAACCTTAGGTGGGTTCCCACGGGTAGAATCTTCAAAACGATTGGTCTTAGGTGGATTCCTACTGGAAAGATTTTAGACAGTTGCACCAAAACACATGTGAACTCCACAACATTTATCACTGAGACGAGATAGCAAACCATTGGAATCGTGTGTTCAGGAGTCAAGAAGATAATTGACACTACAACTTTATGCTTCTAACATTTGGAACCCAGTTTCACTTGGGGATCCATGTTCTCTGGTTGTCTCTTCTTTCTTTTCAGATATATGTCAATGGCTTCAAAACAACTCAGTTTCGGACCCGAGCTTAATGTGATGACTTCTGAGCAAAACAGCTTAGGACCCGCCTCTAACCGTCTGAACTTCCCTGATCAATCAGCTGCACCACTCTCTCTCAACCGCAAGGATTTGGAAGTCTTGTTTGCTCCATTGTTCGATGGTTCTCTTGTTAGTCGTGCTTCAAATGTATCCACCAGTTCCGTTGCACAACATGTCAATATTCCAGTACCTGATACAACTGCTACAACAACATCAGTTGCTGCAGATGCACATCCGACATAATCATCATCAACAGTAGAACAAACTGCCTCCAATACTGAGAATGCAGCTGAAGATCCCCTACCTCAAGATGCACCCACACCATCAACTTATGTACCGACTTAAGTTTCGGGTGCAGATGAGAAGACTGGAGAGTTACACGGGAGGACGAGCTAGAATTCCAAACATTCTCACTTTCCGCCATCCTGAGTAAACTCAATGGTATTACTTGTCAAAATTTTGTCATTATCTTATCATTTTCTTATATATGACTATGGTTTGTGTACACATAACAGTGCACAACCAGTACCTGTAAAGACAGGACCCTGAGGTACGCATCAGTGCATCAAATCCTGATCAAAGGAGCGAAAGCTTCTTTCTTATGAGTAGAATGAAACCTGAATGTTTTCTAAGTTTTTCAAAACATTCTGCTCATAAGGACAAGTATTCCCTCGTCAAGGGGGAGTATTTGAAAAATAATCTTTGTTCTGATAAACAAAAGTTCTTGAAATTCTTCCCTAAAACTCAAAAACAGCATATTTTAATCATAAAGTTTTTCAAAAACATCATGAGTATGCTATTTTTGAGGGGGAGAATAACTGATGATTAAAATATGGTAAAGGAAAGATGGAATCTCATAAGTGCTCGACTCAGAATTGACCCTCGAATTGACGGTAGAAAAAAGTCAGTAGTCGAAAGGACATGTCCTAGACGGGTAATAATTTCAAGCCAGTTCATCTAGTGATGTAAACGTGTCTCGCAACGGACGTGTCTGAGTAGAATGTACCGATTTCGAGCGATTTTCCTTGAATGTGATCAGGATGGGTAATAATTTCAAGCTAGTTTACTAGTGATGTAAGCGTGTCTCGCGACGATCATGCTCATTGAAAATCAATCAATTCAAAAGTGCCAACTCTTCCCGGCATGTGCAAATTTACTTTAACTATATATGAGCACATGTTAAGGGGGAGTCTTTCTGAAAATCACAAAACTCTCGAAGTGTTAACAAAATATGTTTTCACAATCATAAACACTTTGAGAGATCTTTCAAAAGGTTTGGTTATGGCAACAATAGGATAGTCATGGAGTAATAAGGTGACTAAGGTTAGGAATAACCGTCCTATGATCCGCTAGAGCCGGAGGGACCTACCCAAGGACAATACCAATAGTTTAGAACTAGAAAGTCCTAGGTATGATACAAAAAAGGAGAAATGAAATGTAAGGAGAAAGAAAGGGTTGAAGAATTAAAAAGAAAAGCAAAGAAAAGGGTGAAAAGAAATAGCCCTCCATTTATTCAACCTTAGGGCAGACACCGGGTTCAATACATAATCTACTGGTTGACTGAGCATCACCGGTATTGAAGACAAAAGACGTCATGGACCCAGTGACGCACTGCATTAAACCTTCTAAGCCACTCAGGTGTCTCTCAAAAGGCACTTGTTTCATTTCACACGGAGAACCCTTCATCATCTATCAACCTCTCACTACGAGATGTGTTGATATTGAAAAGGAGGCACTCTGCTCCACGCCTCCGACGACCAAACAAATGTGCACTAATCGAGTCTAGAGCCATGAGATTCATCAAAGATCTCTTAGGAACACTTAGTATTACACTGTTGTTCTACATCATGGGCAGCAGTTGTAAAATTAAGAAGAGTCCTTCGCAGATCTTAGCAATCCGCCGAGAACATTCTTGAGAGAATTCACAATTGTGATTCTCAGTGATAGAATGGAAATCCTGCCAGGATAACATCAAACAACCCTGACAGCAGGTCATTTCGGTAACTCCTTGTGGGTTACGCTTAGTGTTTGTTCCAAAAATGGTCTACAGTCGTGGGGTGATCTCCAGCGACTCACTGAATCGTGGGTGCACTTCGGTGTGTCCGTGTTAGCCCTTTCGGGGGTATCCGGTTCAGAACGGCCTGGGCAAGGATTTGAGAAAGTCTTTACACTATGCTGTTGACAATCTCAAGTCTGAGCCTGTAAGTGCCGGTTGGTTCGTGCTGCTGCTGCTGCGGAGGAGCTTGAAGACCTGGAGTTCAACCACCATCAAGACTCCATCATGCTCTTATCTTGAAGATAAGTTCTCATAAAGACTCAGAAATATCAAAAGTTCAGAATATGTTAAAGAAAAGTTAAAGTTCAAGCACTACAACCTTTCACAAGTTAAAGATTGAAGAAGTGAGAACACGTTGAAGAACCAAAGTCAAAAGACATATGAGCATGGTGGAGAAGGCGTGAAGACACCAGATGCAGAGACCATTGGAGAACGGCAGATTAGTACCATATCATATCACATCAAAATCAAGAACAAAGAACAAAGATTCAGAAGACGTCAAAGCCACAAGAAGCAAATACGACGTCAAGCAACCTTGATGACCAATACTTAGGGGGAGATTGTTGGGAACACGTTTTGTATTAATTCAAGTATTGATCATATTGTAATAGGTTGCTTTGGCCTTTAGGTTTGTTATTAGGCCCAGCCTATGTAGAAGGCCCATGGGCTGTGTCGTTTATTTATTTTATTATGTTTAAGTATGTTAATTAGGGCTACAAGCCCAAGTCATGTAAAAACTATAAATACCTCCTCCCATCCAAGGGAGAGGGTTGGTTGATTGTATGCTAAACATTTCCATATTATTGTGTGATCAATCTTCCACTCTCTTTCTCTCTCTAGATCTAGGTTTAATTAGTGGTTAATTAGTGTAGCTTGTGTGATAATTAATAGCAACATCACCTATCATTGAAGATTGGATGTCTAATGATGATGAGGATCAGGTCAAGGCTAAACCTAAGGTTGAAAGTGTAACAGTCAATCCTAGTGTTGAACAGATTAAATTTGTCAAACCTAGTTTTGGTAATAAGGTGTCTAGAAAAATTGTTAAATACACTGAGCAACCTAGGGAGAACACTAACAGGCCTAAAGGTAACCAAAGGAGTTGGAATAGTATGATATCTCAAAGGTTAGGAAGTGACTTTGAGATGATCAATAAGGCTTGTTATCATTGTGGTAGTTTTGAACATTTACAAGATAATTGTTTTTACTATCAAAAACATGTGTGGAACTATGCTAGGAGGGTGAATCATAAAAGTTTTTCTAAAAGTACTCACCCACATGCTAAAAGAAACATGGTTCCAACAGCAGTACAAACAAAATCTGGTTTAGTATCAGTTTCAACTGCTAAGCAAAATGTTTCTAAACCAGCAGGAATAACTCATACTGCTAGATTAGTTAGTATTGCTAACACCAAAAGAACAGTGAATGGTGCTAAACAATTGTCTAAGTTTTCAAATAAAGCACATTCCACTGTAAAAAGACCCATTCAAAAGACAACAGCAATTAGTGCTGCTAAGGCAAAAGCAGTAGTTTCTACTGCTAAGCCAAAGGCAATAACTGATACTGTTTTGAAAAATCACTTTTATGCTGTTAAGGCCTCAGCTTGTTGGGTCTGGAAACCAAAAGTTAAAGTTTTAGATCATGTTTCCAGAAACAACAGTGCATCTATAGTTTTAAAGAGATATGATTATGTAGATGCACAAGGCAGATCCAAGTCAGTATTGGCTTGGGTCCCCAAAATGAACTGATTTTCTTACTTTATGTGCAGGGCAATCCATAGGTGGAATTGGAAGATAAAGGATTATTTGATAGTGGATGCTCAAGGCACATGACTGGAAACATGTCCTATCTTGAAGATTTTGAAGCTATTGATGGAGGATATGTTGCTTTTGGGAGTAATCCCAAAGGAGGGAAAATCACTGATAAAGGTACTATAAAAACTGGTAAATTAGATTTTGATAATGTGTACTTTGTCAAAGAGCTTAAGTTTAATCTCTTTAGTGTCTCACAAATGTGTGGCAAAAAGAACAGTGTTCTTTTTACTGACACTGAATGTATTGTCTTATCACCTGACTTTAAGTTGACTGATGAAAGTCATGTTCTACTTAAAGTTCCTAGAACAGACAACATATACAGTGTTGATTTAAAGAATATGGTTCCCAAAGGAGGCTTGACTTGTCTCTTTGCATAGGCCACATCAGATGAATCTAAGCTTTGGCATAGAAGACTTGGACATTTAAATTTCAAAACAATTAATAAATTGGTTAAGGGAAACCTTGTAAGAGGTTTACCTTCAAATGTTTTTGAAAATACTGAAATCTGTGTTGCTTGTCAGAAGGGAAAACAACATAGAGCTTCTTGTAAGACCAAAGTAGTGAACTTTATAAGTCAGCCATTACATATGTTGCACATGGATTTATTTGGACCAACATTTGTAAAGAGTTTAATGAAAAAGATGTATTGCCTAGTTGTCACATATAACTATAGTAGGTTTAATTGGGTGTTCTTTTTAGCAACTAAGGATGAAACTAGTAGCATTAGGCTTTCATAACTAAGGTAGAAAACCTAGTTAACCATAAGGTTAAAGTGATAAGATGTGACAATGGAACTGAGTTCAAGAATAGGGAGATGAACCAGTTTTGTGAGATGAAATGTATTGAGAGACAGTATAGTGTAGCTAGAACTCCTCAACAAAATGGAGTTGCTGAGAGGAGGAATAGGACACTTATTGAGGCTGCTAGAACAATGTTAGCTGATTCTAAATTACCTACTACTTTTTGGGCTGAAGCAGTTAATACTGCTTGTTATGTGCAGAATAGGAGTAAAGTAGTTAAGCCTCATAACAAGACCCCTTATGAACTTTTACATGGTAGAAAATCATTGCTTGATTTCTTAAGACCATTTGGGTGTCCTGTTACTATCTTGAATACCATAGATCACTTAGGCAAGTTTGATGGCAAGGCTGATGAAGGATTCTTTGTTGGATACTCAATGAATATCAAAGCTTTTAGAGTATTCAATAGTAGGACCAGGAAAGTAGAAGAGAACTTGCATGTTAGGTTTAGTGAGAGTACACCTAATATTGCAAGAAATGGACCAAACTGGCTTTTTGATATTGATTCACTAACCAAAACTACGAATTATGAGCCAGTTGTTACAGGTACAGAGTCTAACAATTTTGTAGGTACAAAAGCAAGTAATGATGCAGGTCAAGCTGATAAGGAGTCAAGACCTGACAAAGATTATATTTTGCTGCCTATTTGGACTGCTGATCCACCCTTCTCAACACAAGAGTCAAAGAGTTCACACGAAGATGATCTTGCTGAAGATCCAAAAGATGATAAAGAAGATGGTGTAAAATCTTATTATGATGAACAAGAAAAGGATGATGTATCAGATGATATTAACACTAGCAGTACTACATCTGTTAATACTGCTAAGCCTAGTGTTAATGCTGCCAATGAAGAAATTAACACTAGCAGTACCAATTTTGTTAATGCTGCTAAGTCAAGTGTTAATGTTGCTGACAAGGAAGGCATATCTTTTGATGATGATGACTATCCTGATGATCCAGACATGCCTGAATTGGAAGAAATCTATCCTGATACTGATGATGACGTACTTGGTGCAGAGGCTGATTTAACTAATATGGAAAATATGGTACCTGTCAGTCCTATTCCAACTACAAGAGTTCACAAGAATCATCCTAAGGAACAAATCATTGGAGAGCCAAAATTTGTTGTTCAAACAAGAAGGATGATAAATATTTGAAGGAACAAGGTTTCTTTGTTAGAACCCTTCATCAAAGAAACAGTCACAAAGACCTTCAAAACTGTTTGTTTGCATGTTTCCTATCACAAATAGAACCCAAGAATGCTTACAAAGCATTACAAGATCCAAGCTGGGTGGAAGCTATGCAAGAAGAGCTTTTACAATTTAAGCTTCAAGAAGTTTGAACACTGGTAGATTTGCCTAATGAGAAGAGGGCAATTGGTACTAAGTGGGTTTTTAGATGCAAAAAGGATGAAAGAGGTATTGTGATTAGAAACAAGGCAAGGTTAGTAGCTCAAGGATACACTCAAGAAGAAGGTATTGATTATGATGAAGTATTTGCTCCAGTTGCAAGAATTGAAGCTATAAGATTGTTCTTGGCTTATGCTTCATACAAAGACTTTGTAGTGTATCAAATGGATGTTAAACGTGCTTTTACGTATGGGACTATTGAAGAAGAAGTTTATGTCTCACAACCACCTAGTTTTGAAGATCCAAATTTTCCTTACAAGGTGGAGAAGGCACTATATGGTTTACATCAAGCTCCTAGAGCTTGGTATGATACATTGTCAACATACTTGTTGAACAATGGTTTTAGTAGAGGAAAGATTGATAAAACTTTGTTTATCAAAAGGCACAAAGATGACATCTTGTTAGTTAAAGTTTATGTTGATGACATCATCTTTGGATCAACAAACAAGGCTTTATGTGTTGAATTTGAAAAGTTTATGCATGAAAGATTTCAGATGAGTTCAATGGGTGAACTTACATTCTTCTTAGGGTTACAAGTTAAGTAAAAGGAAGATGACATATTTATCAGTCAAGATAAGTATGTGGCTAAAATTTTGAAGAAGTTTGGATTTACTGATGTGAAGCCTGCAAAGACAACTATGGAAACATCCAAGCCCCTGCTCAAAGATGAAGATGGTGAAAAAGTTGATGTTCATTTGTACAGATCAATGATTGGCTCATTGATGTATCTTACTGCTTCAAGACCTGACATCATGTTTGCAGTGTGTGGCTGTGCAAGATATCAAGTCACACCAAAAGTTTCACATCTTAATGCTGTGAAGAGAATTTTTAGATATTTGAAAGATCAACCCAAATTAGGCCTTTGGTATCCAAAAGATTCACCTTTTGACTTGGTTGCACACACTGATAGTGACTATGCTGGAGCTAGCTTGGATAGAAAATCAACAACAGGAGGTTGTCAGTTTTTGGGGTGCAGGTTGATTTCATTGCAGTGCAAGAAACAAACTATGGTTGCAAATTCCATAACTGAAGCTGAGTATGTGGCTGCTTCAAGTTGCTATGGACAAGTGCTCTGGATTCAGAATCAATTGCTGGATTATGGGTACAATTTTATGCAGACTAAAATATATATTGATAATAGCAGTACTATGTGCATTATTAAAAATCCTGTTTATCACTCAAAAATAAAACATATTGAGATAAGACATCATTTTATAAGAGATTGTTATGAAAAGAAGTTATTTCAAATTGTTAAAATTCATACTGATAACAATGTTGCAGATTTGCTCACAAAAGCTTTTGAGGTGGGTAGATTTCAATTTTTGGTTGTCAGTATTGGCATGATTAATCTTTAAAAAAAATCTTATCTCTTTGTGTTTTTGTAAAGTTTTTAAAAGGATTAGTACTGTTATTAGTTCAATAAACTGTTTTTGCTGCTAAGTATACTTGGTGTTGCTAGTGTACTTAATACTGCTGTGTTAATAATGCTAATTATACTTAGAATTGCTAAGTTATATTTAGAGCTGCTAGTTAATGCTGCTAGTTTTTTTGATGAACTCAAATAAGTACATTTTATTACTATCATTTATCCTATTAATTTGACTTGTTTTACTATATTATGTATGAGGATTGATACTTAATTGTTTACTTTTGTAATTCTCAGGTAAAAACAAGCATTTGGTGAAACTTGGCGATTTTGGACTAATAATGGAGCAAAACGTGCATTAAGTGAAGAGTCTACTGACATGGACAAGATCAAGACTAATCTGCTCCAGATGCGCCGCATCTCACTATCAACATGCGCCGCATCTCTATCAAGATATCACCAGATACGATCCAAGATACAAGAGGACATGCGCCGCATCTAATAAAGAGTTACGCCGCATCTTCTGGCGGTGTACGAATATTCCTGAATATTATAATCTTGGACCCCACGCGAAGTTAAGTACATGCGCCGCATCTACTTAAGTAGATGCGCCGCATCTCCCCTCAGACACAAACTATAAATACCCCGTAGACCAGACACATTCGAGAGTTCGGAGATTCGGAAACCCTAAAACCTAAAGACCGAACAGAAGAGAAGGACGAATTCAGTCAAGAGGCAGCACAAGACACACCCAAATCGAAGATACAAGAGCTGTAAGAAGGTGCTGCATGTATTTAATTCATTAAGTAGTTTTGTTTTATTGTTTTAGCAAACTTTAATTCATCAGGATTGGTGGCTTGTGTAATGTGACAACGGAAAGATTGCACTCCCTTTAATACTTGCTTTCCCATCAATTAAAGTTTATATGTTGATGTCTTTGGTTACTACTTATTAGTGCATTGACCACCTCTGTGTTTATCAGTGGCTTGCGGGCACCCGACTGCGGGACAAGGTGTGGCTCCCACGGTTGTTTCTAAATTGATCACTTAGGAATAACTTTTAGACATAAGTCGTCATTAAGGGTTTACTCGCCGATGAGAATAGGACCAACGAGAAAGGGTTAATTACATACACTTCATATAAAGCTATCAATAAAACAAGTGACAATCTACTTAATCATAAGGACAGCCCTCTTATTGTCTCAAGTATCTATCTGTGTACGTGTGTGCTACTTGCTGATTCGTGCCTATTTGTTTATTTTATTATTTAATTGCAAACAAAACTGTGCCAGTCTCTCAGGCTGAAACCCCCTTGCGTTAGGATATTAAAATACTGATTAGATTAACGAGATTATACGTTCCACTCTTAGTGATCGACACTCTACTTACCATTATCTTCATACTGACCGGGTACACTGCTCGTTAAGTGTGTGTGTTATTGATAAGTCGGCTAAATATAAATTTAAAACTTGAATAGGCATTAAAACTGCTAAACCGCAACGACACATCACGCGCATCAAGTTTTTGGCGCCGCTGCCGGGGAGTGAATTGTTATTATCTGTTAATTTGAATTAGTATTTTAATAGAAAAACCTAATTATAATACTCGTGGTGTATCTTAATTTGTTTTTTTCTTTTTATTAGATTAATTGCATCATTGTACTATTTTGCATATTTGTTGTATTGTGTGTTATTTGTTTGCTTTTGTTTTTATTTTTGTGTGTTTTATTTTTTTTGTTTGGTGTGTTTAATTTTTATTTTTATTTTTCGTATTTTTCTGTTCTGCTATCGTTGTACTGTGCTAAATCAAACGATACGGCGCATCTGATCTCTCAGATACGGCGTATTGCGTTTAATTTTTTTTAATACAACGCGTTTAATTAATTCGATACGACGCATCTTTTCCCCAAGATACGGCGTATCTGTTTTTAATAAGAAAATTTTTCTAAGCGATAAAGTAATACGACGCATCTGCTTTTGTAGATACGGCGTATCTGTTTTTGATAAAAACTTTTCTAAAACGTTAACGCCATACGACGCATCTTCTTTTGAAGATACGGCGTATCTATTATTTTAATTAAAAACAGTTTGCGAATTATTAAATAAATACGGCGTATCGATTTCCGTCGATACGGCGCATCTTACTGAATCAAAAATCTTTTATTTTTTAAACGTAACGAAAATACGGCGCATTAACTTTCGTTAATACGACGCATTTAATTTTAATTAGATAAACTGATTTTTGATTAACTAATTCGATACGGCGCATTCATAAATTCTAAGCGGCGTATCTATTTTCTGGATAAAAGTCTGATTTAATTTTAACGATCATAAGATACGGCGTATCCAACTTTTTGGATACGGCGCATCGTCTGCAGATATCAGCTATTTTTATTCTTATATCCGTTTCAATATTCATTAATTTCTCTTCTAGCGAACAAATCCTACTGATGATTTTACCTTGGATGACAGATTTTGCTATGGAAGACATGTCAGTTAACGGATATCTTGCTAAGGAATGCTTGTTTTCAGATTCATTCAATGTACTCATGATCGATGCAGACTTATTCTCTTGGGAGACTCCTCTTGAAGCTGCTTTTAAGGAATTTATGCGTTTATGCAACATTGACAAAGAGGTATTCTCTTATGATGTATTTGTGAGATACACTGGAGAAGAATTGTCGCTCTTATGGCCTAAGATTGAAGCAGAAGGATTGAACTGGACTACTATCGAAGAAGATGATGGGAAATTCTCTCTTGCATACACGGACTCAAGCAACAACAACTGTGGTGGAGACAATACCCAAAACTCTTACATGCCTTATTTCGAGTGGTACAAGGGATTAGATGAGAACTATCAGGATAATGACATGAATTATGCTTTGGCGGAACTACTATTTCATGGCAGGATAGTAAGATTGATAGACCTCTCCCTCAATGATTGGTTAGAACTCAAATATGGTAGTCCGGAATTTGCCCCTGCAAACGAAGTCAAGGAGATTATGACTTCATGGTTGACTCGGAGTTTTAAGAAACAATTTAACGAGTTCATGGAGATAAAAAAGAATATGATTGGAAAGGTTTGCTTTGACGTTAACCATGACCCTAACGATGTTGATTTTTCTGAATGGTTAGCTAGTAAGTTTAATAACCATAAGAGCATGGATCGAGCTACTAAGGATGCATTATGGGTATATTGGATGAGAGGAGAAGACGAAGAAGTAGAAAGCGATTATAGGTCGTCACATCATAATTCAACAATCAATGAAGGCATTGAAGAACTTTTCAGAATTGACATTGATTTGTTAGAGTATGAGACACCCTTGTGCAAGCAGTTCAAGGAATTTAACTACCTTCTTCGAGTCGATGATGATGTGCTTACTGGGGATCTACCAGGATTTAAGACTTATGACGATTTCAAAAACACCTGGTACTATGAATGGAATGACCAAGTACCATGGGTTTGGGATAAACCATGGGAATTTGAGCACATTAATCATACCTGTACACCCTTCGTTTTCAAAGACGGGAGTAGTGTTTGGCCAACCTGTGATTATAAAAGTGACGGAACCTGTAATGGGGGAAGTATAATTGGGATGAAAAGAGTTGGAAAGGATGTAACCTTTGAAAATTATGAGTGGTACGATAATGTTGAAGACTGCCCACGAAAATCGGAGGCTTTACAAGAAAAGGGCAGGATTGAACGCTTGAAAGGACTTAAAGGGACATCGGATACTACTTTCTGGGAATGGGTGCATAAACAGTTTGATGATTTCACAAAGCTTAGTCGACGGTTACAATATGATTTGGAAAGAGAATGGGAGGCGATTCAAGATGATAATAATAATGAGTCGTTGATTGAGGAACTTGATGACTATTTGATTAAGGATCCTTATTTTGAGTTTGTTGACAAGGACGAAGAAGAGTTCACCAAAAGAAAGTGTCAACTACTTGGGATTCCATACAATGAGCCACCCATGATTACTTCTGAAAAATTTAAAATCATCAAATATTCTTTGGATCCTGATGAAGAATATACTGCGGTGAAAACAAAGAATTATACTAGGCTAAGTCGAACTGAAGAAAACGTCGCAGAGATATACGGGAAAATCTTTCGGATGAAGGAAGAAGGATGGACCGTGACAAGGACAAACTAAGGAGCTGAACGTGAGTCTAACTTGAAGACTCTGGAATAAAGACAAGTGCTGACCGGGAGACAACCCGGATTTATCTTTTATTATTCTGTTTTCTGTGTCGAGTCAGTCCAGGCCGCACGAAGATACGGCGCATCTCAGTCCTGAGATGCGACGCATCCTCTGCAATGGTCATATCTTATTTTATTTTTCTGCATTTTTATTTTCGACTTTAAAACTTTTTATCAGTTATTTTAATGCGGCGCATCCCTGGTTAAGGATGCGGCGCATCTTTATTCTGATCCGTATTTATTCCAGGCTCGATACGGCGTATCTTCTTCAATAGGATACGGCGCATCGACTGACCTGATGATTTTCAGTTTTAATTTTTAAGTTTTATTTTTACCTAACTACTAATGTATTATGCAAGATGAACCTTTCTTATCTTAGGTGTGTTTTAAAGTGTTGGTGGTATTATAGTTTCCTGAATTTCCTGTGGATACATCAAGTATGAAGCTTTAACGTTCTAATCCACAAGAAAGATGATTTTTGCTCATATACTAATGGAGGATCATACCGAGCAAATATCAGGGGAGTTTTTCCGTTCTAATTCTTTTATTTCCAGTTTTTAACCTTTTATACAAACAACGAGGACGTTGTTTAACTTAAGTGGGGGGATAGGAGAATTAGAACACTTAACACTTACTTGTCCTAAACTTTTTCAAAAATTATGCTTAAAATGTGCTTAATATATCAAACTTAAAAATTTTTTAGCATGTTTTTGTTTAAGATCTAAGTTACATAACTGCACACATGACGTTATTTTCAAAAATTGTGATTTCCAAAATTCACAAATCTATGAGTGTGCCGGTGACTTGTAAACTTTAGAACTTGGCTTGTATACTATTCGAGACCACCATAATGAGTATTATTTATTTAATTGGAATGACTTGTCTAACTTGGTAAAATTTCTAGGATTACACCCAAAAAGCCTTTTTATGTTATGTGTTATTAACTAACTACACTGGTTAGTTAACCCCCGTATAAACCCTTTTGTTACTCTCATTTTTAGAGTAAGATACCCCTAGAAAAACACTCAGAGCCATTCCTTTCGTTTCTTACACCTATGTTTAAAATGTTTCGTTACACCTTAAACCTTAGCCTACCCTGTAGATTAGAATCCGTGGTTGGTTAATTGCTATAGGCAGAGTGTGTTTCCTTACATTACCTGTGTTCGCGTGCGTAATTCATTATATATGGTTAGGTCGGGAAATTGCACAATGCAATTGAAGTGAAAGTAAATATTGTATATTTTAGAGTTTATTTTTCGTGTGTTTACTACTTTCACTATTTACCATTATTTCTGAAAGTGTGAAAAGTATGGAAAAATTATCCGGAAAGAAAGTTGTAGTGATGTGGTGAAATTTTACACATCTATCTTTATGTTTCAAGTTAAAAAAAAAAAAAAAAAAAAAAAAAAAAAAATCGAAAAAAATGAGAAAAGAAAAAGAAAGAAAAAAGGGAGTGTTGGATGTTTATTTTAAGCCAACGATGTAAAGTTATGTAAGTGGTCGATATCACCACTATTTGTTGTACTATATCTATGGATTGAATGGGAATTGGCAGTTATGGGAATGCCAATTAAGGATTATTCTTTGATTAAGATTTTGTTGAGTATAATTCGTGTCTACCTAAAGCGTGTGTTTCAAGTGTTAAAGCGTGAGTTATTCAATGATATGAGTCTTATTCATGGGATGGTTGGGATAGTGATTAACCACACTTAGGATTTTAATTTATTTGTTTTGTTTATTTTTATTTTTACACCAATTTATATCCTAAATGTTATCCATACCCTGTATTGTTCTTTATCCAACCAAACCTTTGATTTATTGAGATTAGGGATTTGAGCAATCTTAAGTATCGTAGTCGTGGATTCGGCTATGTATTTATGATTTTGTCGCCCTTTTTGATATATTATTATTGGTGAAGTTTGGACCTATCTTTAGCCTATTCGAGTTAAGGATTTGAGCAATTGCAAGTATCGTGTTCGTGGATTCGATCATGTATTTGTGATTTTGTCGCCTTTTCTGGAATTTGAGATCGATAGTGAAATAAGAATAATTAACCCTTAAACCTAAAAACCCTTTTTACCGCTTTAGACTTGTTATTCCTTAGCTTTAGTGGTGGAGATGTGAATACTTGCCAAGCTTATGATAGAACATTCGTCACGACTGGACAGTTAAACGATTAGATTTGCTTTTATCGACTTATTTTATTTTACTTCTAATTCGTTAAGTGTTTAGTTGTGTGATTACGAAATAAACGAATACATGCTTAAATATAAAAATAAATCCTAACATCTTTTAGGATACATTTTCATGAGATTTAATCTAAGGTTTACTTGGGGACAAGTAAAGTTCAAGTGGGGGGATATTTGATGAACTCAAATAAGTACATTTTATTACTATCATTTATCCTATTAATTTGACTTGTTTTACTATATTATGTATGAGGATTGATACTTAATTGTTTACTTTTGTAATTCTCAGGTAAAAACAAGCATTTGGTGAAACTTGGCGATTTTGGACTAATAATGGAGCAAAACGTGCATTAAGTGAAGAGTCTACTGACATGGACAAGATCAAGACTAATCTGCTCCAGATGCGCCGCATCTCACTATCAACATGCGCCGCATCTCTATCAAGATATCACCAGATACGATCCAAGATACAAGAGGACATGCGCCGCATCTAATAAAGAGTTACGCCGCATCTTCTGGCGGTGTACGAATATTCCTGAATATTATAATCTTGGACCCCACGCGAAGTTAAGTACATGCGCCGCATCTACTTAAGTAGATGCGCCGCATCTCCCCTCAGACACAAACTATAAATACCCCGTAGACCAGACACATTCGAGAGTTCGGAGATTCGGAAACCCTAAAACCTAAAGACCGAACAGAAGAGAAGGACGAATTCAGTCAAGAGGCAGCACAAGACACACCCAAATCGAAGATACAAGAGCTGTAAGAAGGTGCTGCATGTATTTAATTCATTAAGTAGTTTTGTTTTATTGTTTTAGCAAACTTTAATTCATCAGGATTGGTGGCTTGTGTAATGTGACAACGGAAAGATTGCACTCCCTTTAATACTTGCTTTCCCATCAATTAAAGTTTATATGTTGATGTCTTTGGTTACTACTTATTAGTGCATTGACCACCTCTGTGTTTATCAGTGGCTTGCGGGCACCCGACTGCGGGACAAGGTGTGGCTCCCACGGTTGTTTCTAAATTGATCACTTAGGAATAACTTTTAGACATAAGTCGTCATTAAGGGTTACTCGCCGATGAGAATAGGACCAACGAGAAAGGGTTAATTACATACACTTCATATAAAGCTATCAATAAAACAAGTGACAATCTACTTAATCATAAGGACAGCCCTCTTATTGTCTCAAGTATCTATCTGTGTACGTGTGTGCTACTTGCTGATTCGTGCCTATTTGTTTATTTTATTATTTAATTGCAAACAAAACTGTGCCAGTCTCTCAGGCTGAAACCCCCTTGCGTTAGGATATTAAAATACTGATTAGATTAACGAGATTATACGTTCCACTCTTAGTGATCGACACTCTACTTACCATTATCTTCATACTGACCGGGTACACTGCTCGTTAAGTGTGTGTGTTATTGATAAGTCGGCTAAATATAAATTTAAAACTTGAATAGGCATTAAAACTGCTAAACCGCAACGACACATCACGCGCATCAATGCTGCTAGTTTTTTTGAACAACTGGTAATTATAATTAGATAGTGTAAAATGTTGTTGCTTGTGTTTTTCTTGATTTTGGACTAACATTTGCAGGTTAAGCAAGCAATATGATTGGTGTTGATGGTGTGTGAGAAGCAATGTGGTACTTTGTTTGTTGTGGTGCATCTGATTAATCATAGAATAGATTTGGGAATCTCTTGACAAAGATTTACACCTGAGTTAAGAACTTCTTTAAAGTCTTTTCTTGAAATCAATTTACTTTGAGCATGCATTGATGGCATAAGTTAGTCAGATAGTAACTGCACTAACTCACTCTTTACCATTTTATACTATTCATTAGTATAATGAGTTAGTCTAAGGACATCTGGTATAGAGAACAGCGAGCAAAAGTGAATCTAATGCATTTGTGTTAGAGGCAACACCTGCCACGAGCTGGAAACCCTGTCAATAAGGCTCTTTTAATGAGTCAATCTGATCACAAGCAGTATTTATACTGATATTAATGGTTCTCACACAACCAGAGGTTAAATGCAACCTAAACAGATTAAGTGTCTTCCTTTACACTTAATCCCTTCCAAAATAATTGAGTGCAGTATTGTTTTTAAAGATATTGGGAAACAACTGTTGGGCAAATTTTTCTTTGGTTAAACGTTAGTGCTGCTAAGCATAACCTTAGTGCTGCTAAGTCTAACTTAGTGCGGCTAGGTTTCTGCTGCTAGGGTTGGAACTGCAGGGTATGTTTGTGTAACATTTTACTTAAAGGGTATAAATCCTCAATTGTGTCACACAATCAGTTTCACGCGCACACAATTCACTCTCATCCAAACCCTAATCAAGTTTTAATCGTCAAATCGAACAACCCCCAAATCTAGTTATCATGTCGCACCTAACTTTTACCGAACCACACAATAATGTTGCCTTTTTAGAAACGTCCAATGAGTCTGTAGATTTTACTGAGATAATTGATTTCCTTACTGCAAGCTATATTAAGTTTGCATTAACAGTAAAACCTACTAGGGCAAATGACAAAAAAATGCATCAAACTTGACACTTTTTATCATTGTATGTAGCCAACTATTTTTTTTCTCATTGTAACAGAAAACTTTTGATTTTTTCTCATTGTATGTACAGAAAACTTTTGATTTTTTGTCATTGTATGTACGATTTTCAGCGTGTCCCTTTGTTACACATAAGCTGCCAGTGTGTCAAGGCTACATACAATGACAAAAAGTGTCAAGTTCAATGTATTTTTTTGTCATTTGCCCTTTATTTTTTCTCATTCTTTTGTCCCCCTATGATCATTCCTTTTAGACAGTTTGATAAGTCTTTTTTGTTTGAATCGTTAACGAAAAAAATACGTACAACAATATTGATAACATTGTGTTTATTCAAATATATAAATTGGACCCTCTTTTTGTGGATCTACAAAAATGAGTTTGAGAAGGAGACGTGGACAAACAAAAAGAGAACACGTTAGATTTAAGGAAATCATCTTCTAACTATGCTTTCTTTATTTTATAAAATGACACATCTTTTGTTTCATTACATATTACAACTATAATTATATATCCATAGGCCATAGATAATACGTTAAAGAGATAGATGAACAATGATGTGCATGTAGCAACAGTTTTGCCTTATTTTTATTATGAACTTATGCAAGTTATGTCTTAAGAACACATGTTAAGTAACACCTAAGAAACATGGCTAACCTTTATAAGTCACTAGTAACTTGAGTGAAAAGGTATGCTCGTGCATATATTAAGAGTGTCATCATTAATGTAACATTAAAATTTCTCTTTACATATTCTTGAGTTTGATAGTAAGTGCATACCTTTTTCACACTTTATTAAAGAATGCATACCTTATGAAAAATTCTTGCGTCCGCCATTGACTGGTAAAGTTTACATCTGATGTTACAACTAAGAGTGTAAATGAGATGAGACAACTCGCGAGCAATTCGAGACGACTCGTATCAAAATCGACTCGATTTAAATGAGTGAAGCTACTCAAGTATACTTTCGAGTCAAGCTCGAGCTTTAAAATATTCGATTCTTTAAGCTCACGAGCCTTATCGAGCTTTGATTAAGTTATACTTTTACCCTTCTATATATATGTCGTTACTTAATTTTCACTAAAATCGAGTTGAGTCGAGCTTGATATGCCGATTCTTATTGAGTTCGAGCTTCACCTATGGAAATAACCGAGCCCGAGTCGAGTTTCGAGCTCTAGTTTTTTATGACGAGTTGGGCTCGAGCTTGAAATCTAAAGCTCGAAAGAGCTCAGCCGAGTTTTGAGCTCGAGTTTTAGTAGTCGAGTGAAGTTCGAGCTTGGCAGTGCTCAACTCGACTTGTCTCGTTTACACCCACAGTTACAATGATAAAGAATTTGTACTCGATAGTATGTAGGAGACACATATGTTTTATGATGTAGTAGGTTATAATTGTTTCACTGGTTGTAACAAATGGATAGTATAGGCTTGTGCTATGTTTTACAAAAAATTATAAGGTATAAAACTTTGATTAATAAATATGATCACTAGTAAAATACTTTGAGAACAATTATTTATAAGTGCTCGCCACTTTCTTCGCTAAATTCTCATTAGTTCCTCGTTCATCATCTTCATTTGGTTAATTTTAAAAGGACAAATGACAAAAAAATGCATTGAACTGTCTAAAAGGAATGATCATAGGGGGACAAAAGAATGAGAAAAAAATAAAGGGCAGATGACAAAAAAATGCATTGAACTTGACACTTTTTGTCATTGTATGTAGCCTTGACACGCTGGCAGCTTATGTTTAACAAAGGGACACGCTGACAATGGACACGCTGGAAATCGTACATACAATGACAAAAAATCAAAAGTTTTGTGTTACAATGACAAAAAACAAAAAAATTTGTGTTACAACGAGAAAAAAAATAGTTGGCTACATACAATGATAAAAAGTGTCAATTTTGATGCATTTTTTTGTCATTGCCCAACCTACTATATACACTTCTAACATTATACAGTTTTGGACGTCTGCTTAAGGTCAAAACCTGTGAAAAACCCTTGTAATCAATCTTAGTGATTAATAATAATCTCGTATTACTATTTCCTAACGCCTATTTTTGCTAGAAATTTAAACTTTTCGTTATTATTGTTATTAGTAGCCATGTATTAGATAATATATATATATATTACACATCGACACTAGAGATAATATTACTGACGCGACAACACGTTTACACAACGACAAGTAATCATATTTATCTAGTTATTTCACTACACTTAACCAAAGTTAATATCACATACTTCTATTTAATTAAAACACAAACACTAACAATAAACACTAATCCTAAATTACCACTACAAACCAACCGGACCCTTAATTGCTTGGCCCAACAACAAACTCTAAAACCTTATTACCACTAAGTCCATCGAGCTAGTTAACCCCAGTAAACATCACAGCCACTCAACCCATTTATTTAAGTTGTTGTATTCCCTTGTTTTTCTTTTCCTTTCACCCGATCGAAACAACACTTCCTCAAAAACCCCCATGCAAAGCTTAAATGTCGAACATAACCATTATGCATTTTAACCCTAAGACCCGACTGATTTTTGCTCAGCCATCACCACTATACTTAGTCCATTTCATTCCTTGCTTCCTTTCTAAATTCGATCAATATACTGCCCAAAAGGAAAACCACGTGCAATGTCAAATATAAAACTAAAACTTCACATGTTTTATTACACGTTCAAACATACCACTTAACTAATTACTGTAATATCAAAAACCCAACTAGAGATGGCAATTAGTAACTCGACGCTGAACACATTTTGGTTGTCCCCATTTCGAACCCAACATACCATTAAAAACTTCTACGCAACACAACAACTTCCCACGACATACTAATTATATTACCAACTAAATAGGATACTCCATATACAAAATAAAAGAGGAATATGACTTGTAGCTGAATAACTAAAACTTGTGATAATATGTGGTAACCGATTGAAGCAAGAAAGCATACAAATACTAGCAGCCAAATCACAACTACTCTCACACTCAAACTAACATATCATCACACAAGTGTCCCATAGATAACAGTACAATGCAATCATCAGTCAAATAGTCAATGCAATTGAGATATTTTTCCTATATAAGCCATCTCATTCGCTCCTTTCTAGGCTCAATCACCATCACCTTCCATCAAAATCAATACATTCCTTAAACTTTATAATCACTTTCTGTCGTGTATGTTGGAAGCAAAACCAATCCAGTCAAGTCACATAAGGACCCTTATAATTCACTAGCCCTTCCTTGTGTCCCATTCGAACCCCACAACCTCCTTCACACCCATTCCACTATCCAAATACCTTCATTTAAAACTATACTTGTTCGACCAATCAGGAGTAAGAGAGTCCGAAGCAAGTGGGTCGTTTCATTTCGTGTTTCGTTTCGACAAGCATTAAGTCTCCACCACCATTTCCTCAAAGGTGTTGTAAGTTCTCTTGTTCCATTTTAAATATAGTTCACATACCCACTGCATACACATTTCATGCTACATTCGAAGCGCGTCTATCTTATTTCATATAACACACAGTCACAAACTTATCTCACACGTTAGCATATAAAAACACCATGCATTATTATGTTTCTTACTTAAATACGTATATAATGACACTTCATTTAGTTGCATGCACATGTTATTCGAACATTAAGACCTTCGAGCTCAACCGGATTAACAAAAGCTAGAGGAAACATGTCAAATATTAATTTGATCGAACCACCCATGTCACGTTTAACACATGATCACCTCTTGAATATCACCCTAATTCGACTCGAACATAAACTATAACTTACACGTCAAATCGGTGAAAAGAAACAGAAAAATATCCAAAACATTACTAGTTAAAAATCCACTCGAACAAGCCATTTCACGATTTATTTAATACGAAACCTTTCATGCAAAACCTAAATATTTTTATCCTTCTCAATAGTTCACATGGTGAACTAAATATTTCGTGTTCTGAGATCCCTCCCATAACCCCGTCTCGACACTCAAAATAATTCCTTTTTAATGCTACTCGACAAGTACAAGAACTTAGAAAAATTACATGGCATATTTTACAAATTTTACTTCACTCGACCAAGCCAAAAACTACCACTTTATTTTAAAAATCTCGTATATAATATATCCATATTTTTACATCACTCGAATAACAAGCTAGCAAACTATATTTTTCATGATCTAAGTTCGACCCCATAGACTTGTTATCACGCTCAAAACAATTTATTTTGGGATCGACCATCACTTAGGAACTAACTACTATTTTCAAAAAAAATTGCATAACCTTCGGTTGGGCCAAAAATCAAGCCCAACAAGGATTTTCGATAACAAGGCCCAACAGGCCCATACAATATATTTTTAGAATCCTAAAAATAGCCCAAATCTAAGCCCAAAACAGTTTTCACGCCCTCGCCTCCAAATTTGTTAACGGACCTTAAACCAAATCGTTAATCGGCCCAATAAGGTAAAAATAATCTTATTTCTGGAATAAACACTTGAAATAAGTTAAAATAAACTTAATAAAGTTATAGAAATTTTCAGAATATTTTTCCCGTCATTTTTATGCGAAAAGGACTAAAAATGTAACGCGACTTAACCGAAAAGGACTAAAACTGCCAAACCTGGAAACTAAGGGACTGAAGCTGTAAAAACAGTTGTAAAGGACTGAATTTGACATATTATTGAACTTCAAGCCTTATATGGACTATTGGACAATTATTGGACTATTACCAGACTATGGACTGATTAAGGACTAACGACGTAACGCGAACCACGGTTAGGGTAGAAAATGTAAAACCTGGAAAGATCAAGGACCAACTATTATAACTTATCATTCTTATCCTATTTTTCATTTTTGCACCATATCTTTACTTCATATGCATATTTGCATTATATTTGCATATTAGTTAATAGCGATAGAAATATTTCATATTAATACTATATTTACTCGTTGAAGATATGATCTTACGAGATGTGCAATCACCATAAGCATATAACATTTTCATTCTCAACGATTAGATCGTTGAATAATCATCATCCACCACTCATACACATACACCACTAGAAAATTAGTAAGATTCTCAGTTATTTATATATTTACCAGGTTCTATATCGAAGTTGTTATAATCACCCCTGAGTTTATTTTTACTATCACCAGGAACGCATAAGGTGAGTCATGGCCTCACTTTTAAACTCTTTATACTTTTTAAACTCCGTGAGGGGGATACATGCTATAACTAAATCACAAGTATTTTTCTGTATGCTACCTGACTTGATATATGCCTAAGTACACCATATTGCCATAAGACCCTTTATCATGAGCCATTAATCACTGCGGTGAACGCGAATATAATGAATAGATCTATTAGAGGTTGACGACCTATCCCACTAATACTGTGACGGAATGCTTTTTGCTAGTCGTATTAGTCGCGATGCATTATATTTGAAAGAAATAGGAATTGGCAAAATCACCTATTACACGAGGGCAAAACTTTCATCATTAATTTGGTGGACACCTCCGTTTATGCGGTACTTTGTTAACGTTTGCGTGTCATGAGACTTAGGGCAATATATGAACTGCAATATCAATTTTTAAACTGATTGTATCTCCAATACAATCTTACTTGTGATTGAACTAATATCTAAATTGCAAACTCCATGATTTCACTCAACATTATGTTGACTTTTAAGCATGTATCTCAGGAAACTAAAAAGGAGCAAGGCAAGGCATGGAGCAGACGCACCCTATCTTAAATAAATGGTGTAAAATAAGTTGTAATTCAGTTAAAATAATGTTTCTTTGAAGAAACCGTAGCACTCTGATGTAATGTTTTGTAACTGAATTTGTATATTGGACCTATGTAAATTAAAAATGCCATCTTAGGCTGTTTTTCTATGATTTCGTATTCGATCCTCACAGTAACACCCAAATAAATCTTCCGCTGCCACAAACCAAATTTGGGGGTGTTACACCTGCTTAAGGTCAAAACTAATAATGGGGAAGTACAAATCCATGCCCTTGTAGATGGGCAGAAGATCCTCATTACAGAGGCATCTATTAGAAGAGACCTTCTTCTAGGAGATGCTAATGGAGTTGAGAATCTTTCAAATACTACAATTTTTGAAAAACTTTCACTGATGGGATATGAGAGAAAAACTGATGCATTAAAATTTTACAAAGGAAACTTCTCTCATCAGTGGAAATTCTTAATCCGTACTGTCTTAGTGTGTCTAAGTCCAAAGACCACTGGCTGGAATGAATTTAGTAGTAATTTAGCATATGCTATAATTTGTTTAGCTGAAAATACTCAAAGATTTAATTTTTCAAAATTAATTTTTGATAGTATGGTTAAGAACTTGGATAGTTCTACAAGTAAATATTTTCTTTATCCAAGGTTTTTGCAACTCTTTTTGGACAATCAATTTGTCAATAAGAAAAGTCATAAAAGAGTTTATCCCACTCATTGTCTTACTAAAAAGGTTTTCACTAATATGAGGAGGGATGAAAAAGATTTTTCAATGAGAGTTACACCTTTGTTTCCAACAATGGTGGCACTAGCCCAAACCCAAATGGGTGAAGGTTCAACAATCCCAGCTGTTACCCATCACACACCCACACTTTTGGCTACATCATCTCAACAACAACCCAGAAAGACCTATAAACGTATGACTCACACAAAGAACACTGAGCTACCTCAGGCTAGTGGTTCTACACCCAATGTTGTAGATGAGGCTGTCACTGGTGGGGAGAGTGACATGTTGGTAAGGGCTGCCACTACTGTGTCTAGCTTAGAAACAACATAGGTCAGTAGTAACATCAATAAGACCCAAGCCAAGACAACTTCTAATGAGTCAGGTCCTCATGGAACTGATTCAGTTGAAGGACCCAGTCATCTGGAAACTATGGGGGTTCAGATGCTCAACCCAGGGTTGAGACTGAGCTTAACATTTCCAATTATCCACCTCTCGGGCTAGGTAACACAAGCCGAAGTGGTGAGGATAGTATTGAATTGCTTACTGAATTGATGAATACTTGTACCAAACTTGCTGCATAGGTTCTTGATCTGCAAACTCTAGCTTCTTCTCAAGGTGGCATCATCAAAGCTCAAGGAGGTGAAATAAAGGCTTTTAAGAGAAGAGTTAGATATTTAGAAGGAATCAAGAGATCAAGAACTCCCAAACTTAAGGTTAAATCTTCTGAAGCTTCAAAGGATGCTCCCAAACAAGGGGGGGGGGGAATGAAGGCAAAGCTTCAGGGGAGGCAAAGGAGGTTGAGAGTGTTGGTGCAGAAAGTGAGCCAATGGATTTTGTAGTTGCTGATAACCAAGGGAATCAAGTGGTGATTGATAGCTATGTGGCTAAGGTTACTACTGCTGATAGTGCTGCTGACAAAGAACTTAGTGCTGCTAGTGGTCAAGAAGTTATTGCTGCTAGTGAGCCACTTACAACTGCTAGTACAAAAGTTAGTGCTGCTACACCAGAGGTTACTACTGTTGCTAGTGTACTTGCTGAACTAAAGACATCCAAGCCAGTAACCAAAGGTGTTGTAATCAAGGAGCCATCTTCAAAAGCACTAGCTACACAATCAATTCCACAGGTGCAAGGCAAAGGCAAAGGAATTCTTATTGAAGAGCCTGTGGAGAAACCACTAACTAAAGAGAAGCAACTACAACTAGATGCTGAGGGTGCAGAAAAACTCCAACAAGAATTTGAAGCTGCAAATCAGGAAATTTTAGAACAAAGGAGAATTACTGCAGAGAAAGATGCTAAGAATGCAGAGTTGATTGCTGCATGGGATGAGGAAAGGGCTCAAGTTGATGCTGATTGGGAGCTTGCTCAGAAACTCCAACAAGAAGAGCAAGATCAGTATTCTATTGATGAAAGAGCCAGGATGTTGAAAGAACTTATTGATGAAAGAAAGAAGTTCTATGCATCACAGAGATTAGCAGCCAAGAAAAATAAGCCACCCACTAAAGCACAAAGAAGAGCTTTCATGTGTGCATATTTGAAGAACATGGACAATTGGAAACTAAAGAATTTGAAACATTTGGATGATAGCAGAATTGAAGAGTTATACACAATTGCCAAAAGAAAGATTGAAAGCTTTGTGAACACTGAAGTGGTGAAGGGCATTGAGGAAAAGAAATAAGAGAGATCAAGTTCTAAAAGAGCAGGTGATAAATTGGAAAAGAAAAGCAGTAAAAAGAAGAAGTCTGAAAAAAAGCAGAGCAAGAGTAGGGCAAAGAGCAAGAGCAGACTGAGCAAGCTGATGAAGATGTAGAACAAACGCAAGCTTACACAGAACTTGCAGTTGTATCTATAGGAGAACCTGAAGGAGAAGCCATTGATGCAGAGCCTCTAAGTGTTAAACAACTAATTGTTGATTTCAAGTCTAGATTTCATGTGAAAACAACTTATTGGGATATCAAGAGGCATGATGGTTCATCTCTGAGGTTTGTGAGCTTTCTACAAATGGTTCATCACTTTAACAGAGAAGATATGGTGGCTTTATGGAGGCTATACAAAGAAATATTTGGTAATGACAAACCAGAACAAATCTATGATAGAGTAATCTGGGATTACTTGAAAGTGATGTTTGAACCACATCATGAGGATGGAGTTTGGAGAAGTCTAAGGCACAACACAGTCATAGAATGGAAACTTTATCAGAGTTGTGGAGTGCATGTTTTGTCTACACATGGGCTGATGATCTACATGCTTGTAGAAAAGGATTATCCTTTAGTTTTCCACAAGGATATTTTACATCAGATGTTGTATGGGAAGAGAAGACTCCAGCTTCAGTATCCTTATGATGAGATGGCTTATCAGTTGCTTAAAAAGATGGAAAAGCATCTAGGACCCAAGAACATACCACATAATTAATTGTTTAGGATCACCCTCTTTGTGTTTGTTCAAGCTTAAAGAGAAACTTGATGATTTTGAGAGAAAATATCAAGTTTAGGGGAGGATTGTTGGGTTTTAGAGCTGCTGTTGCTTGTTTGGATTAAGACTACTGATGAAAATTGCTCTAAGTTATTGTTGCTGCTAGTACAAATTGTTACAACTGCTTGTGTATTTTACTACTGCTAGTGATGCTAGAGATGTTCAAGAAAATACATCAAGTGGTTACTACTGCTAGACAACAAGTTACAACTGCTAGTTCAGAGTTACAACTGCTTTCACCGCTAATGAACTTGAAGAAAAACACTCTAAGTGTTTAGTGCTACTAGAAGAAAAGTTAGTACTGCTAGTACTAACTTACAACTGCTGAAGAGTTTATGCTGCTAGAGTTAGAGTTAAGACTGCTAGAGTGTATAGTTAGTACTGCTTATTATAGAAAAGATTCTTTTAAGATTTATCTTGTATAGCAAGCAATTGTAAGCCGACTAGGACTCCTTAGTCTATAAAAGGAGGACCTAGGGCATAGAGATAGACACGATTCTTTAGAAAACTTCAAGGTTGTAAACCCTAATACTTTATAGTATTCGTATTATTAATAATATTGAAGTGATTTGTTTGATATTGTTTATTTAATTATTCTTAAGATTAAAGTTTAGATTCCGCATAAACTTTAATACACATCAATGACAGTTTCTACATAAGTTATATTGGATCTATTCAATATTACTTAACCTTTACAAGCTAAGGGAAATCGATCAAGTGCTCAACTGGGATCAACAGCAAACAAGCCAAGCTTTTATCAAACAACTCGAGCTTTAGTTTGAGCTTGACTTAAACAAGTCGACCTTTTATCGAGCTCAAGCCCGAGCCTAATAAACCAGCTTGAAACACATAACGAGCCGAGCTCGAGTTTTTAATAGCTCGAGCTCGAGCTTTTCGAGCCTTTAAAAACATATATATTTATTATACAGATTTGTATAAACAACCAAAATGGGCTAATGTGAATATTGGTATAATAATTAAAAATTTGTAAAAGGATTATTTAAATCCTAATTCTCCCAAATGTTATGTATAAGTTCTTTGCTCTTGAGTTCATTGCGTATTTTCTTGAATTTATTGATGAGTTTGACTATCAAATTTAATGCTTATATATAAATCAAGCTTTTCAAGTCGAGCTCAAGCCTAGATGATTAAAGCTCGTCAAGCTATCAAGCCAGGCTCAAGCCTACCTTAAAATTTTCGAGTCGAGCTCAAGCCTTGTCAAGCTCGAGCTTGGCTTGACTCGACTACAGCCCTACCGTATATCATTTATGGAGTAATAGTTTCATGAGAGTGTTAGACCTGGGTGTAACACCCCCAAATCGGAACAGCGGAAGCATACAAGTCATGGGGTGCTACTCAATTGGTATCACGACACAAAGTATAGAAATACAGGCCCATAAAAGGATTTAAGCAGTCCCAAATGATTATCAGAGTCATCTATGACCATGCCATGCCATTCGCCAAGCTCCTCCAAAAGTAAGTTATACAGCAGTAAAAATCAAACACCTGAGATAAAACATGCTAAAAAGTTAGCACAAAGGTTGAATGAATTCATATGTTTAGTAATAAAGCAGTTGATCACAAGATTTCAAGTTTACAAAACAGTGGGCCACGTTGTTGCACCTATAAATCCAGTAGTTACTATTGCACTAAGCTAATGACACGCAAGACGTTAACCAGTATCAATAACATTGATAGAAGTCAACAGTAATCGATATAATAATAGTATGCCCTCAAGTAGGTAGTTTGCCAAATACCTAGGAAAATCAAATATAGCACACCCATGTCGCCTATCCGGTCAACAAGGTGGGTTTCGTCAATCCTATAGGCCTATACACTATATTCGCACTCACTTCGCAAGTGACTAATGGTGCATGATAAAGGGACTTGTGTTTGGCAATAGTTGTACTTAGCGTCAATAACAGTTTTAGTTCATAATACAGTTTTCAAGCATTTGTGATCATAGTAAAAGCAGTAGCATGTATCTCACCCCAAGTAGTTTACAAAACAGTTTAAACAAGTAAGAGTTTGGCTATGAACTCACCTCAGTATGTAGCAATGCAAGTAACACACGTAGCATCAGGTAGTAAACACAACGGTATCAGAAGTAGTAGAGCACAACGGTACGAGATCGGCACAACCTAGATATAATATCTGGTTTAGAATCTGAACTGCAAATGTGGTTCAATATACATTTACTTTATAAAGTTTGGTTTCGTGGAATACTCGAGTTTGAATAATAAAGATTGTTTTCAAAGTGTCGGGAGTTAGGTAAGAATGTTCTCGTGTATAAATCGTAAAATGTGAAGTCAAATAATAACTTACGTCAAAACGAATAGAATCAAGAAAGAACTAATACGCAATATCGAATAAATATAAGAATAAAGAATAGTCGATGAATGAGTTGGATGTTTAACCCGTATCCCAAAATATAACTTTGGATAAAGTCGTTTATCTAAGTTTTATAAGATTTGTAATATGTTAATAAGTTTATAAGTTGTTGCAAGGTTTCATAAACTTTGGCCTAACACATCCATTTATATTACGTTCCCGAGTCAACATGAATATTTGTAAACAAGTTTTTATTACAAGTTTTATAAGTTTTATATCGTTATCATTCGCGTAATTATTAGATTCGGCTTATCGGATAATTTGTTTCCATTCGGGTATTAAGCTCAATGAGTGTAATATATTATTCTGTCTCTTGTATCAAATCATACAATAAATCCTACTCTAATATTGTAAATCCAATAACGGTTACAATCAATGTCCAAACTAGTTAAATTATTACAATAATTTACAAATACAATAAATCGGCGTCAACATCCCCGGTATACTCCAATAGCATCCAGTATCATTATCGATTCACGAAAAGCAAAACAAAGGTCAAGTTAGTATGTGAATAACACAAATGCAATAAAAATTATACACACACAATGAATAATCAAAGACTCAAATGTAACATAACTGTTGGGCTTATGGAGCCCATTACACACACTAATAAACAATATTGGGCCTGGTGAGCCCAATGCTCACCTAAGCGGCCCATGACTAGAATCTGTTTGGCTTGTGAGTCCAACCCGTTTAGACAATACAATCGTTGGGCTGTTAAGCCCATTACCACGCCCAATGGCTTAACCTGATTCAAAATAATCACAATAAAACAATCGTTTTCTCCAAACGTTTTAACGTAGCACAAAATTATAACCATTTTTTGGCTAATAACAATTTTAACGCAAAAGTTTGGACTAAAATGATTTATGCCTCAGTTTAGAAATAACGACACCTCCTTGGTGTCCACAGTTTCACCAAACGCGTTTAACGCGACCAAAACCTAACTGAGAACACCTTATGTGGGGCGTTTCATGACTAGCCTAGCCGTAACCCTAGTTACGACTCGCACAGTAACACAATCAATCAACCAGTCAATAACTCAATCACAAACGCATACACAAGATTAAATACGCATCGGTACAAACAATATAACTCGAATAAATCACAAAACTGATTGAATAAACGCATACACAAAATAATAACGCGTAAAATGAATAAATAAATGGATAAACCACAACCGGTCAACTCAACTCAGTGAGTTGACTCGGCCGAGTCGACTCAACTCACTGAGTTGAGTGACTCATCCTAAAATATTATAGATCCGTTTGGTTTATATTGTTTTAAATCGTTTTTAGTATTTAACGAGTCCCACAAAATTTGTTTTATAAACGTTTTGTATATTAAATCAGTGTTAAAATAAATAATAAGAAAGGTGAGGTGTTAGTCGTGTTTACCTTCAAACGAGAGTGGTGGTTAACGATGGTGGACGGCTGCGGCGTACATGGCAACGGTGGCTTCAAAACCCTAGCGACCAGAAACAACCCTTTTACGACTTCTACTAACTCAGATCTAACCCACCTTGACCGGATCTACGTTTGGCTGCTACAGATCTATCTCGCCAGAAATCTTTGCGGCGCCGGAGTTTTAGAGGGAGAGATTCCGGTGAGAGGGATAAGCCAAATGAAGCAAAACCCTAAATTTGGCAGTTATATACTCAACGAGGGACTAAACTTGCCAATTCATCAAAATTTGGGCAGGCGGTGTAAATAAACGCGAGGGACTGGTTTTGCAATTTGGCTATTCTTTTTATAAAAAAGGTGTGGGACCCATTTGACTGACTTAAAATTTGTTTCGTCGTATAAAAGTTGCGTCATTGTGTCCGGAATAATTTTTCTGATAAAAATGAGTATTCACACGTCTTGTATCGCATAACTGATATAAAATCACATTAAACGTTTATTAAGCTATGGTTTTGCCGGTACGCGTTGTGTGTGAGTTTTCACGTTTTACGAGATAACTTCTCATTTTCAAGTTAGAATTGGTTCAGAAAAAGTACGTAATGAAAAACAAGTAGTAATAAATGTACTTTTACTATATGTAGTATATTCACAAGCAAATAACCACACGTTTGGGACTAAAATATGGATCGAATGGGTTAGTTTAGAGAGAGAAAGAGATGGGAACCTTGTAGTGAGAGAAACTAGAGAAATATTAGATTAGTTATCAAATGAGGTCCAACCCTCTCCTTTGGTGGAGAGGGCTTTATATAGTACTACATAGGGTGCCCCTAGTGGGCTGTGGAGCGAGCTGATAGTGGGTAAAAGACCCGACCCACTCCACAATATTAATACTAACTAATCTACTGCTAATATTACTAATAAACCTACGAGCTATTAAGTGCTATTAAGTACTCGGGGTGACCGAGTCTTCAACTGAATATTTATATTCCTAACAATCTCCCCCTAAGGGAGGTCACCCCGGAAGTAACGTTCTGAATTCTAGCACTCTTTCCTTGAATCTTGACTTCATAGCTCGTAGACCTTGATTCTTCTACGTCAAAAATCTTTGTGCCTTCAACAGTGAACTTGCGATGACTGTTCTTTGTTTTGGATGATCTTTGAGTATTCTTTGAAGTTATCATCCAACATATGTCTTCAAGTCATCTTGTGGCTTCGTCATCATGAGAAGTTGTGATCTTGGAGCCTTCTTTGAGATCATCGGCCACCATAAATCTCTGAGCTCATCCATTGTAGTAATGCCTCCATGTGAATTGTTGTGACTGTTGGACTCGCATGTTCACACTTTTCTGGATCATGATAGCTATCATCAGAGTTGCGGAAGCTGTGTCGTAGGTCTTTCATCTATCATGATGTCTTTGATAATGAATTAGAAGTGTGAGCATGGAGTGTGGATTGACACGTCTCTGCTGGAATCAGGAACCACCATCACCATCTTTATATGAATCTAAAATAAAACAGTTAGCAATAAAGTTGGAGAACGAATATGGCTTTGTCATTCGTTCGATGTGGTGGTTGGATTTAACCTTCGGTTCTGTGAAGACCGACCTGTGATCAGGTAGAGTCCCCTTTAAAGAAGATTCTCCTTGACAGGAATTTCCAGCTTGTAGTAATGAGTCTTCCAACAAATTAATGTCAGAATCATCATAATAAGCATGTTCTCAAACCGGAACGTCTCAAAGCAGAAAGCACGGTAGAGTGAATCAGTGAATTAAATACCCACTGATTGACGAGAAATTGATTAGAAAAAAAATCACTTGCGTGTCACTGGATAAACATTTTGTGCAACACGACAAGGGTTTTATAAATTGAATCACATTTCTGTCAAAAACACTTTTGTTTGAAAATTTTCACAATCAATGTGCTCGAAATTCAGTTGGTGAGCACATTGAAAGGTTTTCCAAAAGCGTCCGTCAATCCATTTCCTGGAACAAGTTTGATTCAAATGAGAATCGCCCCATCGTTTCTTTCCAGTTGTCACAAGTTTGATCCATGAAGGATCTCACATGTCACCCACCAAGAGCTTGTTTGATGTTGGCTCTAGAAGGATTTCCATCTTCATTGTGAGTACTTTACGTATCACTCGGATGTTCTGGCAATACCACAAGGATAATGCGTAGGACTCTTCATATATATTTTCTTGCTTTTCACGGTGTATGAAACAGCAAGCATATTGGAAATGTGTCCTATTGAGATTTATTGATGATCTCTGGGCTCTAGACTCAATAGTGCGTTTTGATTTAGTGATCGGAGGCTGGAGAGGACTGCCACCTTTTCAATATCATCTAACTCGGAGTGAGAAAGATGATAGCAATGTATTGATCTCCGTGACAAGTGAAACAAGAGTCCTTTGAGGGACCTTGAGTGGCTGGGGAGGGTTGTGCAGCGTATCACTGGGTCCATGATACTTTGTCTTCAATGTCAGCAATCAACTAAGTGATTCTGACAGCATATGTATTGACCCGGTTTCTGCCTAAGGTGTAAGGAGGGCTTCTTTCTTTTCACCCTTTATCTTTACATTTCTTTTTCATTCTTCAACCCCTTCAGCGCTTACCGAGACTTCATTACTAGCACCTTGTTGGGTTTGTTCCAGTACTAGCTCCATCTCAGTCGGCACTTTTCCCTTATTCACTTTTCTCCTTTTTAATCATTCCTAAGGACTTCTATTCTAACTAGAGGATTGTCCCTGGGAAGATCCCTCCGGTTCTGGCTGGATCATGGGAACTAATACCTAACCTCACCATCCTTATAACTCCAGTACATAAAGTAAAATGGTCGGTCTTTGGTATTCTTTCACAATTGCCATCACAAATCATTTGCTCCCCCTCAATATGTGCATCGATATACGAAAAGGTTTGGTACATATGGGAGAGCCTACATTTGAGTTTCAAAAGATCACATTTTTTATCAGAATTTCATATTTAAATCACATTCTCTTCCCCGATCAAAAATTTCAAACCACTTGAGATTTGTGATCCCAATTGATTTAAATAAGTGAGAAATTTTGGAAGAAAATGTGGTCAGGTTATACTGTGTTCTGATTATGGAGCATACTATGCTCCCCCTTAAACCACGAGAGAGTGTCACTGCTAATGTTGCACAAATTTGGCAAGGTGTCATAAATTTGAACAAATATTCTCCCCCTCAATTAATGACCCGTTTTCTATTTAAAGAGCTGTAGTCATTCAATTGAGCGACGAATATTTGTGAAAATTTTAATTCAATTTACCACCTTGTGTAACATCAAAACTCTCTTGAAGAATCAAAAAAGATAAAGAGTCTGATGTAAAGAAGACTTCTCTTCTTATACACGAAAAGACGCACTGAAACGTACATTAAATCAGGAAGAACATGGATATAAAGTAATCCATGCCCGGGTTAACATCACCCAGTGAGAGGAACAACCGTCTTTTTGGCGACGTGCTTTCCCCATTTTGAAATGCGGGTTGCTATCTAAAGTAATAGCAAGCCATTAAGACATGTTTTAACCAATTAGTGTAACTTCTGCTCGAGCTTCATTTAAAGACCCGTGTCATTATTGAATGACATTTCTAGGTCCGTAAATGATATCGATAAACAGAAGACATGCCTAGGTGAAACTATTTTTTGATTTTTTTGATTTTTATGGTTTTTATAGGTTTTATATTTTTCTATTTTCTTTTTGATTTAAGATATATACAACTATATACAAGGATATGGGAAGTCAATCCTTTACTCCTCCTTTTCTTCTTGAAGACACTTGAGGGTTTCAGGTGTCAAGCTTTTCATTCCAAGACGTGGGAGAATAAACTGAAACCTTTCTCTCGGAAGAGCCTTGGTGAAGATGTCTGCTAACTGAAACTCTGTCCTCACGAAGTATAGCTCCACAATTCCTTTCTCAACTTGTTCCCTAATGAAGTGATGCCTGATGTCGATGTGTTTTGACCGGGAGTGTTGGACATTGTTACAACAAAGAGCTATAACACTCTTGTTGTCACAATATAGAGGAATCTTGTTGTATGAAAAGCCATAGTCTGAAAGCTGTGATCTCATCCATAGAATTTGTGCACAACAACCAGACATAGCGATGTATTCGGCCTCTGTAGAAGATATCGACGTACTCATTTGCTTCTTAGAAGACCAACTCACCAACTTTTCCCCTAAAAACTGAGCTCCCCCCGAAGTACTTCGACGAGTGTCTTGACATCCCGCGTGATCAGCATCAGCGTACGCAGTTAACTCCATTGCTGTGTCCTTCGGATACCAGAGACCCATATGAACTGTGCCTTGAAGATATCTGAATACCCTTTTTACTGCTTCTAGATGTTTCTTAGTAGGCTTGGATTGATACCGAGCACACATGCATACGGCGAACAGAAGATCTGGTCTACTAGCAGTGATATACATCAAGGATCCAATCATGCTTCTATACTTTATTTGGTTAACTGGAATCCCCGAAGGATCTTCATCTAGTCTTGATCTATCAACCATGGGAGTGTCAACAGGCTCACTCGAATCAAATCCAAACTTTTTCAAGATCTCATGGGCATATTTGGATTGATTTATGAAAATGCCTCCGGGACTTTGTGAGATTTGTAATCCTAGGAAGAATGACATTTGTCCCATCATTGACATTTGAAACTTGGAACTCATCTCCTTTGAAAATCTATCACATTCACTAGGATCAGATGAAGCAAAAATAATATCATCTACGTATATCTGAACATGAAACAGATGTTTGCTCGACTTCCTAGTGAATAATGTGGGATCAAAAACACCCTTCGAGAACCCGTTTGCTAGAAGGAACTTGGACAATGTATCATACCATGCCCTTGGTGCCTGCTTTAAACCGTAGAGAGCCTTCTTCAAGCGGTAGACATGAGTAGGATGTTCAGCATCCACAAATCCTTCTGGTTGGCTCACATAAACTTCTTCCTTTAAATCACCATTTAGGAATGCTGTTTTGACATCCATCTGGTAGACTATCATATTCCGACTAGCAGCATTGGCAAGGAAGATTCTAATGGCTTCAATTCTAGCAACTGGAGCAAACGATTCTTCAAAATCAATGCCCTCTTCTTGTCTGTATCCTTTTGCATCCAACCGTGCCTTGTTCTTTAGAACATCACCATGCTCATCTAGTTTCACCTTGAAAATCCACTTGAGAGCAATAATCATAGCACACTCTGGAGGAGGCACCAATTCCCATACTTCAAGCCGATCAAATTCATGGATTTCGTCTTGCATAGCCTCGAACCAGCAATCTTTAGTCATTGCTTCTTTGGCATCTTTTGGTTCGACTTTGGATAGTACGGAATTGAAGAAGCACCACAGTGCATCAGTGGCCAGTTGTTTACGTGTGGATACAGGACGAGCGGGATTGCCAATGATGTTGTCAATAGGATGATCGTTGGTCCATTTTCTGAGATGATCATGAGGTTGAGGGTTTTGAACTGATGTTGCCGTGCTGTGTTCTTCGAAAGAGGATGTGTGAGTTGAAGATTCAGGAGCAAATATATTCTCAAAAGGAACATCATCTATAGGAGCAAACAGATTAACTTTCGAAGAATGTTCATCTGAAGATTCTTGTTGCACCGGAGAGGATTGAGTATTTGATGATGAGGGTGATTGACTGGCAGCTGGTGCATTGAAACTGATTGAGACAGATGCTGATGGGCCTTCAGAGCCTTGCGAAACTTGAGCGTCAGCATTAGGAAGAACAACTGCAGCATTTGAGGTCGTTTCATTTGTTGGCTCAAAATATTCGTCAAGCATAGGATCAAATAATTTCTTCAACTCCTCACTAGTTGGTGGTACATAAGACTCTGCAGGCGTGGGATTCTGTACAAGCCCTGAACTAATTGGTCCAGGTGTCAAAAGTTTAAGATCGGGTCCATAACTGTTTTGCCCTGAAGCAGGTTGCTCACTCAGCTTATCGAACGTGACGTAGATGGATTCCATAATTTGTCGGGTTCTCTTGTTGTAGATTCTGTACCCCTTGCGATCTGGTGCGTAACCAACAAAAATACCTACGTCTGCTTTAGCTCTTAACTTTCCCAAGTCTTGACTATCATTAGTCGGATAGCAAAGGGCGCCAAACACACGAAGAAAGGAAAGATCTGGTTTCTTGTTATGAATTAACTCATAGGGAGTCTTGTCATGAACAGGATGAATCAGAGATCGGTTTTGGGTGTAGCATGCTGTTGCAATAGCCTCTGCCCAGAGAAACATCGGTGCCTTTGAAAATATAAGCATGGTTCTCGCAGTTTCCACCAGAGTACGGTTCCTTCGTTCAACAACTCTGTTCTGCTGAGGAGTGCGAGGGATACTTTTCTGATGCGTGATGCCAATATTTTCATAGAAATTTCTGAGTTGATGATTAACAAACTCAGTTCCATTGTCAGTGCAGATGATTCTGACAGTTTTGTCGAGCCTTACTTGCAGCTGTTTTATCAGTTTGATGATAACCTCTGGAGTTTCATCCTTTGTTCTAAAAAACTTTACCCATGTAAACCGAGAGTAATCATCTACTATCACAAGAACATATTTCTTTCCATTTATGGTTTGTACTCTCATTGGGCCGCACAGATCTATGTGAAGGGTGTGAAGAACTTCCAGGTTGGTGTTGACGGTTTTGGGTTTGTGGGGTTGTTTCTTGCTTTTGCCCAGTTGACATGCGGAGCATAGATGATCTTTCTCAAATTTTAGTCTGGGCATGCCTCGTACAAGATCTTTGCGGGAAAGATTATTTATGGTACCGAAGTTTAGATGGTTCAGACGACGATGCCACAGCCATGATTTTGTCTTGGAGGCTTTAGAAAGTAAGCAAATGGGAGAGGACCTCAACATTTCTTCAATCGATATGGTGTATAGATTTGTGCCCCGACTGCCTTTTAGAAGGTCTACACCATCCAACTCCCTGACGAAACATGTGTGTTTTCTGAAAGCCACTTCAAGATCTGAATCACAAAATTGACCCACAGAAAACAGATTGTGCCCTAATCCTTCCACATAATATACCAGTGAGATTACACTGTCACCGAACACATAATCTCCATAACCCATAATCGCACCAAAATGGTCGTTCCCGAATCTAACTGTCCCGATAAACTTTTTCACGAAGTTCTTGAGCTGTGAGCGATCCCCAGTCATATGTTTTGAGCAGCCTGAATCCAAATACCAAAGGACGATTTGTACGACCTGTATTTGAAGACAGACAAAGGTGGATAACTGAAATATGTGGATCCCCACGTGTAGCTGGGGTCCGTTTGGTTAGCATTCACAAATTCAAGAGCAACAGAGTTTGCTAATACTGAAGTCTCTATAGTGGGAACAATTCTAGAGTCAGCGGATGGCCTATTTGGAAGGCATTGTGTTCCTAGAGACAAAATTCGACCTGTTGGCCTCCATTCTTTAACTTTCACAAACCTATGATCATTCAACTTAGGCAATGGACTTTTATTTCCTAAAATGAATTTTCTTCCAGTGGGTCTCCATTGATACCCAACAGTAGCAAAAGTTTTTCCTGTTGCCTTCCAAACTTTCTTACTTCTTTCAGTTTTCCTAACATGCTTAACTTGGGGTGGTGCATGAGATATCAGAAATGACACAACACAATCATCATGATTAGCTAAAATTAAGCATTTGTCACATGTTTTACAGACCGCATTAGAATTCGAATTAATTATAGTACTTTTGATACTAAAATCAACACGATTCAATCTAGTCATTACAAACTTATTGTTCCTAGGTTGGGCTTCTACACTCTTCTTGTGATCACTATTAGCTGGCGCAGTCCTATCTTTCCTTGAATTGCCTCTAGGCTTTGACTCGTTAGCTTGGGTGTCACATTTCACTCCTGTAGAAGTAATGATAGGAAAATTAGTTTGTTTCACGGTCACATGCTTTCCTGATTTTGATGTGCTGGGTTCTGATGTTCTTGATGGCAAATCAAAGGTTACATGCTTGATTTTAATAGTGGATGATGATGCACCTAATCTATCTCTTTGGTTGCTAGACTTGGGACCCGTGCCAATGGCATATTCTAACTGTTCCTGGATCCTTTTTGTGAGGACGCAGGCATAACCTACTGCCTTACCAAGTGGTTTTTCTATTCTGTCCTCTTCCACAACCTCACGAAGAGTGTCAAGTCCATCCCTAAGGTGATAGAGATACATATGATGGACAGGTCTGTTGTTTCTCATGGGAAATGGAATAGGCCCCACATCAACATCGTACATTTTACAAGCAGAGACCTTTGATGCAACACAATTACAAGAGGTGCATGGCATTTTTCCTTTCACCTGAGTCTTAAGATTCTCAATTTCATTTAGAAAAGAAGTTATCTTTTCATTATGACTATTTCTTGTAACTTTAATTGAGTCATATAACTCTTTGTAATGCTGTTTAATCTTAGAATTTTCTTCTCGAAAACACTCATTTTCATAATGTAACTTATTGATGGTGTCTTGATATTGAAAATTCTGAGAATCTAAAGACGAAGGTTTATTGGTGCCATATACATCACACTTGTTGGATTTCAATTGGGCAATTTGGGCCCTCAACAGTCGAATCGTGTTTTTGTGAGCTTGAATCTTTTCATCTCGTTTGCTTAATTCAAAATATGTATCAAACTCAGGAGCATCCAAGGATGTCTTGTCATTTGATATTTTGCATTTTTCTTCTAAATGTTGATATTTTAGTTGCAGATTTAGATAATCAACCTCTAGTTTTGAAAAACGTTTAACCATGTTATCATGGTCATCATTTTGAATTTTGTCAAGCAATTTCACATTCTCCCCCTCAAGCTCAACAACACGATTCTGGGTAACATTTAAAGCAATAGCATACTCATGAAATTGACAAGCAGATAAAGCAGAATCAGTAGCAGTATAAAATACATCTTGCGCAATACATCTAGCAATCAAGTTGTCATTGGCGATGAGTATGTTTTTCCTTTCAATTTCACGACTCTTAAGTTCTATTGCACATTGAGTTACCTCATTTTCCATATCTTTAAACACTACTTTCATTTCATTTATTTCGGTATTAAGGGCAGTTTGCATCCCTTCAAAATGTTCTTTAAGTAGTTTAAAGAATGGCATGACCTCAGTCAAGTAACACCTTTTTGCATGCTCAAAACACCTTTCCCCCTCAGTAATTCCGGTTGGTGTGATTCTCTTCTTACATGTTTTATCAAAATCAACAAATAGTTGCCAAAGCACGTATAAGCTAATTAAGGTTTTGCATTCAGTGGGAAGAGATAAAGGAACCAAATTCCTAGGTGTATTGGGAGGATACACCGTTATGGACGCGACTTTTCTAAGGGATGGGGTGTTGGCTTTAAGTTCATCAGCTTTTAATTTCTCAGTATCATATTTCCAAAATATTTGTTCAGGCGTTAACTTCTTTTGAGGTGCAAACACAGTCAAGAGATTCTCCTCATAATAATCATGGGGTTTGACTATTACTCGCTTGTCTATGCATATGGGACCTTTCATTTTCTCATTCATTCTTTCCCTATTTCTCACTTCTATTTCATCACTCTCTTTCAAAGATAAAACCTCAGGTGGGGCATGACTAGGCATAAGCATCACATTGGCATCATATAAGGCAGGTTGGGCTACTTTAGCAATCCTAAGGAGAGCTAATTTAGGTTCACCTACATTACTTTCACTATGCTTATCACTCAGCTTTCTGTGCTTCTGAATCATTTGAGCAGTCTGTCTGGTTTGATCTTGTGTGTACAACTTATCTTCAAGTTTATTCTTTAATGTTTTGAGTCTAGAGAAATCATCTAAGATTTTAGATTCTTTTTCTTTGAATTCTAGCTTAAGCCTATTCACACAATTCTGTACTTCCTGTTTTTGTTTAACAAACATATCTAGTTGGCTTTTCAAAGAATTCAACTCTTGTTTTAATGTTTCTTCTCTCACTCTAGAGTCTTTTATAAGTGTACGCAACTGACCTTCCATTTTCTGCTCACGTTCAGTTAGTTCAAACTTAGCACGCTGTTCATACATAGCTACTTGTTCCTTATAGATGTTTAGTCTAGTGATCAAATTATCATTAGGAGCAAGTACAGTGTTTTCATGCCACTCATATGCATTATCAACGTTACATGTATTTTCTAAGGCACACACGTTATTAACAACACAAGCATTATTATCAACAGAAGATTCTCCATCTTGTACATCAGGCACGTTGTTGTGAGTCAAATATTGTTCATATGGAATCATATCGCTATTTTCCATGTCAAAATTATTTGAGTCAGAAACATCTCCCTGTTCTACTTCGTTGGGAATCTTTTGTTCATCAACTACTTCATATGTGTCATAAAGTTTTAGTACCTCAGAAATCACAGATGCATTTGAAGAACCAGCTTGTCGAGGTGATGAAGCCAAGGATGACAAGTTAGCCATGAAGATTGTTTGAGCCGTTGGTTCATCATCCACATCAGAGTCAAATGCATCACAATCATCAGCTTTAAAGATGTTGGGATCGTTGAGTGCTAGATCCTGAACTGGTTGCTCATCCACATCTTCATCAAAAGTATTTCCCCAATCACCAGCCAAAAACAACAATTCTTCCTCATCCAATACAGCTCCATTCTCTTGAGCCTGCATCAACAGCATCTTATCCTTGAAGTAATCTGAGTTCTGAGGACGTTTCGGTTGATTGCAATTCCTGGCAATGTGTCCCAGTCCTCCACAATTATAACACTTGAGCTGTTTCCCCTGCCCCTGATTGGCATTCCCCGCTCTGTTTTGCACATTACCTCGACCCATGTTTCTTCCTGCTCTCCCTTGCACATTCTGAACCACAATTTTCCCATCCTCCACCATTGCTAGATTGCGTGGGTTGGATGAGTTTCTTAACTGATTGTTGGTCTGAGGGAGAGATGCTTTAAATTGTTGAACCAGTAATAATACTTGGTTGGTGAGGTTATCAATCATTTTGTCGGTCTGAGAATAGCCTGAGTCGAGTTGTGAGCTCATAGCAGAATATGGTGAGTGAAGTTGATGATAACCTTGGTTAGGAGATGGTTGGGTGTTTGGTAGAGCACTTGCCATAAATGCCAGTGGGTCATTAGGAGTTGAAGGATTGAGCTTTTCTCTCAGCACCCGATCGTAGGCAGCATGCTTCTTATGTTGTTGTAGGTAGGCATACAACTGTTCATAGTTAGTATCTCTCAGACCTTTGTTGAGTTTGACAGCAGTAACAAATCTGTCCCATTCTGGTGTCGTGTTGTTCACGAACTTTGAGTTAAGTTGGATGTTGGGCATAGTCATTCTTATCATCCTCATGTCATTCACCAACTTATGGAATCTCACATAGTAATCTGTGACATTCTCTCCTGGGTTCATTTTGAAGTGTTCAAACTCATCATACAATTGTGATTCACGGTCTTCTTTTGTGAGTTCTGACCCAGCTAGCAACATCTTTACATTGTCCCACACTGCTTTAGCTTCAGTGTTGAAATTGATGAGTTTGTAGACATCCTTTGGCAAACCTTGAATAACAATGTTTGAGGCCCTAATGTCAGCATCATACCTCTTCTTTTCCTCCTCATTAAGGTCATTGTAAGTGCGTGGTCTGTCAATTCCAAAGGTGACTGTGCCATCTTTACCAGTAGTAACAGCATCTCTGGTGGTACCCATCTGAAATGGTCCTTCATCAATGGACTTAAGGATGTTTGCTCCATTCTCTTTTCCCAAGCAGTAAAGCCGTATTCGTTGTGCCCACGACTCATAGTCCGTCCTATCTAGCATAGGTGGACGGGTATCGGACCCTGCTGCTTGAATATCATCTGATGCGGTGCTTGTCATGGTGGCCATAATGAATACGGGATTTTACAGATCTTGTGATTTAACCGAGAAATCGAATCTTTCGCGGGACTTTCTAAAATCACCAAGAAACAAACCGTAAACTAAGAGTAACTTGCAAATTAGAATTTTAAGTCTTAACTCAAGAGAACTCAAATCTCAATTGATCAAATCGCAAAGTGTCAAGACACAGCTTGTCAAATCGCAACAAGACAAATCGCAAGCTTATCAAATCGCAATAAGTCAAGTAACAGCTTGTCAAATCGCATATAATCAAATCGCAATTTGGGAACTATGAGACAAAACGCAATGTTCAATTCGCAAGTGCTCAAGTCGCAACTCACTATTACAAATCGCAACAGACAAATCACAACCCTGATGAAGCGAAAAGTGTACCGCTTTTAAGGGGTCATTTAAGCCCTAAATCGTATTTATTTGATCAAATATTGCCCTAAATCGTTCCTTTTGTCATTTTAGGTACTTTTGAGGAGAAATCTGGAAAAGGAAGCATTTTGGACGTTTTTGGAGCATAAAAGTGAAGAAAACGACAAAGTCTCAAAATTGTGCTGGAAATTACCTTTGACGGCGTCATGATTTGTTCTGGACGGCGTCATGGCTTGGCAAAAGTGGTGGATGTGAAAATTACTCATGATAAGCCAGAGAAATTTGCATGGAATTCTGACGGCGTCACGCTTTAATGTGATCAAGGTCGTCACGGCTTAATTTAAAGAGGGACGGCGTCACCCCTAATTCTGACGGCGTCAAGCCTTGATAAGCCAGAACGGATTTTGGAGAGCTAAAGAGGGACGACGTCAAGAAGGCCATTCGGGAACCCTAAAAGCGGCGAGGTGACGGCGTCACACTCCATAACGTGACGCCGTCAGATCTGAAAGTCTATATATAGTTTTGCAATTTTTTGTCATTAGAGTGGAACTTATTGGGGAACTTTGTGTGTGAAAACCCTAAGACGATTTTAGCAGCTTTTTCAAGGCTTTTTGCCTTGAGATCTTCCATGTTACATTGAAGATAAGTTATCAATTAATCATTCAATATGTCTATGTGTTGTTTGATTCTATCTTGTTCTTGTCTTTTGTTTAACATGCTAGGCTAGATTTATCTTGTGTTTGCTTAGATCTAATGAAACCTAGATATTGATTATTGGTTATTAGTGTGTTATTAGTTGTATTGGATGATTGTTCATCTATGTTAGGCTTAAGAAAACTGGCTAACTTCCTATTCGGTAACTTGCTTGAACGTCTTAAGAAACATGAACCAATGCGTACTAAGGTTTTTATGGTTGTATTTAATGCATAAGCGAATTCTAGTGATCCCATGTTAGGAGCTTCCTAGCCGGCTCGACATAGGAGTGAAGTAGGAGCTTGTAGAGTTGGGGAAGTACGTACGCCACCCCACGATTGGTATTAAGGAATACACCCGTCATCCACGCAATTAATACACACTAATCAACCGGTAAAAGATAGTTAGGGAGTAAGGAAATCTAAGTAAACACATTTCTCTCCACATAAGTTTTACCACCTTTTCATTTTCTGTTATTTTATTTTATTTGCATTTGTAGTAACTTGGGTTAGTTGACTAGCAACTAATTCCGCCCACTCTTTCAAACCCGAGATTTTACTTGCTTTCATAAAAAATTATAAAAACATAAAAAGAATCTTATCTCACCCTTAGACCTATTAGAGTAGTTTTTCATACCTAACGAACACTATTCCCTGTGGAGAACGATCAATCCCCCGTACTTACCACTACACTATACTACATCGGTCAGGTACACTGCCTGGTGGGGTTGTAAGCCTCTTGAGATCCCTCGAGAGGTAAAACCTGTTGTAAGGTTGCAAAACCACGCATCAAGTTTTTGGCGCCGCTGCCGGGGAATAGTTATTGTTTAGGTTGAATTTTTATTTTATAGGTCTACTCACTAGATTCCTTTCTAGTGAGATTTTGATTTTCTTTTTCTAGGTTTTCTTTAGTCTATCTATTTTCTTCGTTTCTTTGTTCGTAACCATTACCATTCGACATCATGGAAGATGGTAATATCCTTAATCCCAACAACCCACCACCACAACAACAACAACAACAACAACCACCACCTCCTAGAGCCCGTACTTTAGGAGAGTACTCCCGTCCTAGCCACCATGGCTATCGAAACACCATTGAGCTCACTCAAGGAGCCAATGTCACTCCCTTGCGATCCGACACCATCCGGTTGGTGCAAAGCGGATGCGCATTCCATGGACTTCGTTCCGAAGATCCTAACCAACATCTCAAGGACTTTCTCAAACTCGTTGATTCTATAGACCTGGATGTTGCCACTCGAGAGACGACCCGACTGCGTCTCTTTCAATTCTCTTTGCGGGACCAAGCTAGTCAATGGCTAGAACGTCAACCCGCAGGATCCATCACCTCTTGGGATGATCTCACCACTCGTTTCCTTGCTCAGTTTTTCCCACCAGGAAGAACTACCAAGCTAAGGAATGATATCTTGATGTTCCAACAACGTCAAGGCGAAACCCTCTACGAGGCATGGACTCGATTCAAGGACTTACTCCGAAAAGTCCCTCACCATGGCATGGATCCTTGGCTACAAATCCAACGATTTTATGATGGCGTAAACCATCAAACTAGAAGAACCATAGATTACGCTGCCAATGGGAGGCTGAGCAGGCTCAGTGTCGATAAGTGCTGGGAAGTCATCGAGGACTTAGCACAGTACGAAGAAGAAGAATGGAATGACTCAATGTTCTCGGAAGTAGGGACTTTAAATTGCATAAGTGCAACCCAAGAACAGCTGTTCGAAAACATAAAAAGGCAGGTTGAGAAATTGATGAAAGCCGAGATACCTACGGCTGAGGAAAATCCCGATGAGTGTGTGAACACAATTGGTATACATACGTCTCATCAATTCTCACGACAAGTTGAATTTGAAGGGATAATGCTAACTTTCGTGAACAACCAAGAGAGACGGATCCAGGAATTAGAAACTCATTTGAAAAACACCCATGATATGTTCATGGAACTAGCAGAAAAATTCATCTCGAGAATAAAGGAGAAAATTAGGGAAAAAGCTCCGCACAAAAAGATCGAGAAGATCTTTGAACTCCCGGTCCCTAATGAACCATACAACGAATGGGATGATGAAACCCCTCTCCCCAAGCCTTCACCTTTAAAACCCTCTTATCCATTTGGATCCCCTCGCGAGAAAGAGAATTCTCAAGATCATGGCATTTTCGTAGGAAGCATGGTTGTCACTCTCCCTAACTTTCATGAAGCTAGGAAACGATCTTTTGGCTTTAAGCCAGGTGTGAGAAGAACTAAATTAAAGCACACCCTCAATTCGAAAACCCCCTGGAAAAGTTCCTCTCACTCCCTGAATACCTGCCGTGATGGAAATTGGAACCTGAATGAGACGTCAACCGACCCTTTCCAACATTTTACTACATCCCGTGACAGTAACAAAACATTTGACCCAGGAGGAACTTGTTAACGAGACTAGCTATCAGGGTTATTGACCCTGACTAGCTGCTCCCTTAAAGTACAAGGGGCTCTTTTGTAAACTGGCACAAAGTAGTAAAATACGCTGTCCTGACGGCGTCAGAATTTGAACGTGACGCCGTCACCCCGTCTGCACAGCAATAATAACTTTATTTCCATCACTTTCATCACAAACCCCACAAACCATATCCACTCCAACCCCACCTCCGAATTTCCCAGGACAAATTCGCCAACTTCTGCTACCAATCTTCACGTGGTAAGTAATTTTTACTCATTCTTTTCGCTTCAATTACTCATAGGATTTGTAAATTTCGAAAATCCCCAACTCATGAAACCCTAGGATTGATTCATGCTTAGAACTCATAATGTCCTTTAATTAGTGTTATTTAGCAATAATTAAAGCATTTGATGATTGGCAATCAATTGGGTCTATTCACTAATGGGGAGGCCACGAATTTGAACCATAACCTATGATCCAATCACCCATTTTGCTGTAAAAAGGGGCGTTTGGTTTATAAGCTTAAAGTTTGAATATTGATTTTTCCCTCGTAATTTCGGATTTGAATTTGGTCGAACCTGACGGCGTCACCTAGCAAAGGGTGACGGCGTCAGACCTGTCTGATGCTCCACCAAATCTTTAATTCACATATTAACACTTTTGTTCCTCCCTGCTTTGTTCCAGATAATGAGTAAGCGTCAAAGACCTAGCCGAGGGAGTTCTTCCAGATCTCAACAAGAGAACTTTGGGGACACGGTCCTCAGTTGGGGTGTCTTTGATAATGATGCCGCCACAACTAAATACACCCAATTACTGCAGCATAAAGTTGAAAATGGAGCTATTGTAGATTGGAGCTTTCTGAGGAGGGAAGGTCTTGAGCAAACCTTTCTCCAAAGCTTTCAGACGGATGAATTTACCGGCCCTCAGTGGGAAAGACTGTTTAGGATTCAAGAGCCGGTCTATGAAGAGTTGGTACGTGAATTCTTTGCCACTTTTCACTTTGACATGGCTGAGGCAAGGACCGATGTGGGCAGGACCACCATCTATTTCAGGCTGGGGGAGAGCTTAGGACGTGCTCGGTTACTGAGTTTGGGTGGAGACTTGGGTTGTATAGTCAGCATGAAACCACTCAGGTGGGGTTCATGAATAGGTTGTTGCATGGGGAGTCGATGAGGAATGATTTTAGATGTTCCATGTTTTGGCCTACTATTGGGGATGGGGTGTACACCTCGACTACTGTGGCATCTCAGATCAGGGAGCCTAGGATTAGGTTGACCCATAGGTGTCTCACCTACAGCTTGACAGGGCGCCACAGCTCTCACCACCGTGTCACTGCTTCAGACCTCTTCTACTTGTACACCATTTGCTCAAATGAGGTTTACTGCAACATCCCATTTTGGGTTGCTAGCTTTCTGCATGGTGGAGTTGGGGAAAGGGAAGGAGACAGGATTTATGGTGGGATGTTTATCACCCGGCTGGCCCGATCTTATGGAGTCCTCAGGCCCGAGGTCATGAGGTATTTGAGTGGTGATGCGTGCAGGACAGTGAAGGTGAGGTCCCTGAAGCAGATGGAGGTGGTTATGGAGATGCATGATGGGACCTTTATGTGGTATCATCCAGACGAAGCTGAGGATGATGATGATGAGGATGATGAGGAGGAGGAGCAGCAGCAGCAGCACGGGGGTTATGAGGCTGGTACGGCAGATTATTACCAGCACATGAGCAGGGGGATTGGCAGGCTCATCAGGGGGCATGGATGGGCCAGGTTGATACTTGGAGGACCCGGGTGGACGAGAGGTTTGACTGGATGTATGATCACATTGTTCGTCAGATGCAGCATCTATCCACACATGATCAGTTGGACCCACACCTGCAGATTGACCCTTTCCCGGGACGTGAGCAGGATTACCCACCATACGGGTACTACGGGCACCTCCCTCCTGGTTACGACTATCGCCAAGGTCCTCCACCCCAGTGATGATTTGTTTTGATGTTATGATATTTGAACAATTTAATTTATGGTTGTATGATTTAGAACAATTGGGTCTGTAATAGTTTAGGATAAGGCCTCTGTTGGCCTTTAAACATTTGCGACATTGATTTTCTTTATTGCATGCAAGCCTTAGTTGTTTGTTTATTTATTTATTTGTTTGTTTGATTTTATTTGTTTCCGTATGTGTGTTTAAGTTTTATTATTATTGATTCATGTTAAAAACTAATTTGTGAAAATGCTTTATCTTGTTTTTAACTTCGTCTTAACTACACATAAAGGTATTTTGCAAAAGTTAAGTGTAAGGGAAATCTAAATCGGTTTATTAGAACACAAATGAACATGAATCGTAATAGTAATAAATGAACATACATATTAGTATTTGTTTGAGTCAAATGCTTGTATCGAGTCATAATGATGTTTTGCAGGATTTCCAGGAAGTAAGGTATAGGTTTTTCCAAAAATTTTCCGGAAACATAACATGAGAATTCTGTCAGATTATTTCTGACGGCGTCAGGATCTACAACCTGACGGCGTCAGGTGTTAATTTTCTGAAATTTTTGAAAGTTTTGTTTTCATAAAAAGTTTTTATTAAATTTCTAACTTATAATCTCCAGGAATCTGCAAAATAATCATTCCACAAGCATTATATCCTTATATATAGATTTATCCCGCCGATGTTATGCAGGTTTTCGTGTTTGTTTTCTCAGGTTTAACAGGTTATTTTGGACTAGGAAATGTATGTGGAATCAAGCTTTTGGCGATGCATTAGTCATGGAGCTTCAACATTACCTTGGAAGAAGATCTAACCATGTTACTTCATTATCCACCGAGCGAATCAGGGGAGTATTTGATTTCATTCTTTTACCTTATTTACTTTTACATCTTGTTATTTGAACATTGGGGACAATGTTCATCTTAAGTGTAAGGGGGGGCAAAAGTACGATTAGAGAATGCTATTACGCTTGATTTTTGTTTGTTTAATGGTAGATGTGTAATAAAACTGAGAGAAATACCTGTTAGGGCAATTTTAGTGCCAAATTTAAAATTTTTTACAACATTTAGGAGTGAAACTTTGATCTTAATGAGCGTCTCATGGATATGAATTATATGACTAGCACAAAAACCGTACCACTAAAAAATTTTCCACCCCAAATATGTGAGGTTCGCCCCTAGAATTGGTAGGAAAAGCATTTATGCTATGATGTGTGTACCGGTAGCACTTAGATTCTAGAACTTGCGTTAGGACCATTCCGAGGCCACAAGTGAGACTACATTCGTGTAGTTAGATTTACTACATGATAAGAGGCATTAGGATAAACCCATTGTTTTACACCTGTGTTTTTTGTTATAATTACATTGGCTACATTGGTCAAGTAATTCTCCCACACCCTTTGCGTTGTACTCATCTTTAGTACACGATACCCCTAGTACACCCCTCAGAGCCTATCTTTTCGTGTCGACCTTTAAGCATTTTACTTAAAGGAAGAATTTGTTACACCCCACTTAAATGTACACCCAAATCGCCTTAGCCTACCTTGTATGCACTCATTTTTAGTGCATTATTGTGACAACATTTGTTTAAACCCAAGTTAATTATCTAGTTGATTACATGGTTGCTAAGTCGAGTCATATCCTTGTACATATTGTTTTGGGACGATTGGGACTCATGGGTAAAGTACTAGTGTAATGGAGTAATGGGGAAGAACATCATTTATTACCCCCATATGTGCTAAATATTTTAAAAGTACTCCAAGTGTTTTGATTATCTTAATTCGAGTCATTAGAATAGTAATTTGTAAAGTTATGTAAAAGTTCAAGTGTAAGGGGAATGCAATGCCCCTATGATGTATTATTTTGGATGGTAGGGCAAAAGTGTATGTCAAAAAAAAAAAAAAAAAAAAATAAATAAAAAAATAAAAAAAATCAAGAAAAAAATACAAAAAAATGAGAAAAAGAAAAGTAGAAAAATCATACGGACTACCATCCCGTTTTATTTTATGTTTTTGTTATTTTGTTTTTAGCTTAAGATTGAGTCGAGTCTTGGCTTAGCAACATTGTATAGTACATGTAATTGATCAAGATCTTTAACTCGCCACCAGTAAAATATCCTTTATCCAACAAAACCGTGTTTTCCTTTTCCCTACACCTAACATTATAACCCATTTAAAAGCCCTCTTTGATAGTTTATCTTAGGTGCTTACGCCTAGTGGAGGAGGTTTTCGATCCTTTCTCAAGCCTATGGTAATCTATTTGCTATGACAGGTAGTGAGAGATATTATCCGTTTTCATTTATGAGATTTATTTTGATGACACTTGAGAGATGTGAGTATCTAAACACTACTTGTGAGGTGCTAGTATGTAATCTCCGTGCTTATTATGATTAAAGTGGAACGAATATTTGTTGTATTTACTTTTATGTTAGCATTAAATGACCCCTAACTTGTATTTTGATTAGAATAAAAGCGCATTTGCTTGAGGACAAGCAAATCTCAAGTGTAAGGGTATTTGATGAAGCGAAAAGTGTACCACTTTTAAGGGGTCATTTAAGCCCTAAATCGTATTTATTTGATCAAATATTGCCCTAAATCGTTCCTTTTGTCATTTTAGGTACTTTTGAGGAGAAATCTGGAAAAGGAAGCATTTTGGACGTTTTTGGAGCATAAAAGTGAAGAAAACGACAAAGTCTCAAAATTGTGCTGGAAATTACCTTTGACGGCGTCATGATTTGTTCTGGACGGCGTCATGGCTTGGCAAAAGTGGTGGATGTGAAAATTACTCATGATAAGCCAGAGAAATTTGCATGGAATTCTGACGGCGTCACGCTTTAATGTGATCAAGGTCGTCACGGCTTAATTTAAAGAGGGACGACGTCACCCCTAATTTTGACGGCGTCAAGCCTTGATAAGCCAGAACGGATTTTGGAGAGCTAAAGAGAGACGGCGTCAAGAAGGCCATCCGGGAACCCTAAAAGCGGCGAGGTGACGGCGTCACACTCCATAACGTGACGCCGTCAGATCTGAAAGTCTATATATAGTTTTGCAATTTTTTGTCATTAGAGTGGAACTTATTGGGGAACTTTGTGTGTGAAAACCCTAAGACGATTTTAGCAGCTTTTTCAAGGCTTTTTGCCTTGAGATCTTCCATGTTACATTGAAGATAAGTTATCAATTAATCATTCAATATGTCTATGTGTTGTTTGATTCTATCTTGTTCTTGTCTTTTGTTTAACATGCTAGGCCAGATTTATCTTGTGTTTGCTTAGATCTAATGAAACCTAGCTATTGATTATTGGTTATTAGTGTGTTATTAGTTGTATTGGATGATTGTTCATCTATGTTAGGCTTAAGAAAACTGGCTAACTTCCTATTCGGTAACTTGCTTGAACGTCTTAAGAAACATGAACCAATGCGTACTAAGGTTTTTATGGTTGTATTTAATGCATAAGCGAATTCTAGTGATCCCATGTTAGGAGCTTCCTAGCCGGCTCGACATAGGAGTGAAGTAGGAGCTTGTAGAGTTAGGGAAGTACGTACGCCACCCCACGATTGGTATTAAGGAATACACCCGTCATCCACGCAATTAATACACACTAATCAACCGGTAAAAGATAGTTAGGGAGTAAGGAAATCTAAGTAAACACATTTCTCTCCACATAAGTTTTACCACCTTTTCATTTTCTGTTATTTTATTTTATTTGCATTTGTAGTAACTTGGGTTAGTTGACTAGCAACTAATTCCGCCCACTCTTTCAAACCCGAGATTTTACTTGCTTTCATAAAAAATTATAAAAACATAAAAAGAATCTTCTCTCACCCTTAGACCTATTAGAGTAGTTTTTCATACCTAACGAACACTATTCCCTGTGGAGAACGATCAATCCTCCGTACTTACCACTACACTATACTACATCGGTCAGGTACACTGCCTGGTGGGGTTGTAAGCCTCTTGAGATCCCTCGAGAGGTAAAACCTGTTGTAAGGTTGCAAAACCACGCATCACAAATCACAACCCTGAGGATACAAACCGCAACAGACAAATCACAACCCTGAGGATACAAACCGCAACAGACAAATCACAACCCTGTGGATACAAACCGCAACAGACAAGTCGCAAGCCTAACAAGTCGCTACCCTGAGATACAAGTCGCAAGTCTAACAAGTCGCTACCCTGACAGACACTAGTCGCAACCCACAAATCGCAAGTCACAAGAAAACAGAACTGTCACTATCTTGGTCAAAATGCAACACACTAAACGCCAGACATGTCGCTTTCTTAGCGGTTTGTCGTCTTTTGCCAAATCCGGTAATGGGCCAAATCGCAACTTCGAGACACCACAAATCGCTACTTTAACTTACCCAACAATACACAAATCGCTACTATGAAACCTTCACAGAGGGACAAAACGCTACGAAGAACACCTTTATACTAATCCTCGAATCTGCCAAAAACTACCACACAAAGCCTGAAACTATGATTCCAAACACCAAACACTACTTCTATACTATCCCTAAGCTAGAAAGTACAAGATCTAACACCTTCTATCAACTAAACAAAGCGCAAAATAGATTTTCAAGAAACTAACTATTCGAACCAAAAGTACCCCAAATCTACACAAATCCGTGAATATAACCATACATGAACCTAACCATGGCTCTTGATACCAATTGTAGTATATTCACAAGCAAATAACCACACGTTTGGGACTAAAATATGGATCGAATGGGTTAGTTTAGAGAGAGAAAGAGATGGGAACCTTGTAGTGAGAGAAACTAGAGAAATATTAGATTAGTTATCAAATGAAGTCCAACCCTCTCCTTTGGTGGAGAAGGCTTTATATAGTACTACATAGGGTGCCCCTAGTGGGCTGTGGAGCGAGCTGACAGTGGGTAAAAGACCCGACCCACTCCACAATATTAATACTAACTAATCTACTGCTAATATTACTAATAAACCTACGAGCTATTAAGTGCTATTAAGTACTCGGGGTGACTGAGTCTTCAACTGAATATTTATATTCCTAACACTATAAAAGTAGCTTTTGGAAAATTGCCGGTTGTTACACTGGGTGTAACACCCCCAAAATATCGCAGCGGAAGATTGTGTTACTGGGGTGCTACTTCATAATACAAACTACAAGTTATAGAAAACGACCTCTAAATGAGACGTTTTGAAAAGTTACCATTCGAATAATAAAATCAGAGTTACAAACAAGAGATTCCAAAGTATAATAATACATAAGTGTTTTTAAAACATATCGAATGGTAATGATAAAAGCATAAGTCTTCAAAATATGTCGTGCGACTTTATGCTCCATGCAACAACTATCGCCTTATTGACCTGAGATAAACATGCTAAAAAGTGTCAACACAATGTGTGGTGAGTTCATAGAGTTTATTGCAAATAAGATGTAAAACCTTTATGAATTAATTCCCATTACAAGTATATGTAAACCTAAACCTGCTACAAATCCCGCCCATACAAGATTTGTAACATCTTAGGTCTACATATAAGTTCATATTTAATAACTGTAAATGTTGAACGTGTTACGAGTAGGACATATATGTATACGATATATACTTAATGTAAAATGCAACAGCCAACTTAACCTCACGACTTGCTTTCATATGCTTACACCCTATACTTGATTATTGATGAGTGCCTATTTACTCATCATTTTATACCCATTTAATACATAAAAATAACTAAAAACAGCCAAATATGCCAATTTATATTGCAGATATCCTTGGATTATTTTTATGTATTTCAGGTACAAAGGATTGAAAACAGAGCGAAAACGGGCATTTTTGGGTCGACTCGACAACGTTTGTGCATTTGATCAAGTAAAGACGAAGTCAAAATCAACCCCGGGATATAGCATTGGAATGAGCATGGAAAAACAAACTCGAAACCATTTTTCATGGGCCAACCCGACCCAATTTAATGGGCCAAGTCAGCCCATTTAAACCTTTTATTAATAAAACCAAATCCAAAAACTATTAAAACCCAATAACAAAACCCGGCCCAAACCAAACCCAACCCATCCCCTTTTTATTAATAAACCTAGGTCAAAAAAGTCAACCCCCATCCCTTTATCCCTTTTCCCGCTTTTCCCTTGATGAACCCATCTTTTCCTGCTCCATGCCTCCTCTCTTCACCTGTTCCAGCCACCCTATTCTCCCCATACGCTTATCAGTCACATGTCAACCATGCCACGCTGGCAATCCAAGGTTACTTTTGGCGCCAAATCCCATTTAAAGGTTGTGATGAAGCCAAAGTTAATCTGAAGGCTAAGAATGCACAAGAGAAAGCACAAATTGGATACAAAGCTCATTCCTCTCACAGAAGAAGCACAATGGAATGAAGAAACCCTAGTTTTAGTTTGTCTATAAATAGGATTCTTGTAAGCCCTTATGGGGTATCCTAGTTTGTACCACATTTTTTTATTTAAGCTTAGTGTTTCTTTTAAATTATGTCATTTTAATTTCTAGCTTTGTACCTTTTTTAAGTCTTTAATAAAATTTAAGTTTGGTTTAAATTCTTGTTCTTTAATATTATGCCTTTAAATATGTTCTGTGTTGGTTAAAAAGCTAGCATAAGCTCTTATTTATTCTATAAGCTCATGTAAGCTCTCTATTAGCTTAATGTGAGTTTATTATTGTTTAAATCTGTTTTAATTTTAAAAATCCAAAAAAGTCAACAAAAGTCAAATAAGCTATTTGTGGATGATAATCCAGAAAGGGAAGGGCTTATTGCTGTCACTAGCTTGTCTTTTGACAAGCTAGAGCTTGTAGAGTAGCTCCTCGAGCATAATTTGCCCTGTTTATGCAAGGGCTTTTGTAAGTTCCATTGATTTTCAAATTTTAAAGTGCATTCTGCTTATTTCTTCTTTATTCAGTGCTTATTTGGTTTCGGGTTAGCCCATGAAAAATGGTTTCGGGTTCGTTTTTCCATGCTCATTCCAATGCTATATCCTGGGGTTGATTTTGACTTCGTCTTGACTTGATCAAATGCACAAACGTTGTCGAGTCGGCCCAAAAATGCCCGTTTTCGCTCTGTTTTCAATCCTTTGTACTTGAAATACATAAAAACACAATCCAAGGATATCTGCAATATAAATTGGCATATTTGGCTATTTTTAGTTATTTTTATATATTAAATGGGCATAAAATGACGAGTAAATAGGCACTCATCATCCCTCCACACTATCAATTGCTAGTCCCTAGCAATCCGATCATATAAAGTAATGAAATGACCAAAAGAATACCAAGGATACCCCATTTTGACTTTTTATTCAATGCAAGAAATTTAAACTAGAACAAAAATAGATAACATGCTTAATTTTCAAAAATGGCATCATGGAATGGGATTTACACAAACTGGGTGTCTCTAGGGAATTGTAATCGTCATCCTCTTTTTAATACTCCCAACTAAGCTTAAAGTTATTGTTTAAATATTTTTATAAAATGCTAACACTACTTATACTAGTAATCTATGTAAGCCGGAACTTAACTTTTTACTCCCACAATTTATTCAAGAAGTTAGGTGAGTGTGCTCATTTTCAAAATTTTGACAACAAAAATTGACATTTATTATGGTTGTTATTTGTTTGAGTCAAATACTAATTTACCGAGAACCTCGAAAATCTAAGGATCAAAAAGGTCTTTTCCATGTAGCGGCTTTCTTCTCGACAAATCCCAAACCAGTTGGTTTTAGGTGACCAGGCTTTTGACACCTCACAGAGAATAGTACCGGAATCAGCGGGATTTCAATTTCAAAGGTTTTAGATATTCCCACTAAGTTAGCATTAAATACTTAAATAAATAGCAATAAACGATCATTTAGAGATTAGAGACTCAAAGGATCGATCACTCCATGTAACGACTTTCTTCTCGGCACATCCCAAACCAGTTGGCTTTAGGTGATCAGGCTTTTGACACCTCATAGAGAATATAATCGGAGCTCACGGGACCTTTGAAATCAACAATCTACCAAATTACCGTTTAACCTTTATGACAAAATTGACGAACACTAGTTCAACTCCCGATTTAAATTTAAGAAAAAGCAAGTTTCTTACATTTATTCATATAAACAACATATATTTTCTTTTTTTCTTTTTTTTTTATGTCATACTTACATCTTTACTTTTGCAACATTATAACTTATTACATTTTACAATATCATTCCTTTTTTTTTTTTTTTTTATTATTATTATTTTTTATTTATTTTTTATTATTTTTTTATTTAAGAAATTATGCTTTCTCCAAAATTTAAATAAAAAGTTGAACTCGGACTCTATATCAAAATTGTATAAAAATTTGTTTTGCATAACAAAATGATTTTAACGTTCAAAAGTTTGAAAACAGCACTAATTTAGTCATATTAAGAGCTTCTGGGAGGAAAAACCATAGATTACTTATATAAGCTCTAAAGAGAACCAACTACACCACGCTTAGCATTTTCATTTGCACAATTTGTAAAACCTTAGTCTAATCGTTAAGGAAGCAGCCAGATTAACACTCTGGCAGAGTCGGGATTCCCCTTGTTCTAACCTAATCAAGACTAAACACTTTTTTTTTAATGCAAATTCTTATTTAAAAACGGAAAAAAATTTAAAATTTTTGGTCAAAACGGGGGTACTAGGGCACTAGAAGGTACACATGTGATCAAATTCGCTAGAATTTCCCCCCACACTTAGAATTGAATATTGCCCTCAATATTCAAAGTACCGGCTATTATGATGACACTTAGAACGTAAAAAGGTAATACTACTAGCCAAGTGTGGGAAAGAAATCTTCTTTCACAAACAGGATTAATAAGATATCCCTAGATAATCGTTAGCAAAAAGATCGGATATTGGGCGGCTGGATTGAAAACAGGCGCATCGATCATCACGATCTAAGGAAAACCTGAAAATAAGAGCAAACAAACAAAAGCAAAGCACAGTAGAGGAATTCCCCCACACTTAGTGTTAGAAAATAGAAAGAAGACAGAAACATGGGTTGTCACCCATGAAGTGCTAATGTTTTTGCTAACCGAGTCACTAGCTTGACTCGACCCCGAATTCATTGGTCCATGGGGAAAGTTTGGAGATCCGGGAAAACCATGGGTGGTATGTCCCCTCCAAAGTAATGCTTTAACCTATGACCGTTCACCTTGAAGTTTGGTCCGTCGGGTTGAGATAACTCGACGGTACCATAAGGAAAAACTTTGGCAACGGTGAATGGTCCGGTCCAACGGGTTTTAAGTTTTCCCGAGAACATCTTCAATCGAGAATTGAAAAGAAGGACTCGGTCACCAACGTTGAAAACGCGGTTCTTGATTTTGGAGTCGTGGATCTTCTTTGTCTTCTCTTTGTAGATCAAAGAGTTCTTGTAGGCTAGATCCCGAAGTTCATTTAATTCATTGAGTTGAACCTTCCGGTGATCACCCGCGGACTTAAGGTCAAAGTTTGCATGCTTCAAGGCCTAATAGGCTTTGTGCTCGAGCTCGATCGGTAGATGACACGCCTTTCCGTACACAAGCTTGTAAGGAGTACACCCGATGGGTGTTTTGTAAGCGGTACGGAAGGCCCAAAGTGCATCATCTAATTTATCCGACCAAGAGGCACGGTTATCACCTACGGTCCTTTCCATAATTCTTTTTAAACCACGGTTGGAAACTTCCACTTGTCCACTGGTTTGTGGGTGATACGCGGTAGCAAGACGGTGAGTGACACCGTACTTAAGCATGACCTTTGCAAATTGGTCATTGCAAAAGTGCGTACCGCGATCACTAATGATAGCACGGGGAGTTCCAAACCGAGCAAAGAGAGATTTCAAAAATTTAACAACTACTCAGGCGTCGTTGGTGGGGAGTGCTTTCACTTCAACCCATTTAGACAAGTAATCAACAGCCACGAGTATGTACTTGTTCCCTCGTGAAGACGGGAACGGCTCCATAAAGTCTATGCCCCATAAGTCAAAGATTTCGCAAACTTGAATGGCATTTTGTGGCATTTCATCTTTTTGCGAGATTTTCCCGTGACGTTGACAAGAGTCACAAGATTTGACTAAGTCATGGGCATCACGATAAATTGTGGGCCAATAGAAACCGGAGTCAAACACCTTTTTGGCGGTGTAATTCGGGCTATGATATCCCCCGGTGGGTCCATTGTGGCAAGCCTTAAGAATATCCATGGCTTCTTGGCCGTTAACACACCGCCGGATGACTTGATCCACACACACTTTAAACAAGTAGGGGTCATCCCAAAAGTAATGCTTCACGTCTTTGAAGAATTTGTTCTTTTGTTGGGATGACATCCCTTTAACAACAAAGTTCCCCGCATGGTAGTTTGCAAAATGGGCAAACCATGGGGTACTAGAATCACCACGAAAAGATACCATGTTAAGTGTCTCGAGAGGAAATGTTTCATTTATTTCCTTTTTCTCGAGCACACTTTGATGTGGATTCTCTAATTGGGACAGATGATCAGCCGCGAGGTTCTCGGCTCCTTTTTTATCACGGATGATGATATCAAATTCTTGAAGGAGGAGAACCCATCGGAGCAATCTCGGCTTTGCATCTTGTTTTGCAAAAGGATATTTAAGAGCCGAGTGATCCGTATAAACTATGCTTTTTGACAAGATTAAGTATGGCCGGAATTTTTCGAAAGCATACACCACGGCTAATAATTCTTTCTCCGTTGTGGTGTAATGAGCTTGAGCGTCGGTCATAGTTTTGCTTGCATAGTGTATAGGCTGAAAATGTTTTGTTTTTTGTTGCCCCAAGACCGCACCTATGGCAAAATCACTAGCATCACACATGAGCTCAAAAGGTAGGTCCCAATCGGGGGCAACTAAGATTGGTGCTTCTGTAAGTTTCTTCTTAAGTGTTTGAAAAGCTTCAATGCACTCTTTAGAAAACTCCCAACACCTTTGACTGTTGTGGGATGAGGTAGCTTAGCAATAACATCAACTTTAGCCTTATCGACCTCAATCCCGTTCTTAGAAATCTTATGGCCGAGGACAATGCCCTCTGTAAAACCCTAAATTTCCATCCATTTGAAATTCTATCTTTGCCCCTCAAATTTTTGAATTTATAAGAGCATACAAAAATTTTGCAAGAGCATTATACATTTTAACCCAAGTTTAACCATATGTCATTTGCACATTATTATTACTAAACGTTGTGAATATAAATACACGTAGCCTACACTTTATATTAAGAAGATGCGTACAATATGGAAGTTATTTAAAATACTTATATACATTTTACGTGGTAAGTTATGAACCGAAATTCTAAATACTTAATCTATACACATTTGCCTTTATGTCCTTATACACGATTTGACTACATAACACCCACACGTTTTCTTTACCTTAGTAAAAATTGGATCTCATTATTTTATACGTTCCTATTTTTGGATAGACTCTAAACGAAGGATCATGATAAGAACAAATCAATTACCCATTATTAAAAGGATACATAAAATCCATTCTTTCCTAAAAGCTGATACACGACATTCCCTTAATAACTCTCACACTTTGACCACTTTCATTCCATTCTGTATGGCACTCTTTTAACTCGTCAGAAATCTCTCTAAACCGAAAAAGAAAACACTAAACTATTTTTCCTCTATAAGAAACAAGGGATGAAGAGTAGCAGCGGTTATAATCGCTGTGGTTAAATTTGCAACCTTGTGTTCTAATCGCAGCAGCTTGTGGAGATCGTGTGTGTGGTTGGTTTCGATCGTTTTCTCCTCTTTCTTGTCGACCATACTTTGGGCAGTCTTAAGTTAATCATCGCCCCTAAACGACTCTATAACCTTGTATCATCTTAATAAGTTATACGATCCAATATAGTATAATCAAAACCTAATCGTGTCTCAATAATAAGCATGTGACGAGTCTGGTGTTTCTTTTCTTTTCACATCGAACTAACTTTTGTTTCCGAGACCTAACTGAATTTGTTAACCTTAATAAAGATCATTAATGTCATATAAATATGGTACGCTACATTGGAAACACTAGAAAGTGTTAACGAGGGTAAAAGTTTTGTAGTGTTAATTGTGTAAGTTATTCATATGTATCAACCCATGTCAAGTTTGAAATATATCTAAGCAAAGAGAGTTGTCTAATTCAATAAATCTTGTGGCCATCTCGTTTTAAAAGCGGTTGACATCCTTTGCTACTACAACGATAAAATCTCTTTAGTTGATTTCGATGGGTTTTTGGTTATGATTTTATGTGCTCAATCGTGTCGAGGCTTAAGGCTGTGTTGTGTCGCGTATTCGAGCCATGTCGATCTAAAATACTTTTGAAATGCACCCTAAGTATTAACTAAAACGCACCTTAATAACCTGACAACAATCGTGTAATAAGAATGGGAAACAAGTTGTATTATGTGTGTGGATCGTACACAAAAGGCATGTATACATGCATTTTGTGTATGGTAAACCAATAAAGAGAATGTGGAATCATATCAATAATAAGAGTAAACTGGGGGCCTCGTGATTTGCATGCATGTGTGGTATTGCTTGTGGGGTTATGTGTAAATAGTATGGGATAAAGATCACATGAAAACAATAAATCAGTAACCATATATATATATATACATACCGATTCGGTGTTGTTTTTTTTATTGATGATTGGTTCGTATAAGGTGTGCTCGTTTGTGGGTTTAAGTAATTGAACCAGGCTAAAACGTATATACAAGGATTTGAGTTTGTTTTGTTTCATTTATAAAGAGTATTAACAAGGGTGTTTTGGACTTGTAATTTTATCTACTTCGTATGCATGTCCTCTCTTCAATCAAACTGGTCTCGTTATGGTGTATGTGATGTGGCGTGTGTAGTATTTTATGTGTCGACTCTTGGTTAGTATGCGTTTGAATTAGAGTTTAAACTAATTTTTGGCATGCACTTTTAAAATGGTTTAAAGGAATGGGGTGTTAAGTTTGTTCCATGTTACATGATACTAATACGTGGCAATGTTTTCCTAAATTGGCTAAGCATTAATTTAGTTATAATAAATCCTAAAAACTAGTTTACACTTTAAACCCTAATTTGGGATTATTTACACTTTAAACCCTAAACAGTGATAAGTTGTCATAATAAACCCTAAACTTATATAATTATCATTATGAACCTTAAACTATTAATATAGTCACTTTACTACCTCAAATTGATTAAGGGATAAACTTGAACATTTATGACTAATGTTTCTAGATATAGAAACCTACTAATTATGGAAACTTATTAATTCGGGAAACCTGACTAAAATAAGTAATCTGATTTAAAATAAGTTATTAATCAGACGATCATAAATTCGTGTAGATTCGCTGAAGATGGAGTTTACTTCCGATCTTTTCATTCTAGTTGTGTTTTCACTTGCGGTCTAAGGTACAGATATTCTACCCTTTTTCAGTAAGGGTGCGTTCGTTCTCATGATTTTCTTGATCTTGATTCATTAGGATTCCCTTAAGCCATTGCTATAATCCCCTATTCTTTGATTCATTCGTTTGATATGCTTCGTTGATATTATGATTCATTTGACATAAGTATTCGAATCACTTGATGCTTAGGAGGTTCATTTGATTTTGTAATTGGATGTGAAAACCTTTCTAAATTTTATCATGGAAATGTTTTGAGAAAAACTAATTTTAAAATGATGTTTATGAACGATGCGATACCACTTTTATATGAAATTTTACTAAACTTTTATGAAAACTACTTTTAAAGACTACCTTTATGAAAGCCATGCTTAAAGATCATTTTTATGAAAACCATTATTAAAAGATTTCTTTAAATGAACATTTGATAGAAACCTTTGAATTGAACCTTGCTATGAACCATTTGATTTCGAACCTTTGAGATCCTATGCCTAATATAATTCCCTCATTGACTCATGACATTCATTTTATGATTGTCATTCTTATTTATTCATTCTGACATTTATTTAAATGTCTCTGCTATGCTATGCTTATGTTTGCCATGCTTATTTGAGTTACTATCTTGTTTCTCTTGCCATGCTAGATTATATTTGTTGTATGCTATGATAGATCTGTGCCTGAGCTTACCTAGTTGTGGAGGTACCATGACCATGTCTTTGATGGCACCTTAGGCATGACACTCCCGTAGAGGTGTGATAGATCTACGGCGTTCCCCCTTATGTTTATGTATTATATTGTGATCACTATTGGCCATTAATGCGTGTGTGTGTTTAGTCTAGTACTGACATACATACTTATGTTAGGGAGCGTATGGATGCATCCTAGGTTTTATGTTTTATGTGATTATGGTGACCAGGTGGTGTGTGCCTTGCACTCCTTCTCACACTTTTATTTACTTAGAGGTCTCCCCTCTTCGTATACTTGTTATGCTTTAGTATGATTTGACGATTTATGTATGGAGTTCTTATGGCACATCCTTATATGAACCTTTTCATTATTTCATTCTTTCTCTCGATTCAATTATTATTCAGTTCTCATGCATTCCTGATTTTTAGTTCTCTTTAAATTCGTATGACTTTCATAATTATACTTTCGTTTTGTATTCTTATTCCTTCGTTGCTTATGCTTATTTACCGTCCTGTTATGTTATATATATATCTGTTCACTAGGCTTTTTAAGCTCAGCCGCATTTCTTTCCATGCGGCAGGTTTTAGATGGAAGCTGGGTTATGAGTGGAGAGCACTTGGGACTTAGAGGACATTTACTTTCATAGCTATCCTGGATTAGAGATGACTAGAAGTAATTACGATTGTAGACTTAGAATTTATTATTGTTCCCTTTGTAACCTTGTATTTCAGATTTTCCTTTGTAACCTTTGAAATTCATTTTGTATTATTTAGTCATATGCTTGTGTTTGCTTTGATATGTCACCATAACGTAATACTTCTACCTTTATCGGGTTGGGGTGTTACACCCTCTTTGACTATGAAATGACTTTTCTCCCAATTTAGAAAAAGATTAGTGTCTTCACAACGTTTAAGCATATTGTCCAAATGGGAGAGACATGTTTTGAAAGAATCCCCAAAGACCGAGAAATCATCCATAAAGACCTCCATAGTTTTCTCGATCATATCGTGAAATATGGCCATCATACACCTTTGGAACGTACACGGAGCATTACATAAGCCGAAAGGCATGCGTCGGTAGGCAAACGTTTCGTAAGGGCACGTGAAAGTGGTCTTTTCTTGGTCTTGCAGGTCGATGGGAATTTGGAAGTAACCCAAGAAACCGTTGAGAAAACAATAGTACTCGTTTCCCGCTAGTCTTTTGAGCATTTGGTCCATGAAGGGTAAAGGAAAGTGGTCTTTACGGGTGGCGTCATTTAACTTTCGGTAGTCAATGCATACACGCCATCCCGTTACCAATCGAGTAGGAATCAACTCGTTTTCATCATTTTCAACAACGGTAATGCCACCCTTTTTGGGCACACAATGCACGGGGCTCACCCAAGGACTATTCGAGATCGGGTAAATCAAGCCGGCATCAAGGAGTTTGAGAACCTCCTTTTTGATAACCTCATGGATTTTAGGATTAAACCTTCTTTGATGTTGAACCGCTGGTTTAAAGTCATCCTCCATTAAAATCTTGTGTGTACAAAATTCTGGGTTAATACCCTTAATGTCGGAAAGTTTCCAAACGATGGCTCGCTTGTGTGACTTTAAAACCTTTATGAGAGCGGCTTTCTCCTCATCATTCAAATCTTTAGCAATTATGACGGGTAATTTATCGGTACCCTCCAAAAATGCATATTCGAGATGAGGCGGTAAGTCCTTAAGTTCGACCTCCGGAGGATCATTAGAATTTTCAATAGGTTTGATTTCCTCATTATGAAGTTCTTTTGGAGGGAGAGATGATGGATCATCATTAAGAAACTTCTCAAGGAGAAGAATGTCTCCCGCTGGGTCAAATACACCATCATCAATTCCAGATGGAATTGAATCACAAGATAAACAAGCTTCAATCTCTTCCAAAATGAAGTCACCTCCCTCAAATGGAGTGAGAGAGGGGGAAGAGAGAGCAACGGTAGGATCTAATGAAGTGGAATTGCCACTTAGCACTTCATGAAAGTATTCCTCGTATGTAGCGTCAATGATATCAATCTGGTTGATTGACTCGCTTCCATGCTCGAGAGGATATTTTGAAGTGCTCTCAATATTTACGACCAATTTTTCATATCTGACCCTAAGAGTCATCTCACCTTCGTAGACATCGATTAATGCACGAGCCATTTTCAAGAATGGTCTTCCCAAGATAAGGGGGACACGGGGATCAGCATCAAAATCGAACACTACGAAGTCAGCAGGAAAATGGAACTTGCATACCTTAACGAAGACATCTTCGGCAATACCTTTCGGAATAGTAACTGATCAGTTTGCAAGTTTGAGAGTCATTCGTGTAGGAGTAAGCTCCGGAAGGGAAAGCTTTTCCCAAACGGAAAGAGGCATTAGATTAATGCTTGCGCCGAGATCGGCCAAGGCTAAGCATTCATCTAGCTTCTGAAAATCACAAGGAATAAGAAATTTGCCGAGGTCTCCTAGTTTTTTGGGCAACTTTTTAAGAAGCACCGCCGAGCAATTCTCATTCAATGGAGTCTTAGTCAATTCAAACAATTTTTCCTTATTGCTAAGGAGACTCTTGAATGTAGAAGCAAATTTTGGCATATAAAGAAGAGCATCCGCGAAACTAATGTCGAAGTGTAATTTTTGAAAGATTTCAAGAAAATTCATCATTTGGCTATTAGTTTTGTCACGGAGCTTTTGATCATTAAGTCTCGAAGGATATGGAATTGAAGGCTTAGGATTGGTCTTCAGAACATCGGGTTCCGGAATTGAAGTTTGGACTACCGAAGGTTGGACGGGTGCGGTACTTTGTGGGCTTGAAGATTGCACTTTGTCCTTTGTCACCTTGGTCTCTCATTCCACTTCCCTCACCGGAGAAGGAGTAGGAATCGAGGGTCCATCATATGCCTTACCACTTCGAGTGGTGATAGCTTTCAACTCACCCTTTAGGTTGGGAATGGTATTTCCCGGGAGAGTTCTAGAAGTTGAAGCTTGATTCATTTGATTCATGAGACTAGCAAACATGTTCTCAATTTTGCTTTGTGGTTGATCAATTTTGTGATTTGTAGTCCTGAGTCCACTTTTAAGCTCATTACCTTGTTTTGACATTGAAGTTTGGAAATCATATTTCAAAGTTGTAATTTGATTTTGCATTGACCTCATGTTAGCCTCATTTGACTTGATGTAACTTGCAAGTTCATTGGAGGGAACAATTGGGGCTTGGTAATTAGGAGCTTGAATGCCTTGATTGAAATTAACCCCTTGGGTTGGGTATTGATTGATCGGGGCTTGAAATTGGTTTTGAACATTTTGCCCTCTGGGTTGATTTTGATTGAATCTATTTGGATTGTTGGGTTGAGAAAATCTGGGTGGTCCACTTTGATTGCTAGCACGATAGTTCGGGTCAACTTGAGGACGGTATTGGTTACCTCCTTGGTTGTAAGCCCAGGCTATGGCTTTTATCTCAAATTGACTACCATCGGTGGTAGTACAATTGTAGTATGCATGAGGTCCACCACAAGTGACACAAGTTTCTTCCACCGCTTTGACTTGAGCGGAAGAAGTTTGTGGAGTAGAAAATTTCTTTTGTTTGGAAAGAACCAAAACTTGGATAGCCTCCGTAAGTTTGTCTATCTTAGCATCCGTACTAGAAGAATTCACCGGAGATGAAGTAGAAGGAGAAGCACTCACTTGGGAAACAACCGGCTTGCTTCATGTAGTGCGAACCTTAGACTTGTTCTCGATGATAGCTAAAGCATCTTTCGGAGTCCGATTCAAAAGATTACCACCGGCGGCGGCATTAAGAGAGTCTTGATCGGTTTGGTTCAAACCATTGTAAAAAGTATCGAGTTGATGCAACTCGGAAAAACCATGATGAGGACATTTGCGAAGTAATTCTTTAAAACGGTCCCACGCATCACTAAAGGATTCATCAAATTTTTGAGTGAATTTGGTGATTTCATTTTTAAGGCTTGTGGTTTTAGATGGGGGAAAGAATTCATTCACAAATTTCGATACTAAATCTTCCCATGTTTCAATCGAACGAGGGGGTTGTTTTTCGAGCCAAATTCGGGCGGCCCCCTCGAGAGAAAAAGGAAAAAGAAGTAGTTTGATAGCTTCTTGAGGAAAATTTCGGTATTTGATGGTAGAGGTGATCTTGTTAAACCATCGAATGTGGGAATGAGGATCGTCCCTCTCAAATCCGAAATATTGACTTGAAGTTACTAAGGATAGCAACCCGGTCTTAAGCTCAAAGCTATCGGCAATGATTGCCGGAACAACGATAGCGTCTCCGTAACCCTCGGTGGGTGCTTGGAGAAGCTCAGACATGGTACGATCATCCGCCATTATGACAATGGGAGGATTGGGAATAGTACGAATCTCGGGTTCGACTATTGGGGTGGAACACCTTCGATTACGTCTTCTTGGAATTTCTACGAGTTCAAGTAAAGGACTTGACGACGTAGAAGAACGAGTGCGCATGCACTAAAAGAAAATAACTCAATTAAAATGAGACCGAATCAAAAGCCAAGGAACTTAAACCCATAATCAACAAGCGTACGGTAGCTCTTTAAAAGATAAACGCACAAAGGAGCGGAAGAGAAGAATGGATCTCTTTTCGGGGCGAAGTTCGTTGGATCGCCCCTCCTTATACCCCTCTTATAGTTTGTTTATCAATCAAAGGTGAGCCGATTTTCGCAAGTGACACAAAGGCAAGTTTTGATCTTTTGTTTGGGAACTTATTATGATAATACTCAAAGAAAAAGAAAAATTGAGAGTATTATATTGAGGTTGTTTTTTATCTTTATTTAACAAAATAAAACGAAAATTGTTTTTGTATTTTTTATCTTATATATATATACAAAGAAAAAGAAAAATATTTTTTTTTTATATTTTTATGAAAGCGATAACTTCACGACGAAGGATCTTCAAGACACTAATTGTTTAAACCTTAACGATATTGTCGCAACACAACCTCCCCGGCAGCGGCACCAAAAATTGATCCGTTGGGAAGTATATATTAAAATATCAGATATGCGTAAGGCGCGGGAACTGACAAGACAACCCTTTGGGAAAAAGGCCAACTTGCAAAACCCGCGAATACGATATAAGAATCCGGGCAAGTGTTACCCGGGTCGTTTCCCGACGAGGTGTGAATCGAGGATTTCGTGTACGGTTTGGAATTAAAGTGCTTGAAAGATGATTTTCATTTTTGTTTTTGTTTTCTAATTCTAATTAAGGTATGGAAAGCAAATATACAAAGAAAATAAAGAAAAACTCAAATTACGCTAAAAACGTAAACGGGAATTTCAAAAACGAGCCTAAAAACCAAAATCTTTAAAAATTAACCCTACGAGTGCAAATTTATTTTTCCTAAGTCCTAAATGATAAAAGAAAATTTTAGAAAAAAGAATTATATTTTTTTTACTTTTATATTTTTATTATGAATTAAAAACTATTTTGGAAAGAAGAATTTATAAAAAATATTAAACTAATGAGAAAAATTATGAATTTTTTTTGAAAAGTGCTTAATGATAAGCAGATCATAGGAAAAATAAAATGGAGGTAATTGCTTATTCGGATAAACAGTTATTAAGCAAAGAGGAGAAAACAAGCAAAAGAGAAAAAAAGTGGTTAAAAGAATTAAAGAAGAAAGGAATAACAGAGAAGCCCCAAGGGCATGATGGTAGCGTGTGGTGTGTTTAAGGGTTGAGACTATTGAGGTCAGGGGTTCGAGTCTAGGCTCACCCTTGACTTCCACTTTCCCCTTTTTAATTTTTTTGGATAACTTTTCTTTTGAGACTTGAAAATAAGGTAAAAATAAGAAACTTTTGTAAAAGAAATATTTTTATATCTAAGTAAAGAAGCCAGAAAAGGCTTAAAATGAACAGATTGCTTACTATAGAACTTGAATGAAAAAACTAATTGGAAATAAGCTAAAAGGCTTCTAAAAGCTAAAGGGGAAATGAAATAAGCTATAATACTTAAAAGCAATCCTAAATAAGCAAAAAGTAAACAAATTGAGCAAAATAATCAAGCAAATAAGCACAGATTCAAAAATTAAGCAGTTAAACAATTGCACAGGCCAAAAGTAGCCTACTGAGGCATTTTTAAGCTAAAAGAAAAGTGCTTAAACAATAAGCAAAATCAATAAAACTGAAAAAGAATCAAGTTCACCAACCAAAGATCTCACAAAATGAAAATCAGGCCTGAATGAGCTAAATTAGAGCTTATAAATGAGCTAAGAAAAAGGTATTTAAAAGAGCAGACTGCTTTGAAGGACTTAAATGAAAAAGGCAAAATGGAAATAAGCCAAAAGGCTTCTAAAAGCTGAAATTCCAGCTGAAAAAGCTAAATTAATCTAAAAACAATCCTAAAGAAGCAATTGAGAGCAGAAAAAGAAATAAGTATAAAAAAAAATCCAATTAGCAGATAAAGTCAATGCAGGCCTAAAACAGTTCAAGAAGGCACTTTTGAGCTTATGAAAAGGCTTTTAAACATTAAGTTAATCTACTAAAAACTCAAACATATAAAGATCTTGCACCAAAGAACATGTAAAACATAAATCAGGCTATTTGAGCTTATAATGAGCTTGTGAGAGGAACTGAGAAGATGGGCTGTTGATACAATTTTAGGATATGCAGGCCTAATCTAATGATTGCGGCCTATAATAAGCCAACCAAAAAAAAGCTCAAAAACCTAAAATAAGTTGAAACATGTAAAGTTCATACTACAAGCTAATTATAAACCAAAAATTGGACACTAATTCCTACTCTAGCTAGTCTAAATATGAGATCAAAAAGGGCTGTTGAGGCTGATTTGGTTTGATGAGGAAAAAGTGTTATGTGACAGGTTATTGAAGAAAATGAACAAAAATGACCCAAATCAATATGTAATGCAACCAACTCTTCAAAATCAACTTAACATACTTAAATGAGCATAAAAACTACACTTATGAGGGCTTATCACTGATTTGTAGACCAAAAGCCAATAAAGCTGTTTCAAACTTTAAGACTTGTAATATCAACTTAAAACTACAAAATCAATTAAATTAGCTCAAAACTTCAAACTAAAAGCTTAACTGACACAAATTAAGCTAAATCAAATAGAACCAAAAGGCACATGAACAGTAACATCCATTTATACCCATTTTGCACCCTGTGCCAAACACTCCCTTAAGTGGACTGTTTTGAAATTTAAGCCTATTAAGGACCAAATTAAGCTATGTATTTGAAAGACAGATTGTTAACTAGGTTTGTTAAGTACTAATGAGCAACTTTGAACAGAAATTAAGCACTTGAATAAGCTATTGACTACTTAGCTAATTTTTTTGGTATTTTTATGATTTTTAAGTAAAAATAAGTACAACTAAGTACAAGCTTTCAAATAAGCATAAACTACCATCAAATATAACAAATATGCAAAAATAAACCAATTATATTCACCCAAGGTCAAGAATAAGGGACACAAGGGTGGGGGCGTCAGCCCGATAGTACTATCAATACCTCTCCAACGGCTCCCTCCAGGAGTTAAGCAGTTGCTTATGAATAATGTACAAACCATGCAAACGAGTTTAACACATTAAGGCATATATCGCAATAAAACTACACATCATGTCTGAAAAGTAGAAAAAATGTAGCACATCATAAAAGTATAAATGTTTTGTGTACTTGTATCTGTATGTAAATGCAAATCATGTATTTTGATAAATGAGTAAAGTATTTCTAAGCATGTATCTCTCCTAAATAGATTAAAACGAGTATTTAAAAGAGTAAGAGTGGCACTATGACTCACCGTGAACTAATGATATCAAAACGTATAACGAAATTGATGGATAAGTCGGGAAAACCTCTACCCACAACCTAGAAATATGATATCGTGTCTTAGGTTTGGAATCATGTTTGTGAAAACATAAACGAGTCTATATACGTCTTTATATTGATCATGATGTAGTACTTGGTAGTCTGGGTATGTTTGTTTATAGAAATGGTTGTTGTTTGTGAAAACATGTTTAGTTTATATATATCGTACTACCATTCGGGCCATCACAATCCAGAGGTCATGTAGTGAACGTACGAGGAGTTAAGATACTTTAATTTGTAAAATCCAACAACTCGTCAGTACGATCACCCCGAAGAGGCCCCTCATATGAAGCTCCCAACTATTGTAGTACTTAATATGTAAAACATGTATCTTATATGTTTGCGAAGTTTATAAAGGTTATAATAATTATAAGGATTTATAAGTTATGAGTATAGTTTCATATGTGAAAACTTATAAGTTAGGATTATTGTTTCACATGTGAAAAACTGGTTTTCACATATGAAAAACACTATTTCGAAGGTCAAATAGACTTTAGGAAAGTTTATTTAGGATATTGCATGTTTCGCAAATGAGTTTTGGCAGTTTTCAAAGTCTAATGAAGTTATAGGGTTGTTTGGTTATTATTTAGGAAAAGTGGTTATTACATGTTCTCGTCAATCACTAAATTTGTTATTCCAAAGTCGAGGTATGTGATTTTATTTGATGAAAATAATATTCACATGTATATAAAGAAATTTGCAAAGTTTCATGAGCTATCGAGGTTGTGAACTAGTTCGTTTGCAAAAAGATTTTTGGAAAATGTTATGGTTCGGGTTTAAACAGTCCCTACTGCCCAGCCCACCTTTTGCGTTTTCAGGCCGAGATCTCTCGTGCTTAGTCGTAAAACATCATTCCGGATAACTTTCATGTTTTACAATTTTGATGATTCGGACTCTAAAGTGGTTAAAATCGCGTTTTCTCGTTTCTGGACAGCTTACGATTTAACAGCATATAAGGTTTTCGGCATGATTTTCAACTTGTTGTATCTTTTGACTCGTAAGTCCGTTTTGGGTGATTCAAATTGATATATTTTTAGTTTGATCTTGTCTACAAGTGTATGTATATATACAAGGCTATAGGTAATTGATTTTGTGGCAAAATGAGTATAATGTTCACTAGTTTACTAGTTTGCTTGTTTGTTAGCATAATATAACATGTAAAGTTCTTAACTTGTTTTTAGGACTTAGTACATCATGAATTCAATATAAGACTATATATAGCATACCAAAAACATGTAAATCAATAAATGAAGATGTTATGGAAGATAAGCTAGGGCTTACAATGGTTGGTTTTTGGAAAGAAAACTATAACAAGGACAATACTAGGACAAGCTTCCACACTTGATATCTTCTACTTCTCTTGTGATTTTGCTTAGGATTTGTGCTAATCCCTAGTTTACTCAACTGGATTTAAACTTGAGATTTTCACTAAAGAATGCAAGTATTTGTTGTAGCTTTAAAAGGACCTCAACTCTTGAATATTTCTTGAAGCAATATTGATCAAATGAGAATGATGGTATTGTTTTGTTATGATGGGCGTTTAAAGGGAAGGCCAAGGGAGGGTTTATATAGCCTCATGAGGAGGTTAGGACTTGCATGAGCCACCTTTCTTGCTAACTAAGAAAATGCATGTGTCAACTTACTTCCATACTAAGTTATACATGTGTTAAAGGATTAAGTGAGATTGAATCTACTAAGACCATTTGGCTTTAGTAGTCAATTTGAGTTCTTCCTCTTGTAAAAGATATATAATACTTAATCTTCAAGGCTAAGTCTTTATCCTAATGAAGACATGTGCTTGTATAATATCACCAAGACTAATAAGTCTTAGTGACTGTGAAAAACTAGAAGGGGGGGTTGAATAGTTTTACAGTTTTTAAGTTGTCTAAAAAACTTTTAGTATTGAAAAACTTTGATTCGAGTCTTATGTGCAATCAATCAACACCAATATGAACTACACACTAAACTAACTAATTGTAAGTAATGAAAGTAAAGAGAAGAGATGTAAAGATCAAACCGGGACAAAAGGATTTATAGTGGTTCGGCTACGAATCTCTTCTTCGCCCTACTCCACTCCCCGAGTACCACACTCGAGAGTTTCAATCACTATGTCAACAACCTCCCTTTAGGCGGAGAAAACTGTACACGTCGCTTATCTTATTTCTGACACTAAGCTAGATGTCGAGTGTTAATCTTAGCTGGCACCAATCTACCACGATCCTTTCAACTTCACACTATCACACAAGACTCGATCTACCCAATCTACCTATGATCCACTTGATCAATCATACAAGCCCAATGGCTTCAAGAGATCTCCAAGATCTCGACATGATCAACCCTCACTTGACTTAATCTAACCTATCTACCCTTGACCTTCTTGATCAACACACAAGCCCAATGGCTACTAGAGATATTCAATATCTCTATAAGATCAAAATGATCTTTCCTCACACACTCTCAAAAGAAAAATGATCTTGATGTATACTATGATACAATCAAGTGTGTAACAAATGTTACAAGTGCTTCTACCTACAGCTATAACACTTTGTATCCCCTTGGATATCTTGTGTTCTTCTCTTGCACTTGAAGAGGAATGAAGAGGATCACTTGAATGGATGATTGGATCACTCTTGAACAAAAGAAAAACTAAACTAAATGATCAAGAAGAGAAAATGTGATAAGGGTATTGAACTCAGAAAGTTCTATGTGAAAAAGGATGCCCAAAATGTGTGAAGTGGGCTGATATTTATAGGCAGAAAAAATCTGGCCGTTATAGGGACACGGTACCACTAAAGTTCACACGGTACCACTAAATTTAGTAGTACCGTGCCAAACAAAAACGCTCATCTTTTTGTCTTTTCTGGTGAAGTTTGGAGCTGATTTTGGGGGGGGGGGGGGAATAGCTGTTATCTATTTTAAACTTATTTTTCCATTAAAACATTTCTTAATTATTCAAAAATAATTTGTAAAGTACATTTTTGAAAGAAATGTTTTGTCACATAAAAATGTGATGTCTAAAACACAAATTCACTTCTTTGATCATTTGTCAAGTTGTAAATTTGTTCTAGAGTGATTTGCGTAGAAACGGGAACTTTCGATTAAAAACTTTCTTACGTTAATTTTAACGTAACTTGTTTTCACATTTTGTCATCCTCAAAACGTGAAGTTATCGAAAGATAGAAATAACATTTTTAGAATATTATTTGCATCAACAGTGACTTATCATTTTGTACGCCCAAAAGGAGGAGGAGGGCGAAAAGTGAGGTGAAAACAAGAAAGCTAATATGTTTTCTTGTCTTGTGTTTTAATTACTTGACTTGTTGTGTTGTAATTTGATCTAGGGATTTATTATTGTTAAGTATTTAAAATGGAAATAAGGTAAACAAATAAGTTTCCTATGAAATGTTTAGTGTTTGAAAATATACTCCAAGTTATTATATTAGACGAAAGGTGAATAGCCATTGTTTAAAACTAAAATTGTAGGTTCGGGATTACGTGAAATGTAAATTGTACAAAGTTCCCTAGAAATGGAAAAATAAAAGTGTCATTCACCAAATATTTACAAAATGAAATATTTAAATGACGTAATAATTTAAATGATGACATCATTTTTTTGAGAAAGGTTACAGTCTTACCACCTTAAAAGGAATTAAGTCCCAGAATTCAGTTCGTTCGTTCTACAGACGTATGTTCTTATGACTAGATTTGATAAGGCAAACCTTCTCATTTTCGAGCATAGCCCTCAAAAGACCTTTAGCTAGTAGATTCTAACTTAATCCCACAACTCATCAAACAAGAACTGTCATGAGATTAAGCTGAATTAGTTTGAGTAACAACTTGATTCTAGCTTGATTTTCGCAACTCATCAAACAAGAACTGTCACTAGATCAAGCTAGGAAACACGTTTTGGATGGAGGTCTTTTGAAAGTTTGGCTTGATTATGGAATTGCTTACACTAATCAGATCTATGAATAATGGTGACTTAGATTAGTGAGAAGGCTAGAAATGCATCTAAGGCTTTTGACATTAGGTCGGGAGAAGTTATGTCCAAGAGGTCAGATAACTAGGCTTAGAAGGAAGTTGTTGATCCCAGTTAAGCTAACGATCTTGTTAATTATCTTAGATGTAGATCTAAGACAATAGGTATAGAAAATGTTCTTGAATGATCTATTAAGTATTATGCGGAATCTAATACTTAATCTTAAGAAGAATTATGAATCGAACACAATAGAATTCTCTCAACAATCACCTCAATATATTAATACGGTTACTCAAAAGTAACAGGGTTACAATAACCTTGAAGTGAATCGAACTAACAAACAATACGTATGCTAACCCTAACCCTAGATCCTACTTTTATAGTCTTAAGGAGTCCTAGTCGGTTACAATGACTTTCTATACAAGATAATATCTATTCGTATCATTACCATAATTATCTAACAAACTATACACGTTTATCTAATAAGCAGTAGAATGATTTACTCTAGCAGTAGGATCTTCGTAGTCTAGCAGTAGAATCATACTTAGCTTATTTCTTCAATCTTCTCAGAAACTCAGCAGTAGAATAAATACACTAGCAGTAGAATCATTTAGTCGAGCAGCAGAATGATACTTAGTGTATTTTTCATTAGAACCATGAGCAGGATAACCAAACCTGAAGCAGCAGCATCTTCAAACCCAACAATCCTCCCCTAAACTCGATATTTTTTCCCAAAATATTCAAGTTTCTTTTCATCACAGATAAACACAAAGAGGATGCTTCCAAACATATTCACACTTTCTTCTTTGGGTTGAGAACATATTCATATTTCTTGATCAATTGATAAGCTTGACGATCAAATCCTTTCTGTAGCTGTAACATTCCAGGCTGCAACATCTGAGTAATAACTTCTTTGTTGAAGTTCAAGGGATAATCTTTTTCCACAAGCATGTATATCAACACACCTTGACCAACCAATTCATGTACACCACAAGACTGATACAAATACCATTTTTGAACTTTGTTGTGTAACAATGCCCTCCATTCAATATCCTCATCATGTGGCTCAAACATGTTCTTCAGATAATAATAGATTACCCTCTCATATACCACATCTGGTCTCTGATCACCATATCTTCCCTTATACAGCTTCCAGAGTTGTACCACATCATCTCTATCCATATAGTGTAACATCTGTGAAAACCTAACAAATCCATAATATAGACCATTAGATCTCTTGAACTCCCAGTATGCTTCACTTCCATCTCTGAGGTTCTTTTTGTGGTGCTAGAACTGTGAGAGACATTATCCTTTCTCTATCCTTCTCAGTTTCCTCCCTATCAACATCTTTTTCACCAGACTTAGTATACTCTTTCTCAGATTCAGAACTGCTCTCAGAACTATTTTTCACCACTGCTTTGCCCTTTCTAGCCTTCATCTTCTTTCTTCCAACAGACTTTAAAACCCTTCCAGGTCTCTTTTCACCAACATTGGAACTTTCTTTTACTTTTTCCTTTTCTTTAATCACTTTCTCAGACTCCACATTTTTCTTGACACCCTCAGTCTCTTTCTTAGTCTTTTCTACTTCAACCTCGGTATCTACTCTTAGATAAGCCTTTGGTGCCATATATCTTGAAAGCTTTGCAGAATCTAATTCCATGGGTGCAAACTTCCTCTCCACTTCTTTCTTAGCTGCTTCAAATTTCTTTTGAACCTCAGCATCTGTGTATTTCTTCAACTGCACAAGCTTCCAACCCTTCATATTTTTCAAGTAATGCTCATGAAAATATCTTACTTGCTTTGCAGTTGGAGGTCTAAGCACCTTCTTCTTCTTCCTCTGAGTAAGAAGTTTCTTCTTGTGCTTTACTCTAAACTTATCTAACCAATCAAACTCACCTTTTTCAGTAAAGTCATCTTGCAATTCTTCCTTCACCTTTAACCATTCCATAGCAGCTTCACATTGAGCTTTCTCCTCATCCCAAGCATTCAACTTTGCTTCAATCTCATCCTGCTTTCTTTGCCTTTCAAGTTCAGCTATGTTTTCATCCTCAAACTCATCATTCAACTTCTTTGCAGCTTCTTGATCATGCTTTTCTCTAAGTTCAGGAGGCCAAAATTCAAAAGGAATATGAAATGGATAAGGTTCAGGCTCATCAACCATCTTACCTTTACCATTTCCAGTGTATGTACGAGTTTGTACAGGCTTTTTGTGTGGAATGGGTTCTCTTATGCTTACTCCTTTGACAGAAGTTCTTGGAATTGTAGGTGTGGGAGTTACTTGAGTTGTTGTAGGTGGAGTTGTTTGTTTGACAGTTGTTTGAGATTGTGGTTGTTCAGCAGTAGGTTCTTTTGGTTGTGTTTGAGGTTGAAGTTGTTCTGGTTGTGATTGTTGTGGTTGTTGTTGTTGATGTTCTGGTTTCTTTGGTGTTGATGTTTTTGAAGACTTAAGCTTTAACATAATCTCAGCCAAGCTCACATCATCATCATCTAACTCTGGCTCAGCAGCAGGTTGATTATCCTTAGCAGCAGAATACCCTGCACCAGCAGCAGATCCAACTTGAATACCAGCATGACTTTCAAGAACCACTTCATTACCAATCTTATCTTTAACCACAAACTCCTTAGCATTGTCACCACTATCAGCATCCATATCCACATACTCATTACCCTCATTTGCAGCAACACCTTCATCAATTTGTTTTGAAACCTCCCCTGAATCCTTGACTATCTCCTCAGTATCCATGTCTTCATTCCTCCCCTGTTTGGGAGCATCCTCCCCTAAACTTGGTTTGGAATCAACCTTACTTGACTTTTACCATCCAGTATTAGAAGTTCTTGGTCTCTTAACTCCCTCAAGATGCCTAATCCTTTGTTTGAGCTTCCAGATTTTAGCACCATGAGTAGTTTTAGGTTCCTGAACCTCCTGTTTGAGACCAAGCACTTCATTTGACAATATTGTACACTTTTTCATCAATTCTTTGATAAGTTGCAGACTATCTTCACCACTTCGGTCTGTGTTACCTGACCCGAGAGGTGGATCATCAGAGTTGTCATTTTGTACATTTGTTGCAATCAATTCCGTAGTATCTTTTCTAGTCTCACCACTTCGGCCTGTGTTACCTGGCCCGAGAGGTGAATCATAGACATTGTCAGTATGTACAAAAGTATCCATCAATTCAATTGTTTTAGTTCTGCCCTCATCACTTCGACCTGTGTTACCTGGTCCGAGAGGTGAATAAATGGGCCTAAACTCAGTATCAACCCTAGGTTGATCATCTAAGCCCCCCTTTTTAGCCAAGTGACTGGGGTTACCATCACCTGCTTCAGGTTCAAGAGAATCTTCAACATTAGATGTTGTCATGGTTGGGGTCTTACCTATGTTAACACTGCCCTGACCAGCTACTAAGCCAGAATCAGTAGTGTTAGCCCCCTCCATCATGCCACCTGCATCACCTGTGGCAGCCTCATCTGCTTCCATCCTAACACTGGCCTGAGGTTGCTCAGTGTTCATGTTTGGTGAGATCCTAGGGGATTGGGTCTTTTGAATTGATTCAGATGAATGTTCAGGAGTGGGTGTGTGATGAGTAGCTGTTGTAATTTCAGCACCTTCACCCTGAGAAGCAGCCAATTGCAATATATGTTGGGACAAAGGAGTTACAGTCCCAGAAAATCCAGTTCCAGTCTTTTTCAAATATGAAAACATTTTGCTTTTAAGCTTAGGACTGTCATGTGTCTTTGTATGTACCTTAGGTTCTGAAAGTTGTTTATTTATGATTAATTGTAAGAACCTTGGGTAAACATAAATTTTTCCAGAAATATTCTTTTTCAACCTATCCAAGATCATAGCCGAAAAATTAAAGGGTTGTCCTGTGGCCAGACAAATCAAAGCAGATGCTTGAGTTGTGCTGAACTCATTCGACCCTGTAGTTTTAGGACTAAGACAATAGAGAAGGGTGTGAAGAAGAAATTTCCATTATGGGCAGAAAAGACCTTTGAAAAACTTTAAACCATTATTTTTCTTCTCATAACCCATATTTTCAAGTTCTTGAAAAATAGTAGAATTATCAAGGCAAAGTATTTCTTCATCATCTGAAAGATGAAGTGCTTCTCTTACAGATGACTTAGAAATAATTATCCTTTGTTCATCTACCACAGCTCTCAAATATTCTTCCCCATTTTTAGTTTTGGTCTTAATAGTAGACCAGAACTGTTTCATGTGGGAAATGTATATAGTGGGATTTGCTAATAATGCATACCTTAAATGAGTAGCATTAAGAAAGTCAATAACTTCAGCAAAATCCTCTGCTTCTGGGACCTTTTGAAGAAACGCCACTTGATTGTGATTATCGGAGAAGTCTCTTTTTGTCATTGTGAAATTAGGGTTTTGATTTTGGGGGTTTTTGATCAGATGTTAAAAAGATGTGTTAGGGTTTGAAATTGGTTTAATTTTGGGCGCACAAAGTTAATTTTGAGATCGAATTGTGTTTTTAAGCCGTTTGGATCTCATTAGGGTTTTATTCGCGCCAAGTTACAAAATCCACCCTTAAGTTTGAAACCGAGCAGTAGAATTCCAATAGTTCCAATCCGAGCAGCAGAACTTCAGCAACAGAAAGTTTTGCTTAGCAGCAGAAACTTTTTAACTAGCAGCAGAATGTCTGCTGATCTTTTCAAACATCTTTTTCCCATCAGATAAGCTTTCCTCTTTGACTTTTCCTACAAAAGGTTAGTCCAAAACCACAAAAACACAAGAAACAAGATACCACAATAATCCCAAACCATAGTTTTTCATATCAGTTGAATAAACAACTAGCAGCAGACAACATACAAACAAAGCAAGCAATAGAAACAACTTATTTGATTAATAACAGTACAAATCCTTACAATCTAACACAAAAATACACAGAGATAAGATTTTTCAAAGATTGATCATTCCTATACTAGCAATTAAAAATTAAAATCTACTCACATCAAAACCTTTAGTGAGTAAATCTGCAACATTGTTGTCAGTATGGATTTTAACTATTTGAATTAGCTTTTTCTCATAAGAATCTCTGATAAAGTGATGTCTTATCTCAAAATGTTTTGTTTTTGAATGAAAAACAGGATTTTTAATAATACACATTGTACTGTTATTATCAATGTAAATTTTGGTGTTCAAAAAGCTGTACCCGTAATCCAGCAATTGATTCTGAATCCAGAGCACTTGTCCACAGCAACTAGAAGCAGCCACATACTCAGCTTCAGTTGTTGAATTAGCCACCACAGTCTGTTTCTTGCATTGCCAAGAGATCAACCTATGTCCAAGAAATTGACAGCCTCCAGAAGTTGACTTCCTATCCAAACTTGCTCCAGCATAATCACTATCTGAGTATGCCACCAGATCAAAAGGTGAATCCTTAAGATACCAAAAGCCCAACCTGGGTTGACTCCTTAAGTACCTAAAAATCCTCTTCACAACATTCAAGTGAGAAACTTTAGGGGTCACTTGAAATCTGGCACAGGCACACACAACAAACATAATGTCTGGTCTTGAAGCAGTTAGATACATCAAAGATCCAATCATGGATCTGTACAAATGCACATCAACCTTTTCCCCATCTTCATCCTTGAGCAAAGGCTTGTTGGTCTCCATTGTTGTCTTAGCTGGCTTCACATCAGAAAAATCAAATTTCTTCAAAATATCTGCCACATACTTGTCTTGGCTGATGAAAATCCCATCTGTCTTCTGTTTAACTTGAAGCCAAAGAAAGTGAGTTCCCCCATAGAACTCATCTGAAATCTACTATGCATGAGCTTCTCAAATTCCTCACATAACACCTTGTTTGTAGACCCAAAAATGATATCATCTACATATACTTAAACAAGTAGGATATCCTTTTTGTCTTTCTTGATGAACAGAGTCTTGTCAATGGTTCCCCTACTAAAACCATTGGTTAACAAATATTTAGACAATGTGTCATACCAAGCTCTAGGAGCTTGATGTAGGCCATATAGTGCTTTATCCACCTTATAAACCCTATCAGGATAATTAGGGTCTTCAAAACCTGGTGGTTGCATCACATACACTTCTTCATCAATCTTTCCATACAAGAAAGCACTCTTCACATCCATCTGATACACAGTGAAGTTCTTGAATGAAGCAAATGCCAAGAATAGTCTGATTGCCTCTACTCTTGCTACAGGTGCAAATACTTCATCATAGTCAATGCCCTCTTCCTGAGTGTATCCTTGAGCCACCAATCTTGCATTGTTTTTGATTACTATTCCTCTTTCATCTCTCTTGCATCTGAACACCCATTTAGTACCAATTGCCCTTTTTCCTGAAGGCAAATCAACCAATGTCCAGACTTCTTGAAGCTTGAACTACAATAACTCCTCTTGCATAGCTTAAACCCAACTTTCATCTTGTAAAGCTTTGTAGGCATTTTTGGGTTCCACTTGAGATAGGAAACAGGCAAACATACAATTCTGTAAATCCTTGTGGTTCTTTCTTTGATGAAGTGACTGAGCAAATAATCCTTGATCAAACAAATTACTGAAACCTTTTGTTTTACTTCTTGTCTGAACAGCAGAATGAACATCTCCAATAATTTGCTCCTTAGGATGATCCTTATGTATTCTGGTGGTTGGAATAGGACTGACTGGAATTGCATTATCCATGTTGTTTAAGTCAGCCTCTGCACCAAACCCTTCAACAACTTCATCACCAGTGTCTGCATAGACATTAACTAATCCAGGCATATTAGGATCATTTGGATAGTTAACATCATCAAAGGATCTCCCATCTTCATCAGCAGTAGAAAATCTTGGTATAGCAGTAGAACTACTAGGCTGAGTAGCAGAAACTTTTGGCCTAGCAGTAGAATCAGGAATACTACTGCTTGTGTTATATCCTCTGTTTTCACCAAGATTCACTTTATCAGCAACATGTGGTTCTTCATTAACCACCTTTTCAGTATTAGAAGGTTCATCTCCACCTTCTACATCTTTATGAACAGCATCACCTTGTGAACTCTTGCCCTCCTTCTCTTTGGGTGTGAAAAGTTGATCAAGCTTCCACTTCTCAATTAAGACAAATTCCTTTGCAGATTCATTGGCCTTGGCTTGTGTACCTACATTAGAATTATCTTGTGTTCCTACAGACATGTTAGTTGTACCTGCATTTACTGGCACATAATTCATACTTTTGGTTAATGAATCTATGTCAAACAGCCATTCAGGTCCACTTTCAGCAACACTAGGTGTGGTTTCACTAAACCTAACATGTAAGTTTTCTTCCACATGCCTAGTTCTTTGATTGAATACCCTAAAAGCCTTACTATTAGTGGAGTATCCAACAAAGAAACCTTGGTCTGCCTTCTCATCAAATTTGCCTAGGTTATCAATGGTATTTAAGATAGTAACAGGACACCCAAATGGTTTCAAGAAATCTATCATAGGTTTCCTACCATGAAATAAATCATAAGGGGTCTTGTTATGAGGCTTCACTACCTTACTCCTATTTTGCACAAAGCAAGCAGTGTTAACTGCTTCAGCCCAAAAAGTAGTGGGTAATTTTGACTCTGACAACATTGTCCTAGCAGCCTCAATTAATGTCCTATTCCTCCTTTCAGCAACACTATTTTGTTGAGGAGTTCTAGCCACACTAAACTGTCTTAAGATACATTTTTCAACACAGAACTGATTCATCACATTATTCTTAAATTCAGTTCCATTGTCACATCTGATAATCTTAACTTTGTGATTAACTAGGTTTTCTACTCTTGTTATGAAAGCCTTAAGAATGCTAGATGTCTCATCCTTAGTTGCTAAGAAGAAAACCCAAGTAAACCTACTATAGTCATCTGTGACAACTAGGAAATACATTTTCTTATTCAAGCTTTTCACAAAAGTTGGCCCAAAAAGATCCATATGCAACATGTATAAGGGCTCAGAAATAGAGTTCACCACTTTGGACTTACAAGAAGCTCTGTGTTGCTTTCCCATCTGACAAGCAACACAGGTTTCAGGTTTTTCAAAAATTTTTGAAGGTAAACCTCTCACAAGGTTTCCCTTAACCAATTTGTTTATTGTTTTGAAATTTAAGTGTCCAAGCCTTCTATGCCAAAGTTTGGATTCATCAATTGTGGCTTTGGCAAACAGACAAGTTAAATCTCTTTTAGGAATTATGTTCTTTTTGTCCACACTGTATATATTGTCTGTTCTAGGGACTCTAAGTAGCACAGATTTATCATCAGGCAACTTATAGTCAGGAGATAAGACAAGACACTCAGTGTCTGTAAAAAGAACAAAATTCTTTTAGTCACACATTTGTGAGACACTAAAAAGATTGAACTTAAGTCCATTTACCAAGTACACTTTTTCAAAATTCAAATTGCCTATTCTAATAGTACCTTTACCAACAATTTTCCCACCTTTGGGATCATTACCAAAAGCAACATAGCCACCATCCATAGCTTCAAATTCATCCAGGTTGCTTTGGTCTCCAGTCATATGTCCAGAGCATCCACTATCAAAAATGCATTTATCCTTTAGCTCATCCTGTAGATTGCCCTGCACATAAAGTAAGAGAATTAGTTTCTCTTTGGGACCCAAGCCATTACTGACTTGGATCTGCCTTGTGCATCAAAGTAATCAAATTTCTTTAAGTCCATTGATGCACTGCTGTATCTGAGACCATGATCTAAAACCTTAATTTTAGGTTTCCAGACCCAGTAAGCCGAGGCCTTAACAGTATAAAAGTGATTGCCCACAACAGTGTCTGTTACTACTTTTGGCTCAGGAGTAGAAACAGCTTTTGCCTTAGCAGTAGAAAACTCTTTTTTCTTTTGAATGGGCCTTTTTGGTGCAGTAGTAGTAATTGTCCTAGTAGCACCATTTCTCAGCAAAACTTCCCTAGGAACCATGTTTCTATTGGGGTGAGGGTGAGTCTTTCTAGCAAAATTCCTATGGTTCACCCTAGTGTGTTTGTTCCATACAGGTTTTTGAGCATAAGATCTAACAGGTTTGTAGTAGTAATAGTCTTCCTCTAAGTGCTCAAAACTACCACAACTGTAACATGCCTTCTTAACCAGTTCAAAATCACTACCTAACTTGTGTGAAATTAGGCTGTTCCAATTTCTTTGGTTTCTTCTAGGCAAGTTATTAGATTTCCTAGGATATTCTCTAGGTTTCTCATCAAATTCAACCATTTTCCTAGAGATCCTACTTCCTAACACAGGCTTTTCAAACTCAACATGTTTAGCTTTAGTTTCAACTGATTTAGAAATTTCTTCCTTTTTAGCCTTAGGTGTTGAGTCAGTCTCATCATCCTCACTATCTGACACCCAATCTTCAATGATCAAGGTATCAGACTTCATCTCAACCTTAGGTGCATTAGTTCTATCAGGTTTTTCATTATTTGATTCACATGTTTCACCTACAGGTTTTGCATCTATCTCAGTTATGAAAGACAATTCCTTCCTAGGAGGTGCAAAGGCACTTTTGACTGGGGGTGGTACTTCATTGTAACCTAAGCCACTTTCTTTTCTCATTAATTGACTTTCAATTGTCTTATTGACACTATTTGATGCAAATTGTTGTTTTTCTACTCTAACAACATGTTTCTCTTTCTCAGATAAAGCTTCATCTCTAGCTTTTTCAGCCTCCTCTACTCTTTTATTAAGAACATTAATTTCACAATTTTTCTTAATAATTTCAACTTCTAGTCCATTAATCTTATCAACATACTCTACTTCATTCTGTCTAAGAAAGTCAAGTTTTTCTTCTACTGATTTTAGGCCATATACATAACCTAAATTATCAAGTTTTAACTTTTCTACTTCCATTCTTAAACTCTCATTCCTAGACTTTAATTCCTCAACAGTATCTATGCATGATTTAAAAGAACAAGTAGACTCATTAGATACCTCAGAGTCTGAACCAGAGGATGAAGAAGCATATGCCATTAAAGCAAAATTGTGTCCCTTCTGTTCTTCCTCAACCATGAAAGCAGCATTGGGTCCTTCCTCTGCTTGGTCACTCCAGTCATACTCTCCCAAGCCATCACATGAAACCAAAGCAGCAGTAGTCTTGGTTTCTTCAATAGGAACAATCCTTGTAGTCTCTTTGTTCTTCTTTGGTGCTCTGCACTCCCTAGCAAAATGCCCCTTTCTCTGACAATTATAACACTCAACCTTGGCCTTGTCAAACCCCACATTGGTTTGTCTGTACTTGAGTGCTCTTCCAGTTTTCTTCAGAAATCTCCTAGCCCTCATAGTAAGCATGGCCATCTGCCACTTCAAATCAATCTCCTCTAGATCATCAGGATCTATTTGTTCCAAATCCTGATCAGTAACAGAAGTACTTGTGGTGAGATCAGCCAAAAAGGCACAAATAGCTGCATCACTGATGTTATCAGTGTTTGAACTAGCAGCAAAACCAGATGTGCCAACAGCAGAAACAACATGACTAGCAGCAGAATGGTTTTCTTGAGAGCTTCCAGATCCCTTGTTGTTTGAAGACATAAAAGCTAGGTTGTTTACACTAGAAGATGAGCTTGATGTACCCTTGACTTCAGATTCATATACCTTTAGATTATTGTATAAATCATCCAAAGTCATCTTCTCAAAATCAGACTTGTTCCTCCAGACCACTGTATGAGTATTCCATTCAGATGGTAAACTCCTCAGAAACTTGAGATTAATGTCTTCTTGAGGCACTGAGACCTTCATAAGTTGTAATTGACTTACCAACCTTTGAAGTCTATCATAGGTAGCATCAATGTTTTCTGAACTTAAAGCAGTAAATGTTTTAAATTGATGCTTTAGCAGATTCTTCCTAGACTTTTTGGTGGCCTCATTCCCACCAAATCTGAGTTCAACAGCATCCATCAACTCCTTAGCAGTCTGAGTGTTACTAAAACTCAATTGATATTCATTCGGTATACCCATCAAAAGAATATTGTGAGTTTTGATTTCCAATCTCCTTTGTGCCTTCTCCTCATTAGTTTTAATGGGTAAAGGTGTCCCATCAGCACCCTTAGCAGGTAGAGTATCTCCATTCTGAATGACTTCCCACATGGAGTAGTCAAGCATCTTCATGTACTGCTCAATCCTCATCTTCCACAGCTCATACTCACCGGCCTTGAGCATTGGTACCTTTGAAGCAGTCACCATATGAGTAGATTCGGAATCCATTGCTTATGTAGATGATGAACATATCTGAGTTTACGAGATTCTTCTTGATAGCAGTCTCTAGATCACAAGCTCTGATACCACTTGTTGATCCCAGTTGAGCTAACAATCTTGTTAATTATCTTAGATGTAGATCTAAGACAATAGGTATAGAAACTGTTTTTGAATGATCTATTAAGTATTATGCGAAATCTAATACTTAATCTTAAGAAGAATTATGAATCGAACACAATAGAATTCTCTCAACAATCACCTCAATATATTAATACGGTTACTCAAAAGTAATAGGGTTACAATAACCTTGAAGTGAATCGAACTAACAATCAATACGTATACTAACCCTAACCCTAGATCCTCCTTTTATAGTCTTAAGGAGTCCTAGTCGGTTACAATGACTTTCTATACAAGATAATATCTATTCGTATCATTACCATAATTATCTAACAAACTATACACATATATCTAATAAGTAGTAGAATAATTTACTCTAGCAGTAGGATCTTCATGGTCTAGCAGTAGAATCATACTTAGCTTATTTATTCAATCTTCTCAGAAACTCAGCAGTAGAATAAATACACTAGCAGTAGAATCATTTAGTCGAGCAGCAGAATGATACTTAGTGTATTTTTCATTAGAACCATGAGCAGTATAACCAAACCTGAAGCAGCAGCATCTTCAAACCCAACAGAAGTTTATCTTATAGTCAAGCACACATGCAGTCATAATAGTTCACATAATTGCACTAAGTGTTGCTCCGTCGATAAGGGAGACTTAGTGTTTCTCAAATACACGTGTATTCAAAGCAAAGGCGAGGTCAATCCATCCAGTTGCAAGTCCCGCGCATACAGAACTTGTAACCTATGTGTTCACATCCCATTGCATATAATATAGTTCATAATAAAAGCACCTAGTATATAATGATGTATGCGGCAAAAGCCCCTGAAATAAATAATGATCCTCTGTCAACTAGCGAGACTTAATATTACTGCTCCGAACAAGGGAGACTTTGTGCTGCTCACAAGGAGACTTTATGCTTACTGAGTTCCTCTTCCCAAAGATTACTGCTAGCCACTAAATTGCATAAATATGAATACATAAAACATGCATTGCACACGCACACGGCCAATGCAGTTTTAGGTAATTAGGCTCCTAAGATTCGACCAAACATTACCAGCGATTACTACTCCTTTCACTGCATGATTCTTCCTTAATTAGGCATAGGTGTATAGGCTATGCATAATTTTGGAGTAACGATGCAATGCTAGGACTAATTGACTTGACTAAATTCTGGGATTCCCTTATTAATACAAAAGACATATCATCCAACAACGTGGATCTAAACAAACAACTAACAAAAAACATATGCGCATGAAGTGTATGTGTAAGGCAAATAAAGAGAAGAGTCTTAACGTATAAAGCAGTTATAGTTTAGGTAATATATGCAACCTAGTTCTCTATAACCAATGCTCTGATACCAATCTGTAACACCCCAAAAATATTGCAGCGGAAGATTGTGTCACTGGGGTGCTACTTCATAATACAAAATACAAGTTATAGAAAACGACCTCTAAATGAGACGTTTTGAAAAGTTACCATTCGAATAATAAAATCAGAGTTACAAACAAGAGATTCCAAAGTATAATAATACATAAGTGTTTTTAAAACATATCGAATGGTAATGATAAAAGCATAAGTCTTCAAAATATGTCGTGCGACTTTATGCTCCATGCAACAGCTATCGCCTTATTGACCTGAGATAAACATGCTAAAAAGTGTCAACACAATGTGTGGTGAGTTCAGAGTTTATTGCAAATAAGATGTAAAACCTTTATGAATTAATTCCCATTACAAGTATATGTAAACCTAAACCTGCTACAAATCCCGCCCATACAAGATTTGTAACATCTTAGGTCCACATATAAGTTCATATTTAATAACTGTAAAGGTTGAACGTGTTACGAGTAGGACATATGTGTATACGATATATGCAAGTACTTAATGTAAAATGTAGCAACCAACTAAACCTCACGACTTGCTTTCATATGCTTACAACCTATACTGGATTATATTCACCCAAGGTCAAGAATAAGGGACACAAGGGTGGGGGCGTCAGCCCGATAGTACTATCAATACCTCTCCAACGGCTCCTTCTAGGAGTTAACCAGTTGTTTATGAATAATGTATGAACCATGAAAATGAGTTAAACACATTAAGGCATATATCGCAATAAAACTACACATCATGTCTAAAAAGTAGAAACAATGTAGCACATCATAAAAGTATAAATGTTTTGTGTACTTGTATCTGTATGTAAATGCAAATCATGTATTTTGATAAATGAGTAAAGTATTTTTAAGCATGTATCTCCCTCAAATAGTTTAAAACGAGTATTTAAAAGAGTAAGAGTGGGGCTATGACTCACCATGAACTAATGATATCAAAACGTATAACGGAATTGATGGATAAGTCGGGAAAACCTCTACGTACAACCTAGAAATATGATATCGTGTCTTAGGTTTGGAATAATGTTTATGAAAACATAAACGAGTCTATATACGTCTTTATATTGATCATGAGGTAGTACTTGGTAGTTTGGGTATGTTTGTTTATAGAAACGGTTTTAGTTTGTGAAAACATGTTTTGTTTATATATATCGTACTACCGTTCGGGCCATCACAATCCAGAGGTCATGTAGTGAACGTACGAGGAGTTAGGATACTTTAATTCGTAAACTCCAACAACTCGTCAGTACGATCACCCTGAAGAGGCCCCTCACATGAAGCTCCCTACTATTGTAGTACTTAATATGTAAAACATGTATTTTATATGTTTGAGAAGTTTATAAAGGTAATAATAGTTATAAGGATTTATAAGTTATGAGTATAGTTTCATATGTGAAAACTTATAAGTTAGGATTATTGTTTTACACGTGAAAAACTGGTTTTCGCATGTGAAAAACACTATTCCAAAGGTCAAATAGACTTTAGGAAAGTTTATTTAGGATATTGCATGTTTCGCAAATGAGTTTTGGCCGTTTTCAAAGTCTAATGAAGTTATAGGGTTGTTTGGTTATGATTTAGGAAAAGTGGTTATTACATGTTCTCGTCAATCACTAAATTTGTTATTCCAAAGTTGAGGTATGTGATTTTATTTGATGAAAATAATATTCACATGTATATAAAGAAATTTGCAAAGTTTCATGAGCTATCGAGGTTGGGAACTAGTTCGTTTGCAAAAGATTTTTGGAAAATGTTATGGTTCGGGTTTAAACAGGCCCTACTGCCCAGCCCACCTCGCGCATTTTCAGGCTGAGATCTCAAGCAACTAGACGTAAAACATTATTTTGGACAACTTTCTTGTTTTACACTTTTGATGATTCGGACTCTAAAGTGGTTAAAATCGCGTTTTCTCGTTTCTGGACAGCATACGATTTAACAGCATCTAAGGTTTTCGGCATGATTTTCAACTTGTTGTATCTTTTGACTCGTAAGTCCGTTTTGGGTGATTCAAATTGCTATATTTTTAGTTTGATCTTTTCTACAACTGTATGTATATATACAAGGCTATAGGTTATTGATTTTGCGGCAAAATGAGTATAAGGTTCACTAGTTTACTAGTTTGCTTGTTTGTTAGCATAATATAACATGTAAAGTTTTTAACTTGTTTTTATGTAACCACCCGTAATTTACCAAACATTATTTTAATAATAAAAATTAACTTATTATTATTTGACAATTTATTTGAGCATTTTTTAGCTTACATGATTATTTCGGAAAGTTATCTCGCACACTGTAGCATACAGTAACCTTCCAAGCTACTTGATTTTATCAAGAAAAGTGAAGTAATCACTTCCTGACACTTACTGGCGATTTATTTACAAAACCGAGAAGTCATCTAAATTTTCTGAAAAACACGACGCCTCACGCGTACCGACACAACCCAAGTAACGGCATGAATCCAATATTTGTTATCCGGAATCAATAATTGTGTTTTTATATTACTTTTACAAAAACGTTCTCATAAATCATATTTTTCGAGCTCACGACAACCTGGAAAATTCAAATTACACTGGAGCTCAACAGGACACAGGGTACATTTAATACCTACAAAAATAACAAAATCTAAATAAAAACCTTATCTTATCCCCAACCGTACACCACACCACTGCCCTATCCCTTTGCCACCCTTCTTTTTCAGTATTCGGTTTTAATCTCTGCTCTTTCTTTCTCTTCTTCACAAACACGTTCACGGGGTCGTCTAAAATCCTACAATGGAAAGAGACTTCAGCTGTAATCATCCATTCACAAGAGTTTGACCTCAAAAGCAAGTTGTAAAACTTTTTCCCTGCTGCCTTTTAATCCCACTCGAAGACCAGGGGGCATCATAAGTCCCCAACTCAAATCTCATTACACATTCACTCTCTCTCTAGGGTTAGTTGCCGACCACCTCTGCCACCACCTGGCCGCCACTCCTTCCACGGCCACCACAACGTCGCCACACGCCGTACGCCGCTGTCAAGACGAGGAGATCGTGTGTTTTGAGTTGGGTTAGATCGTGGTTTTATTTTATGTTTGGTTCGATGTCTTCATCACCATCGTCTTTATCTCTATCTCCCTCGTTCTCTTCCCAAATCTTCTGGTATGACGCATTTTTATACTCTTTTGTTTCTCTTTTCGTTATAAGACCGATTTTAAATCGAGTGTGAGGTTTTCGTGGGTTAAAAATTTATTAAAAACGATTTTGGAAACAAGTTGTGTGATTTAAATAAGATTAAAAACGTACTTGGACTTGTAAATCGTTTCGTGTGGTCATTTTATGCTTGATAGCTTATTTTATAAGCACTTTAGTGCTTATTTTCGTGAGTTTTTGGGTCTCGGGCCGTGTCGAACCCATGCGAGTTTTGAATGTGATATGCGGGAACTGATATTAATGTTGTTGTTGTTTGATTATCTTGGTTACGGATCTGATATTAAACCCAGTTTGGGTCTAGATTTGAGAATGATTTGCATAGTTTCGAAACTTGTGATGTATTTGATTTACCATATGTTGTCACAGATTATGTTTGGCTTGCTTTTGCTTAAACGTACGTTAAACTTTGTGGTTTAATTAGTTGTTTTGATTTTTCTGTCGCGAGGGTGTTTGTTTTTGGGTTTGTGAATTAACTGGTAACCACAAGGGTGGTGTTTTTCTTGTCCGGTGTGGCTCAACGAGGCACCAGAGGTGCTTGTTTCATTCTCGGTCGACTAGACCAACCCAAGTAGGGTGCGTTTTGTCCAACGAGAAACACTACCTAAGTGGCGATAGTTTTGTTATAGATTTGGTCACGACTAAGAGGTGTCGAGCGTGATTTCTGGAAAAATAGTTTCACAACAATTAGTACTAGTAATTTGATTGTCAAAAACATAAAAACCTGTGTTTGTTATTTGCGGTTCACTGATCAAGGCAAAGCCATATTTGGTGTGCTTGGTTTCGGTAAACGCCAAGGGGTCTTCTACCAATTGCGATATGAATAAATTTTATGCTTGTACTTGTTATCAGTCAGTTGGGGGTGCGTTAAATTTCCTATGTTTTATCAAGTAGGCGATGTGTGCTAAACAACCCAAATAGAGGGTTCGTTGGATTTGTTGGCTAAGCCCAACTAAGGGTGTGTTTGATTTATTAATTGGGCCTCAAGCCCATCTTGTTTACTAAGAGTAAGCTTGGTTTTTAAATTGTTAAATGTGTTAGTATAATTTCTAAAACTGGTGTTTGTATTGTGCGGGTCGTTTAATTTATCAAACTTATGACTAACGAGTTTTTTTGGGACAAATCATTGGACTTGTATCAAATTATTTGGACAAATTATTGGACTCATTAGACTCATACCGGTTCTAAGATGCTAAACTAAAACTTATTCGACTAATAACAAACTGTAACACTCGATAACTAATATATATTCTAAATAGTGAGATTAATTTGTATTATCAATTGTTCGCATTATAAACTTGTCGGGAAATATTGCTTTGAGGAAGTTGATTTTTATTTAAGTCGCAACGACCTGGGAAAGTTGTATAAACGGACGCATCATGCCAAAATTTATAAAACTTTCTAAACTTATACTTTTTATTTCAAAACCTTTTATCCTTATAAAACCCGACAATAATCGAAACTTATAGTTTATTAATCTGTAAACGTTTTGGCTAAATGATATAATAATTTGAGTTTCTTATAAAACTTAAATTACATTTCCCAACTTAATTGACATTTTCCAAACTATTGGGGATTATTGGGTAAATACCGAAACGTACTAATTGACTTGTTTTATTGACATTTTCCTTGTCGCTATTTTCCTTGACTTCTTTTGTCATTTCTTTATTGACTCAAGTTCTCGTCCGTACTTTTCTCGACAGTGTCGATTTTCTATTCCTATTTGGCGTGAGTATTCTTGAGTCTAGGTTGTCTTACCACCACACGAAACGTTAACACTAAACTTTTTACAAACTTCGATACGACTAATCAACGAAAACTAAGACGCTTGTCTTTTTAAAACTCTGTACTTTTTGAGACGTATTCTAAGATAACTAATATATATATATATATATATATATATATATATATATATATATATATATATATATATATATATATATATATATATATATTATATATTAGGTTGTGCCGATCCGGCACCGTTGTGCTTGTACCCTCGATATCGTTGTGTTTTGCTCTTGATGCCAGTTGTGACCATTGTGATATTTTGCGTTGCTGCATGCTGAGGTGAGTTCATGGCCCCTACCTTTACTTGTTTTATAAATGTTTGGGGGAGAATACATGCTCGTTTTTCATTAAACTCAATGCTTGTTTATACTTAAACTCATTACTTGTTTGAAAACATGATTTATTTGCTTATTGCACACTGGTTTACCTTATTCTAAACACAAGTGTTTAAATATTATATGTGAGTTATAGCCCCACTTTACCTATACTTGTTTTACAAACCTTGGGGTGAGAAACATGCAAAATATTTTCTGGACCACAACCAATACTTTGTTTTCTCAACACTATTGCGTAGTTAGCCTAAGCCCCTGAACCCACTATTATGCCCACCTCATGAACCGTTAATTCCTGCTGGGAATCGCGATTGATATAAATAGATCTATTGGGGCGACTCCCCCATTCGGTTGGCCAGACGGGTCAATGCGGGTGTATACCAAGTCGGATTACTAGTGTATTGGGTTAAACACTCGCTATGGGCCCCTATTATTATTATTATTATTATTATTATTATTATTATTATTAATATTATTATTATTATTATTATTATTATTATTATTATTATTATTATTATTATTATTATTATTATTTATGTGCTATATTGTAGCGCACTGAACTGTCGAGCTTCGGTTGCATAAACTTAGAGCTAGCGTAATAAACTATTTTATTTTGGGTCACATACCCTACTCATGGTCCACATCTCTACTTTTTCTTTAAGGTAAACTTTATTATCATGACATTGTGAGCGACACAATGATCACAAAACTTTTATTGAACTCACATTATCTTTACTGCTTTATCATAAACCTATGAACTTACCAACCTCGTGTTGACACTTTTAGCATGTATTTTCAGGTTTAAGGCGATAGCCTAGTTGTGGAGGCTGTTGGCATGGCATGGCATGGTTATAGAAGACTCTGATGTATTTGGGACCGCATTATTTCCACTATGGGCCTTTATTTCCGCATTGTTTTTGGAATGTTGTAAACATAACGATTTTTTATTATGAAATTTCTTTTAAACGGTTGAGGTAAAACTGTTCTTTGTACCTTGTGTTCTAATACCAATTTAGTAGCACCCAAACACGTATGCTTCCGCTAAATCAGATTTTAGGGGTGTTACAGATTGGTATAAGAGCCTTGGTTATAGAGAAATGGGTATTTTTAAAACCTAGACTATAACTGTTTTTACGAAAACTTAACCCTATGACCGCCACATGTCTGCCTGCCAAGCTGATGCCTCATTTGTGATTTTTATTGCTAATGTAATTGATGAGATGTGCGCATTGTTATTGGATAAGTATATCCGTCTATTTTCGCTATCTACTATAAGTATCTTTGACATACTTATGCACACGCATAGTACTTGTCGTAGCATTACGCCTTTTCTCTACGCAATCTCATCAATCGTCCTCAAGTGTGGACATTGGCCTTAATTATTAAAGCAACTTTTAAAAGTAAGGGACATACTACTGGTGTAACTGATCTGAGTATTTCAAAATTTATTGAACCTTGGTGGAATATAGACTGATCACCTATATTCGACCAGGGACAGTGGGACATAGCCTGATCACCTATGTCCGACTCAGAGGTAAATTTTGCGATACTAAGAGTAGTTATACTAGAATTATGTCCAGATTGATTTTCTACTTGACTTCTGAAAGTTTTAAAATTTCTGTGTGTACATAATCATTGCCTGAACATTCACATCTACACATAACACACTGGCATCACAACACATCATAAATTGTAGTACTCCTGGCACCGCTATACTTCTCCATTTATATGGAGTTTCTGTTTGTCACCTTCTGACCGTAGTTTGCATCGGGTCGGGTTTCACCCGATTGGCACCGTTTGAATCCGAGTTGCTTATTTGGAACTCGTCGAGATTGTAATAAGCCCATTTGAGCTTATTAGAGTGTTTAGAATTGGTTTTGGCTATGTTTGAATTCGGATCTCATTTCAAACTTGGATTTGCTATCCAGCTTTGTTTTATTGTGGTTACAGTCGCCTCCACCTCAAACCCTACCCTCAACCGATGTTGTACCTTCCGCGTTAAGTACTAAGCACACTACTGAGACAGCCAACTGATTGCTAGTAGCAATCAACATCCTCCTTCAGAGTCATACTTTGAACTTGCTAAACTTCCCATTCGGTAGAGATTCTACGCCCGACATAAACCTAAGACTTTAAGGAGTAACCTGAACCGCGTTCTTTGAAACAAACACCTGATCCTTCACTCGTCTCGCGGGAATATTAGTTATTTTTGCTACCCTTTTATAAAATAATAAACCCTGTCGCTAATACCTTACGAAATCAAAATTTCGACCTTACAACTATTTTGTAAACAACGAATAGTTCTCGTTCTATAATACTGTTTTGCAAATCATTTCACAAGTTATTTTATAAACCGATTTGTTGCCTTGCTACTATATCACAAACTAAACTGCAGTTTGCTATTATTTTGCAAATAATAAATTGTTTCCCATTACTCTATAAACTGTTTTACAAATCGTTTTATAAACTATTCTGAACCCACCCTGAGAACTATTTACTTCATAAAAAAATTAGTTTATACAGTCTGTTGGTACCGCCAAAGTAAGCTGAATACTTAGGGTTATAAACTTTGTCTAATATTAAACATGGAATCCTACTCAGCCCTAACAACTAGACTTCGCCCTTAGGCACCTAAAATTTGTGTAGACATACATACCTGATAGCACTCTTTTTCCGTGACGTCTTCACTTTTAAGGAATTCTTTTGAAACTGCGGTTATAACAATCGTAAAACTCGTAGTGATATCCTTCTAAAACACTCATTTTGATGCGTAAAATTCTTCTACTCAAGCTTTATCAAACTTTTGTAAAGGAATGACAGACGTCAATTTTTGTGAAAATTATCCTATCCACACCATGATTAAGAACCCGTTTTACAAAATTTGTAAATCTGTTGATGCAAATAATGTTCTAAAAACGTTATTTATATCTTTCGATTACTTCACGTTTTGAGGATGACAAAATGTGAAATCACGTTACGTTAAAATTAACGTAAACAAGTTTTTAATCGGAAGATCCCGTTTCCATGCAAATCACTCTAGAACAAACTTACAACTTGACAAATGATCAAAGAAGTAAATTTTGGTTTTGAGACTTCACATTTTAATGTGACAAAACTTTTTTCAAAAATAAACCTTACAAATTACTTTTGAATATTTAAGAAATGTTTTAATGGAAAAATAAGTTTAAATTATATAACAGTTATTTTCCCCCCCAAAATCAGCTCCAAACTTCCCCAAATAAGTTTTCACGAGAAAAGACAAAAATTGGAGCGTCTTTGTCTGGGACGGCTCCACGGTTCCACTAAATTTAGTGGAACCGTGGGTGATTTAGTAGAGCCGTCCACCTGTAACGTTCAAATTTTCTTTGCCTATAAATACCAACCCACTTCACAAATTTTAGGCATCCTTTTTCACACAGAACTTTCTGAGTTCAAAACCCTCTTCACACTTTCTTTCTTTGATCATTTAGATTAGTTTTTCTTTTGTTCAAGAGTGATCCTATCATCCCATCAAATGATCCTCTTCATTCCTCTTCAATAGCAAGAGAAGAACACAAAGTATCCAAGAAGATACAAAGTGTTATCATTCCTCTTCAAGTGCAAGAGAAGAGCTCAAAGTATCCAAGAAGATACAAGAGTTATAGTTGTTAGGTTTATTGTAACATTTGTTACATCCTTGATTGTATCATAGCATACATCAAGATTATTTTTCTTTTGTGAGAGTGTGAGTGAAGATCATTGTGATCTTAAGAGATAGTGAAGATCTCTTGAAGCCATTGGGCTTGTGTGATTGATCAAAGGATCTAGAGTAGATAGAATAGGTTGAGTGAAGTGAGAGTTGATCATTGTGATCGTGTTGAGATCTTGGTGAACTCTTGAAGCCACTGGGCTTGAGTGATTGGTCACGTGGACCTTGGTAGATTGGTGCTAGCTAAGATTAGCACTCGACATCTAGCTTAGTGTCGGAAATAGGATAAGCAACGTGTACGGTTTTCTCCGCCTTAAGGGAGGTTGTTGACATAGTGCTTGAAACTCTCGAGTGTGGTACTCGGGGAGTGGAGTAAGGCGAAGAGGTGCTTCATAGCCGAACCACTATAAATCCTTTGTCATGGTTTGATCTTTCCAACTTTTCTTTTTATTTACTTTACTTATTAATAGTTAGTTTAGTGTGTAGTTCATATTGGTGTTGATTGATTACACATAAGATTCGAATCAAGGTTTCCAATAAGTTAACTTTTAAGAAGTTTTCAAAAGAGCTTAAAAACCGGTAAAACTATTCAACCCCCCATTCTAGTTTTCCACAATTGGTATCAGAAGCCACGTCAGTCAAGATTTTAAAGTATATTGTATTTTAAAACTTGAATCGATCAATGGATTCCGACAAATATCTAGAACGGCAATCTATGCAAAGACCACCACTTTTCGAAACCGATTATTTTATTTATTGGAAAACAAGATTCGAAACGTATGTGAAATCAAAAGACATTGATATTTGGCATGCTATCACCGAGGGTGACTTTAAACCGATTCAAATGAATCCGGAAACTAAAAAGGATGAAATTGTTTCCTATGATAAACAAAGTGACGAACTTAAAAGAAAACTAGCCAAAAATAATGAGGCTAAAATGATGATTTACAATGCTTTGCCTAAAAAGGAATTTGAAAGAATTTTCATGTGTAATACGGCAAAATATATTTGGAAAACTTTGTTGGTCACTCACCAAGGTAATAATCAAGTCAAAGAGAACAAGATTGATCTTCTTGTTCAACAATATGAACAATTTTCCATTTCGGAAGATGAGTTAATATATAATGCTTTTGCTAGATTTAATACTATTATCACTAGTCTTAAAGCTCTTGATGAAGGTTACTGATGAGTGTGTAAATACTCATCACTTTATACCCGAAAAACCCCACAAAAATAACCGAAAACACCCAAATGGACCATTGATCCGAGCCGAATACACCTATAAATAAATGCAGACAGCGGATACGCGTGAATAATTACAAATTACCCCTTTGTGAAAAAGGATACTTGCAAAAACTCACGTTCGTGTGTAGTGTGAAGACAGGTAAGTAATTACCCGAATCGTTTTCCAACGAGGTGTGAATGGGCAAACTGTGAAAAGCTAGGATTAGAGTGACTGATGTGATTAGATATTTTGGATTTTGCTTTTTAATAATTCTAAATAACAAATGATAAACAAATATGCACAAGAAAATTAAACGCGAATAAAAATAAACTAAAACGCGTAACGGGAAAACTAAAATGGGACTAAAACTGAAATTTATGAAATTTAAAACCTAAAAATGTAAAATGACTTAAAACTTATTTAAAAACTTAAATTATATTTTTTTAACTTTTTATTTAATTATTATTAGTTATTTATTATTTAATAATTATTTAAAACTAATTTAAATTATAATAAATACTAAATAAACAAAGAAAAATCTAAAACTTTTTCTATAAATATTATTAAGTAAAAAGAAGCTAAGAAAATTATAAAAATGAAAATTACTTAATTAAAAATTTAAAAAGATAAATTCTATTAAATAGAAGCTATCACTATTTTTCTATTTTTGTTTTTCTTAAGGTCTAAAAATGTAATTATATTTTTACTGGATTATAATTAATAAAAGAAAATTATGAAAATTAAAATTATATTTTTTTGATTATTATTCTATTTATTATGATTTAATTACTATTAGAAACTAATTAAAAAGATTAAAAATATTAAATGACTTAGGAAAAATCTGAAAAATTCAGGATAAGTCTAAATTAATATTTGAAAGCTAGGAAAATTAAAATCAAAAGTCTACTAAACCTTAATAAGCAGTTTGGCCAATAAGCAGTTTGGCAAATAAGCTAAAAATAAGCTAATAAGCACAAAAATTAACCAAATGCTCAGGACAGGTTCAATACACTTATATAAGCACAAAACAACTTAATGAAAATAGATAATCCCACAAATAAGCAAATTCAACACCAAATCAGTTTCAAACTTCACACAGAAACTCAGGAAAATGACTAATTTGCAAGGCAGATTAAGCAGTTAATAAGCTGATAAATGAGAACTTTTATGGGGGCAAAAGATAGCTTATACTATGGGCTATTGAAAAACACAAAAAGCTAGGCCTGAGCTTATGTGGATAAGCCACAATTGATGAAAGTTCAGCTGCTTCAGCAACTCAGTGTATACTGAGTGCTGATGTGCAGAGTTGTGCAGAAAAGCACAAGCCAAAGGGCTCTGATCCAACTCTTGTGGCTACTCTAATTGGATCACAAGTGACTCAGAAAAGTCAAGAAAAAGGCCAAAACAAGCTTGTAGCTGCTTATGCCTTATTTGAGCTTTTTGAAGGCTAAAATGATCACAACCTATGTAAATATGCTATATCTATCTAAATGACTTAAAAATTCTTGGAAAGTGCTTATAAGGACTGAATTAAGCTAGAACAAAGTTGGGAGAATGGTAAATGTACAGTACTAGCTATGTTTGACCAGTTGACTGAGATAAACCAAACACCCCTTAAGGGACTGTCTGTTGTGGATTTTCAAAGGAAAATCAATATTTTAAACTAAAAGGTCTGATTTTAATGATTAACTAACTTATATAAACACTGATTAACAACTTTCAACAGGAAAATAAGCAATCTAATAAGTTATATACTAATTAGCTATTTTTGGCTTTTTTTAGTGTTTTTAAGTGAAATAAAGAAAGACTATTAAACTACTGATACTACTAATCAAATATGATTAAAAACTAACAATAAGTATATAACAACAATAATGATCTAATAATAATCACTTGTACAGTGATATGGGAAATAAGCTAAATTTGAGAAAAAGCTTACAACTGAAAAAACTTATGGAATAAGAGACCAAGGACCAGAACCTTTCCTAGCTTGTTCACACAAGCTAGAAAACACCACTAAGCCTTCCTGAATAGCTTATAACCACCCAGAACAGCTTATTGTGAGCTTTTGTTGACTTTCTTTGACTTTTCTTCAAATCTTGAATTGGAACAGATTTACACTACAATAAACTTACAACAAGCTATATAAAGCTTGCATAAGCTATTAGAAACAACTGAGAAGCTGATTCAATTACTACTTATCAAGGTTCTAATTCTCAGCATACATGAAAATCAGAAATTTGGAATTATAATTAACTACTGACAATTGTACAAAGATTAACAATGAACACACTAAATTTAACTTGTATTGATTGTTAAAGCTTGATATTACAAATTACAGCTACTGAAATTGAAAATACGAATTATGCTACTTTTTACCTACTTGCCAATTAAGGCTACAAAAGCTTTCTATTTATACTAAACTATGGTGGGATCTTCTCCTTATCTCTTCCTGAACACATCTTGGCCTTTGAATTATCTTCAATCAATCTCATACGTTGAAATGGTTTTTGGCGCCAAAATGAGATAGTGGGAAATACCCACTAACTCTGCTAAATTGTGATAATGAAGAAGCATTGAATGCATTTGGCATGTTAGGTAACGTGTTGAGGAGGGGGAATGAGGTGGAGGATTAGATAGCCAGCTGTGGTGAGGTGAAGTGGTATGGTTTTGTTTAGGCGGCAAATGGAAGGAAGAAGGAGAAGTCAAACCGAAGTTTGACTCTGGGATATTTAGCAAAGGGTTGGGTCGGGTTAAATGGTTTGGGCTTGGTTTTATTAATTTAGTGTGTGGGCTGGTTTAAGGGTTGGATTGGGTTTTAATAAATTGGGTTAAGGGTTAGGATAGTTGGGTTTAATTTTAGTGTTGGATCCGGTTTGTATTTATTAAACACAAGGACCATTCTTGTAATTTCCGAATTGTTGAAGGGTGCGAGTTGTCAACTTTCCAAAGGTTATCCAAGGGGTATAATTTGTAAATTGTGAATAGCACAAGGGCCATAGATGTAATTTTCCATTTTTGAATGCCCAGGGACTATTTTTGCCATTTGTCAAACTTGAGGGACCAATCTTGTAATTTCTTCAATCTTTTCACCCAAGGACCAATTGTGACAACTTGTGAACTCCAAGGACCTTTGTTGACTTTTTCTTTCAAAATAAACCTTCAGGGACTAATTCTGCCAATTTATGAAACTTCAGGGACTGAAAATGACAATTATGCAAACTTTGTTCGTTTTTCACTTGTTTTCAATCTTTTTGTTCCTGAATCATATAAAAACACATTTTAATGATATTTATAACATTTATGGACATTTGTGTGCTTTTGGTCGTTTTTTGTGGGTTTAAACAAGGTAATATATATGTGTATTTAGACACATATTAAATCCCCCACACTAAACTATTGCTAGTCCCTAGCAATCTTTTATGAAATTTTAATGGATTTAGTCTCTTTACCAAAAGCCATTACTTCTGGAGTAGCCAATGTTTTAGTATGTGATACTTTGGTAAAATGATAACCAAATGATTTTGAGCAAATCATCAGCTGTCAACGGGTTTGATTTGTCTTTACCAAAAGCCGTTTGCTTCTGGACTAGCCAACTCTTAGATAAACTACAGTTATTATCTTTGGTGAGCTGATTACCAATCATGGTTTTCCACTGCCTTTACCACAAGCCATAACCTTGCGGGCTAGCCAACTCTTCACTTATAAAGATATGGTGAGTCGAATACCATACAATTTTTGGCAAATTGTAAGCCATAAACGGATTTGATATATCTTTACCAAGAGCCTTTTGCTCTCGGATTAGCCAATCCTTATGTGGGTTAGACATGGCGGACTGATAACCATTTATTGCGTTCTAAGTGAGAAATTTTTTTTTTTTTTTAAATTTTGGCTAAAATGGGAGTACTAAATGGTACATTTGATCAAATTCGCTAGAATTCCCCCCCACACTTAGAACTGAATATTGCCCTCAATATTCAAAGAACCGGTTGTTAAACCAACACTTAGAACGTGAAAAGGAAATACTAATAGCCATTATTTTTATACATACACATTTTTTTTTATTTTTATTTTTTTTTTTTTTTAACACTATACATATATACAACATGTGGGGCATCTCCCCCACACTAGGGTGGGACATGGGTGAAAACCATGTTTTACTACTGTTTTTATTAACCGAGTCGCTAGCTTGACTCGACCCCGAATTCATTTGTTCATGGGGAAGCAAGTGGAAGAAACCATCTCCATCGGACTTTCGTTCAAAATGTTTGGATAACCAATTGAACATAAGAAAGTTCCACACCGATGAGATAAATCCGGCATTTAAACCAATGTTAGATGGACAATGCCGGGGTCAAAGGTAATATCCTCACTCCCGAATGAGTGAAAGATAGGGGAAATCACCGGGTAGGTGAAGGGAAGAAGAGAGATCTGAATAGCAATTAAGATAAGAACTTCCTCCTCAAGAATTGCATATTCAAGTGGAGGAGGCAAGTCCTTAAACTTGATCTCAGGAATTTTATCAGTTTTCTCAACTGACTTGACTTTCTCATTATGAAGTTGTTTTGGTGGAAGAGGGGAAGATGAATCTTCGTTTAACAAATTTTCTAGAAAAAGAATGTCCCCCTCAGGATCAAGATAGTTATCATCAACCTCATGCGGAAGTGAACTATCTAGAGCAAGAAAAGCATCGACCTCATCCCAAAAGGGATCACTTCCCTCAACCGAAGTGAGAGAAGGGGAAGAGTCGGCTATGATAAGTTGAGAAGATGTGGTGGGTTCCCCACTCACAGAATTATGAAAATAACCAACACTTTCTTGAGAGTACTCCTTTGAAGTAATGTCAATGACATCGATTCGGTTAACGAAGCAGAATCAAAATTTGAGGAGTACCTCGAAGTTTGATCATGGTTAAAGGTAACAGCTTCATTACCCACACGCAATGTGATCTCATGCTTAAATACATCAATAAGAGTATGGCCCGTTTTTAGGAATCCTCTTCCAAGAATGAGAGGAACCTTTTGATCTGCGTCGAATTCAACAACCACAAAGTCAGCTGGAAAATGGAACTTCCCTACTTTCACAAACACATCTTCGGCAATGCCGCAAGGATGAGATATGGTTCGGTCTGCAAGCTCAAGAGTCATGCAGGTAGGAGTAAGAGCCGGAAGAGAAAGTTTCTTCCATACTGAATGAGGCATCAGGTTGATGCTTGCACCTAGATCTGCTAAGGCATAGCATTCAACCATTCCCGGAAATACACAAGGTAGTAGAAACTTTCCAGGATCTCCAAGCTTCTCCGGAAGCTTTTTCAAGATAACCGCTGAGCAGTTCTCATTTAATGGAGTTTTAGCCATTTCGATCAGTTTTTCCTTGTTGCTTAACAAGTGTTTGATTGTTGATGCAAACTTGGGCATCAGAATGATAGCATCCGCAAAACTTATGTCAAAATGTAATTCCTTAAAGATTTGAAAGAATTTGTCCATTTGTTGACTAGCCTTTTCACGGAGCTTTTGCTCATTTAAGCGCGATGGGTAAGGAATATAAGGTTTGGATTTAGGAGCAATGACTTCAGGAGTCTCAACAGTTTCAAAGACAACTCCTGGTTTGGATTTCTTTTTCGGGACACCCGGAGGATGGACATGTGCTGTACTTTGTGGGCTCGGAATTTGCACTTTGTCCGTTGTATCCTCCGTTTCTTTCTCCATTTCAAACAACGGAGGAGGAATAGGGCCAGCGGGCCCCTCATAAGCAGCACCACTCCGAGTGGTGATAGCTTTGACGAAAGTGGTATTTTCATCATCATCACTGTCATCAAGTACACTGACAGGAGTAGCATTTAGCATATTGGAATAAGCTCTGGCTGTTCTTTGCTCACTAAGTTTGTTTGACAAACTTTTAACCGTAAATCGGGAAAGAGTAGGATCTATTCTTGACGGTTGAGGAGCAATTGTGGGTGTAGAATTTTGGATAACCGAAGGTTGGACGTATTTAGCACTTCCATTGTTAGTGGGAAGTACCTGGTCCTTTGTCATCTTGAGTCCAACATGAGCTTTACCACTACGTGTAGTGACAGCTTTGAGTTCACCCCTTGGGTTGACAACAGTGTTACTTGGGAGACCTCCCGAGGTAGAAGGTAGATCATTTAAAGATTTTTTTATGTCATTTATTTGGGTAACCAATAACTGGTTTGTCTGATATTGAGTTCTATTTGTCTCCTCTTGAGATTTTATGAATTGCCTAAGCAACTCATCTGAGGACGTCTGATTTTGGTTTTGGACATTCCATGGTTTTTGGTTATGATTACCCTGATTCTGACCTCGGTTTTGATTGAAATTTTGGGAATTGTTGAAATTTTGTCCCTGATTTTGAACAAAGCGATTTTGATTATTCTGATTTGGCACGGGTGGAAAACCAGGTGGGACCATAGCATTCGGTGCTCGGTACTGAGTCTCAGCATGCGGACGGTATTGATTTTGGTTTACTGCAGCTACGGGAGCTGGGTAAAGAGAAGCATCGGTTGCTTGACAATCATAATACGCATGTGGGCCACCACAAGTTTCACACACTTTGTTTATTGCTTTGATTTGTTCTGGTTTATGAATTTCACTCTTAATTTCTTTCATTTCCTTCATCATACAACGCATTGCGTCTGTTAAAAAGGCTAACTCCGATGAGTTACCGGATGAAGAAGCAGGAGTGACCGGAACATTCACTTTATTTCGAGATATAGGAACTTTTGATTTATTTTCACAAATTTCAATCACCTCTTTAGGTCGACGATTCAAGATATTGCCACCGGCGGCTGCGTTAAGTGCATCTTGATCGATTTGGGTTAACCCATTATAAAACGTATTTATCTGTTGTAACTCTGTGAAATCGTGATGCGGGCATTTTCGGAGGAGATCTTTAAATCTTTCCCATGCCTCTCCGAAATTTTCATCGAAACCTTGACGAAATCCAGCAATTTCATTTTTTAGATTAGTCGTCTTTGATGGAGGGAAGAAATAATTGACAAATTTCTGCACTAGATCTTCCCAAGTTTCAATGGATCGAGGGGGTTCTTTATCCAGCCAAATTCGGGCTGCCCCTTCGAGTGAGAATGGAAATAGCATCAATTTGATAACTGTTTGCGGCACATTCTTGTAATTGATTGTAGAGGTCAGTTTGTTGAACCAACGAATGTGTGCATATGGATCTTCTCGTTCAAACCCGTGGAATTGGTTGGTAGAAACGAGCTGAATCAAATGTGTTTTCAGTTCAAAATGATCAGAATCGATGGGTGGTAAAACGATGGCATCTCCGTAACCCTCGGTGGGTGCTCGGAGCATTTCCGCCATTGTGCGATTGTCTGCCATATTATCAATGAGAACAGTACGAATCTCGGGTTCGACTATTTGGGCAGCACGTCTACGATTACGTCTTCTCGGAATATCTACGAGTTCACGTAAAGGGCTTGATGACGTGGAAGAACGAGTGCGCATGCACTAAATAAAATATTTTAATTAAATCAAGAACGAAGCAAAACACAAGTGAACTTAAACCAATAATCAACAAGCGTACGGTAGCTCTCTAAAAGATAAACGCACAGAGTGGCGGAGAAGCAAAGGTGGGCAATTAATGCTCCTTAAAAAACCGCTTCTTTCAGTCCGACAATTTAATGTCAGACTATCCTTAAACCTCCGTTATAGTTTGTTTATCAATCAAAGGTGAGCCGATATTCGCAAGTGATACAAAGGCAAGTTTTAAATCTGATGTTTGGGAACTTATTATGGTCGTACCCCCAGTTAGGTAGTACTCTGTCTTGGTTCTCGATGGTAAATTTTATTATTGTTATTATTAAACAAAGAAAACGGAAAATATTTTTGGTGTTATTATATTTTTTTTATATGATAATAATAATAATAATATATATAGAAAAAGAAAAATATTTTTGTATTTTATATTGTTTATGGGAAATAGGAACTTCTGGAAGAAGGATCTCGAATCACTAATCGCTAAAACTCTACACAATAGTCGCAGCACAACCTCCCCGGCAGCGGCGCCAAAATTTTGATCCGAGCCGAATACACCTATAAATAAATGCAGACAGCGGATACGCGTGAATAATTACAAATTACCCCTTTGTGAAAAAGGATACATGCAAAAACTCACGTTCGTGTGTAGTGTAAAGACAGGTAAATAATTACCCGAATCGTTTCCCAACGAGGTGTGAATGGGCAAACTGTGAAAAGCTAGGATTAGAGTGACTGATGTGATTAGATATTTTGGATTTTTCTTTTTAATAATTCTAAATAACAAATGATAAACAAATATTGCACAAGAAAATTAAACGCGAATAAAAATAAACTAAAACGCGTAACGGGAAAACTAAAATGGGACTAAAACTGAAATTTATGAAATTTAAAACCTAAAAATGTAAAATGACTTAAAACTTATTTAAAAACTTAAATTATATTTTTTTTTACTTTTTATTTAATTATTATTAGTTATTTATTATTTAATAATTATTTAAAACTAATTTAAATTATAATAAATACTAAATAAACAAAGAAAAATCTAAAACTTTTTCTATAAATATTATTAAGTAAAAAGAAGCTAAGAAAAATATAAAAATGAAAATTACTTAATTAAAAATTTAAAAAGATAAATTCTATTAAATAGAAGCTATCACTATTTTTCTATTTTTGTTTTTCTTAAGGTCTAAAAATGTAATTATATTTTTCCTGGATTATAATTAATAAAAGAAAATTATGAAAATTAAAATTATATTTTTCTGATTATTATTCTATTTATTATGATTTAATTACTATTAGAAACTAATTAAAAAGATTAAAAATATTAAATGACTTAGGAAAAATCTGAAAAATTCAGGATAAGTCTAAATTAATATTTGAAAGCTAGGAAAATTAAAATCAAAAGTCTACTAAACCTTAATAAGCAGTTTGGCCAATAAGCAGTTTGGCAAATAAGCTAAAAATAAGCTAATAAGCACAAAAATTAACCAAATGCTCAGGACAGGTTCAATACACTTATATAAGCACAAAAAAACTTAATGAAAATAGATAATCCCACAAATAAGCAAATTCAACACCAAATCAGTTTCAAACTTCACACAGAAACTCAGGAAAATGACTAATTTGCAAGGCAGATTAAGCAGTTAATAAGCTGATAAATGAGAACTTTTATGGGGGCAAAAGATAGCTTATACTATGGGCTATTGAAAAACACAAAAAGCTAGGCCTGAGCTTATGTGGATAAGCCACAATTGATGAAAGTTCAGCTGCTTCAGCAACTCAGTGTATACTGAGTGCTGATGTGCAGAGTTGTGCAGAAAAGCACAAGCCAAAGGGCTCTGATCCAACTCTTGTGGCTACTCTAATTGGATCACAAGTGACTCAGAAAAGTCAAGAAAAAGGCCAAAACAAGCTTGTAGCTGCTTATGCCTTATTTGAGCTTTTTGAAGGCTAAAATGATCACAACCTATGTAAATATGCTATATCTATCTAAATGACTTAAAAATTCTTGGAAAGTGCTTATAAGGACTGAATTAAGCTAGAACAAAGTTGGGAGAATGGTAAATGTACAGTACTAGCTATGTTTGACCAGTTGACTGAGATAAACCAAACACCCCTTAAGGGACTGTCTGTTGTGGATTTTCAAAGGAAAATCAATATTTTAAACTAAAAGGTCTGATTTTAATGATTAACTAACTTATATAAACACTGATTAACAACTTTCAACAGGAAAATAAGCAATCTAATAAGTTATATACTAATTAGCTATTTTTGGCTTTTTTAGTGTTTTTAAGTGAAATAAAGAAAGACTATTAAACTACTGATACTACTAATCAAATATGATTAAAAACTAACAATAAGCATATAACAACAATAATGATCTAATAATAATCACTTGTACAGTGATATGGGAAATAAGCTAAATTTGAGAAAAAGCTTACAACTGAAAAAACTTATGGAATAAGAGACCAAGGACCAGAACCTTTCCTAGCTTGTTCACACAAGCTAGAAAACACCACTAAGCCTTCCTGAATAGCTTATAACCACCCAGAACAGCTTATTGTGAGCTTTTGTTGACTTTCTTTGACTTTTCTTCAAATCTTGAATTGGAACAGATTTACACTACAATAAACTTACAACAAGCTATATAAAGCTTGCATAAGCTATTAGAAACAACTGAGAAGCTGATTCAATTACTACTTATCAAGGTTCTAATTCTCAGCATACATGAAAATCAGAAATTTGGAATTATAATTAACTACTGACAATTGTACAAAGATTAACAATGAACACACTAAATTTAACTTGTATTGATTGTTAAAGCTTGATATTACAAATTACAGCTACTGAAATTGAAAATACGAATTATGCTACTTTTTACCTACTTGCCAATTAAGGCTACAAAAGCTTTCTATTTATACTAAACTATGGTGGGATCTTCTCCTTATCTCTTCCTGAACACATCTTGGCCTTTGAATTATCTTCAATCAATCTCATACGTTGAAATGGTTTTTGGCGCCAAAATGAGATAGTGGGAAATACCCACTAACTCTGCTAAATTGTGATAATGAAGAAGCATTGAATGCATTTGGCATGTTAGGTAACGTGTTGAGGAGGGGGAATGAGGTGGAGGATTAGATAGCCAGCTGTGGTGAGGTGAAGTGGTATGGTTTTGTTTAGGCGGCAAATGGAAGGAAGAAGGAGAAGTCAAACCGAAGTTTGACTCTGGGATATTTAGCAAAGGGTTGGGTCGGGTTAAATGGTTTGGGCTTGGTTTTATTAATTTAGTGTGTGGGCTGGTTTAAGGGTTGGATTGGGTTTTAATAAATTGGGTTAAGGGTTAGGATAGTTGGGTTTAATTTTAGTGTTGGATCCGGTTTGTATTTATTAAACACAAGGACCATTCTTGTAATTTCCGAATTGTTGAAGGGTGCGAGTTGTCAACTTTCCAAAGGTTATCCAAGGGGTATAATTTGTAAATTGTGAATAGCACAAGGGCCATAGATGTAATTTTCCATTTTTGAATGCCCAGGGACTATTTTTGCCATTTGTCAAACTTGAGGGACCAATCTTGTAATTTCTTCAATCTTTTCACCCAAGGACCAATTGTGACAACTTGTGAACTCCAAGGACCTTTGTTGACTTTTTCTTTCAAAATAAACCTCCAGGGACTAATTCTGCCAATTTATGAAACTTCAGGGACTGAAAATGACAATTATGCAAACTTTGTTCGTTTTTCACTTGTTTTCAATCTTTTTGTTCCTGAATCATATAAAAACACATTTTAATGATATTTATAACATTTATGGACATTTGTGTGCTTTTGGTCGTTTTTTGTGGGTTTAAACAAGGTAATATATATGTGTATTTAGACACATATCAAATCCCCCACACTAAACTATTGCTAGTCCCTAGCAATCTTTTATGAAATTTTAATGGATTTAGTCTCTTTACCAAAAGCCATTACTTCTGGAGTAGCCAATGTTTTAGTATGTGATACTTTGGTACAATGATAACCAAATGATTTTGAGCAAATCATCAGCTGTCAACGGGTTTGATTTGTCTTTACCAAAAGCCGTTTGCTTCTGGACTAGCCAACTCTTAGATAAACTACAGTTATTATCTTTGGTGAGCTGATTACCAATCATGGTTTTCCACTGCCTTTACCACAAGCCATAACCTTGCGGGCTAGCCAACTCTTCACTTATAAAGATATGGTGAGTCGAATACCATACAATTTTTGGCAAATTGTAAGCCATAAACGGATTTGATATATCTTTACCAAGAGCCGTTTGCTCTCGGATTAGCCAATCCTTATGTGGGTTAGACATGGCGGACTGATAACCATTTATTGCGTTCTAAGTGAGAAATTTTTTTTTTTTAAAATTTTGGCTAAAATGGGAGTACTAGATGGTACATTTGATCAAATTCGCTAGAATTCCCCCCCACACTTAGAACTGAATATTGCCCTCAATATTCAAAGAACCGGTTGTTAAACCAACACTTAGAACGTGAAAAGGAAATACTAATAGCCATTATTTTTATACATACACATTTTTTTTTATTTTTTTTTTTTTTTTTTTTTTTTTTTTTTTTTTTTTTTTTTTAACACTATACATATATACAACATGTGGGGCATCTCCCCCACACTAGGGTGGGACATGGGTGAAAACCATGTTTTACTACTGTTTTTATTAACCGAGTCGCTAGCTTGACTCGACCCCGAATTCATTTGTTCATGGGGAAGCAAGTGGAAGAAACCATCTCCATCGGACTTTCGTTCAAAATGTTTGGATAACCAATTGAACATAAGAAAGTTCCACACCGATGAGATAAATCCGGCATTTAAACCAATGTTAGATGGACAATGCCGGGGTCAAAGGTAATATCCTCACTCCCGAATGAGTGAAAGATAGGGGAAATCACCGGGTAGGTGAAGGGAAGAAGAGAGATCTGAATAGCAATTAAGATAAGAACTTCCTCCTCAAGAATTGCATATTCAAGTGGAGGAGGCAAGTCCTTAAACTTGATCTCAGGAATTTTATCAGTTTTCTCAACTGACTTGACTTTCTCATTATGAAGTTGTTTTGGTGGAAGAGGGGAAGATGAATCTTCGTTTAACAAATTTTCTAGAAAAAGAATGTCCCCCTCAGGATCAAGATAGTTATCATCAACCTCATGCGGAAGTGAACTATCTAGAGCAAGAAAAGCATCGACCTCATCCCAAAAGGGATCACTTCCCTCAACCGAAGTGAGAGAAGGGGAAGAGTCGGCTATGATAAGTTGAGAAGATGTGGTGGGTTCCCCACTCACAGAATTATGAAAATAACCAACACTTTCTTGAGAGTACTCCTTTGAAGTAATGTCAATGACATCGATTCGGTTAACCGAAGCAGAATCAAAATTTGAGGAGTACCTCGAAGTTTGATCATGGTTAAAGCTAACAGCTTCATTACCCACACGCAATGTGATCTCATGCTTAAATACATCAATAAGAGTATGGCCCGTTTTTAGGAATCCTCTTCCAAGAATGAGAGGAACCTTTTGATCTGCGTCGAATTCAACAACCACAAAGTCAGCTGGAAAATGGAACTTCTCTACTTTCACAAACACATCTTCGGCAATGCCGCAAGGATGAGATATGGTTCGGTCTGCAAGCTCAAGAGTCATGCAGGTAGGGGTAAGAGCCGGAAGAGAAAGTTTCTTCCATACTGAATGAGGCATCAGGTTGATGCTTGCACCTAGATCTGCTAAGGCATAGCATTCAACCATTCCCGGAAATACACAAGGTAGTAGAAACTTTCCAGGATCTCCAAGCTTCTCCGGAAGCTTTTTCAAGATAACCGTTGAGCAGTTCTCATTTAATGGAGTTTTAGCCATTTCGATCAGTTTTTCCTTGTTGCTTAACAAGTGTTTGATTGTTGATGCAAACTTGGGCATCAGAATGATAGCATCCGCAAAACTTATGTCAAAATGTAATTCCTTAAAGATTTGAAAGAATTTGTCCATTTGTTGACTAGCCTTTTCACGGAGCTTTTGCTCATTTAAGCGCGATGGGTAAGGAATATAAGGTTTGGATTTAGGAGCAATGACTTCAGGAGTCTCAACAGTTTCAAAGACAACTCCTGGTTTGGATTTCTTTTTCGGGACACCCGGAGGATGGACATGTGCTGTACTTTGTGGGCTCGAAATTTGCAGTTTGTCCGTTGTATCCTCCGTTTCTTTCTCCATTTCAAACAACGGAGGAGGAATAGGGCCAGCGGGCCCCTCATAAGCAGCACCACTCCGAGTGGTGATAGCTTTGACGAAAGTGGTATTTTCATCATCATCACTGTCATCAAGTACACTGACAGGAGTAGCATTTAGCATATTGGAATAAGCTCTGGCTGTTCTTTGCTCACTAAGTTTGTTTGACAAACTTTTAACCGTAAATCGGGAAAGAGTAGGATCTATTCTTGATGGTTGAGGAGCAATTGTGGGTGTAGAATTTTGGATAACCGAAGGTTGGACGTATTTAGCACTTCCATTATTAGTGGGAAGTACCTGATCCTTTGTCATCTTGAGTCCAACATGAGCTTTACCACTACGTGTAGTGACAGCTTTGAGTTCACCCCTTGGGTTGACAACAGTGTTACTTGGGAGACCTCCCGAGGTAGAAGGTAGATCATTTAAAGATTTTTTTATGTCATTTATTTGGGTAACCAATAACTGGTTTGTCTGATATTGAGTTCTATTTGTCTCCTCTTGAGATTTTATGAATTGCCTAAGCAACTCATCTGAGGACGTCTGATTTTGGTTTTGGACATTCCATGGTTTTTGGTTATGATTACCCTGATTCTGACCTCGGTTTTGATTGAAATTTTGGGAATTGTTGAAATTTTGTCCCTGATTTTGAACAAAGTGATTTTGATTATTCTGATTTGGCACGGGTGGAAAACCAGGTGGGACCATAGCATTCGGTGCTCGGTACTGAGTCTCAGCATGCGGACGGTATTGATTTTGGTTTACTGCAGCTACGGGAGCTGGGTAAAGAGAAGCATCGGTTGCTTGACAATCATAATACGCATGTGGGCCACCACAAGTTTCACACACTTTATTTATTGCTTTGATTTGTTCTGGTTTATGAATTTCACTCTTAATTTCTTTCATTTCCTTCATCATACAACGCATTGCGTCTGTTAAAAAGGCTAACTCCGATGAGTTACCGGATGAAGAAGCAGGAGTGACCGGAACATTCACTTTATTTCGAGATATAGGAACTTTTGATTTATTTTCACAAATTTCAATCACCTCTTTAGGTCGACGATTCAAGATATTGCCACCGGCGGCTGCGTTAAGTGCATCTTGATCGATTTGGGTTAACCCATTATAAAACGTATTTATCTGTTGTAACTCTGTGAAATCGTGATGCAGGCATTTTCGGAGGAGATCTTTAAATCTTTCCCATGCCTCTCCGAAATTATCATCTAAACCTTGACTAAATCCAGCAATTTCATTTTTTAGATTAGTCGTCTTTGATGGAGGGAAGAAATAATTGACAAAACAACTTAATGCAAACAGATAATCCCACAAATAAGCAAATTCAACACCAAATCAGTTTCAAACTTCACACAGAAACTCAGGAAAATGACTAATTTGCAAGGCAGATTAAGCAGTTAATAAGCTGATAAATGAGAACTTTTATGGGGGCAAAAGATAGCTTATACTATGGGCTATTGAAAAACACAAAAAGCTAGGCCTGAGCTTATGTGAATAAGCCACAATTGATGAAAGTTCAGCTGCTTCAGCAACTCAGTGTATACTGAGTGCTGATGTGCAGAGTTGTGCAGAAAAGCACAAGCCAAAGGGCTCTGATCCAACTCTTGTGGCTACTCTAATTGGATCACAAGTGACTCAGAAAAGTCAAGAAAAAGGCCAAAACAAGCTTGTAGCTGCTTATGCCTTATTTGAGCTTTTTGAAGGCTAAAATGATCACAACCTATGTAAATATGCTATATCTATCTAAATGACTTAAAAATTCTTGGAAAGTGCTTATAAGGACTGAATTAAGCTAGAACAAAGTTGGGAGAATGGTAAATGTACAGTACTAGCTATGTTTGACCAGTTGACTGAGATAAACCAAACACCCCTTAAGGGACTGTCTGTTGTGGATTTTCAAAGGAAAATCAATATTTTTAACTAAAAGGTCTGATTTTAATGATTAACTAACTTATATAAACACTGATTAACAACTTTCAACAGGAAAATAAGCAATCTAATAAGTTATATACTAATTAGCTATTTTTGGCTTTTTTTAGTGTTTTTAAGTGAAATAAAGAAAGACTATTAAACTACTGATACTACTAATCAAATATGATTAAAAACTAACAATAAGCATATAACAACAATAATGATCTAATAATAATCACTTGTACAGTGATATGGGAAATAAGCTAAATTTGAGAAAAAGCTTACAACTGAAAAAACTTATGGAATAAGAGACCAAGGACCAGAACCTTTCCTAGCTTGTTCACACAAGCTAGAAAACACCACTAAGCCTTCCTGAATAGCTTATAACCACCCAGAACAGCTTATTGTGAGCTTTTGTTGACTTTCTTTGACTTTTCTTCAAATCTTGAATTAGAACAGATTTACACTACAATAAACTTACAACAAGCTATATAAAGCTTGCATAAGCTATTAGAAACAACTGAGAAGCTGATTCAATTACTACTTATCAAGGTTCTAATTCTCAGCATACATGAAAATCAGAAATTTGGAATTATAATTAACTACTGACAATTGTACAAAGATTAACAATGAACACACTAAATTTAACTTGTATTGATTGTTAAAGCTTGATATTACAAATTACAGCTACTGAAATTGAAAATACGAATTATGCTACTTTTTACCTACTTGCCAATTAAGGCTACAAAAGCTTTCTATTTATACTAAACTATGGTGGGATCTTCTCCTTATCTCTTCCTGAACACATCTTGGCCTTTGAATTATCTTCAATCAATCTCATACGTTGAAATGGTTTTTGGCGCCAAAATGAGATAGTGGGAAATACCCACTAACTCTGCTAAATTGTGATAATGAAGAAGCATTGAATGCATTTGGCATGTTAGGTAACGTGTTGAGGAGGGGGAATGAGGTGGAGGATTAGATAGCCAGCTGTGGTGAGGTGAAGTGGTATGGTTTTGTTTAGGCGGCAAGTGGAAGGAAGAAGGAGAAGTCAAACCGAAGTTTGACTCTGGGATATTTAGCAAAGGGTTGGGTCGGGTTAAATGGTTTGGGCTTGGTTTTATTAATTTAGTGTGTGGGCTGGTTTAAGGGTTGGATTGGGTTTTAATAAATTGGGTTAAGGGTTAGGATAGTTGGGTTTAATTTTAGTGTTGGATCCGGTTTGTATTTATTAAACACAAGGACCATTCTTGTAATTTCCGAATTGTTGAAGGGTGCGAGTTGTCAACTTTCCAAAGGTTATCCAAGGGGTATAATTTGTAAATTGTGAATAGCACAAGGGCCATAGATGTAATTTTCCATTTTTGAATGCCCAGGGACTATTTTTGCCATTTGTCAAACTTGAGGGACCAATCTTGTAATTTCTTCAATCTTTTCACCCAAGGACCAATTGTGACAACTTGTGAACTCCAAGGACCTTTGTTGACTTTTTCTTTCAAAATAAACCTTCAGGGACTAATTCTGCCAATTTATGAAACTTCAGGGACTGAAAATGACAGTTATGCAAACTTTGTTCGTTTTTCACTTGTTTTCAATCTTTTTGTTCCTGAATCATATAAAAACACATTTTAATGATATTTATAACATTTATGGACATTTGTGTGCTTTTGTTCGTTTTTTTGTGGGTTTAAACAAGGTAATATATATGTGTATTTAGACACATATCAACCATAAAATGTTACAAATATCCTTGGATTGTGTTTTATGTGTTTCAGGTACACAAAGATTGAAAACGGGGCAAATATGGATAAAACCGTGCATGATTTGGAAAAGAGCCGAAAACCGAAGCCGGAAAAGACATTATTTATTTGCATTTTAATTCGAGCTCAGCCAATTACAAATTTGGTCCCTTTGTTAAAACACCAATTATCCATAATTAAACAAACCGGACCAAATGAATAATCAAAACCCATTAATTCACCTTTAGCCCGTTAACAGCCCAAACAAACAAATCCCCTTACCCGTTATCTTAGTTTGACTCAGTCAAACTTCCACTCTCCCTTCTCGCTCATCTTCCCCAAAAAAATAAAGAAACCCTATCCCGCCAACACCACCAATTCCCCATTTCCCCAAATCCTTCTCCAGTCACCATCATCTCCCACTACCATCCAAGAAGCCTCACATGATGTCTCATCAATCCCTCCACCTCAGCTATCCTAGGGATAAAAATCCATCAAACGCCTAGGAATTAGTGTTGTGAAGATCAAGAAAAATCAAGGGTCAAGATGAAGCACAAAAGCACAAGAAAAGATTGTCTCACACAAGAAGCAAGAAGGCAGAAAGAAACCCTAGTTAATTCTTTTTCGTATAAATAGATAATGATGGTAGCAGTTGTTTTTTGGTAGGTTTTAACTAGCTTAGTTTAGGTATGTTTTTATTTATTTTGTATTTGTAATCTAATTTCAGTATTGTAGAATTAATTTCAGTTAATGCAGTTTTAATCTTGCTTATCATAATCTCTTAGTCTATTAAAGTTAATTGGGTTCTTTGCCTATTCAGTGTTTATTAAGTGTTGTTAGTAGATTTTAAGAAATTGGATTTGGTTTTAATTAGATCCTTAGAGTTACTTTGATTAGTTTGTTTAAAAAATCTCCATCAGTATTCGTAGATGAACACAAGCCCCTTTTATCAGCAGTAGTTTTAAGCTCATTTCAGATTAATGATAAGCTGAGATTGTGAATTTAAGTTCTTTGCTATATGTTCTTTATCTGTTTTCAGCTCATTTAACCTAGCTTATTGATTTTAATGGTATTTTATTAGCTTAAACTTCACCTTGAAGGCTGTTAGGACTAGTCAGATTATACTTTTTTTTTTTTTTGTCTCATTACTTATTCATTTTCTTTATGAGGATTAATGTTTTGGTTGTTAGCTTATTATGAGGTATAGTTAGGGGTAGTGCACTTCAGCTTATTTCAATCTTAAGGTAACTCTAAAAGGTGCTTATCAGTCATGTATAGCCTTGGCTCATTTCTTTGTGTTAGTAATTGTTTCTTGTACAGCTTATTGCTGAGCTTATTTGTAGCTTTTATTCATAAATAGTTTCTGGAAATGAAGTGTCTTTTATCATACATGTTAACTGCAAAAGAAAAAGAAAAAAAAATAAGAAGCAGCAAAAATTGTCAGGACTGGGATTCGAACCCCATCCCCTTGACTCACTCACAAATACCCAGACCATCTAGGCCAGAGCTTTCCTTGGTTAAATGATTTAATTAGTTTGTATTTAATCTCAATTTCAGTTGTTTTGCTTATTTCCTGTGTAAGCTTAATATCATATTTTTATTTTTAAATTAGCTTTTAAATTAATATTAAAATTAAATATTAGTTGGAAAAATGTAATTCTTTTTCGTAAAATTTTCTTTTGTCATTTAGGATGTAGGAAAATTAATTTGGCAACCGTAGAGTTAGTTTTTCATTGTTTTCACGTTTATGCTCGGGTGCTTCCCGATTTAGTTACGTTTTCAGCTCTCTTTTACGTTTTTAATTACGTGCACTTTAGGTTATCGTTTTCCTTAGATTTTTAGTCGTCTTTAATTCATGTTCACTATTTGTAGCTTAGAAAAACTCAATCTCATCTTTGTTTAACCATTCAAAACACGTATTCACAAATTCCATTCACACCTTCGTTGGGGATAATGACCCGGGAATACGACTTCCATTGTATTCCTTGGAGAAAATTATAAATCGATCTGCAATGATCAATTTTTGGCGCCGCTGCCGGGGAAAGTTGAAGCGAATTTTTAAATCTCAATTGTCGTTGCGTGTTTTGTAAATATTTTCTTATTAAAAAGCCAAAAAGATTTTTATTTCAAAATTTATTTTTCCCTTTATATTTTTCAAAATGTTTCTAAAAAACCAAAAATATTCTTCGTATCCCTCTTATCCGTTTAATTCTTTTTCTCACCCTCTATCCATTTAATTCTTTTTATGTCTTCATCTTACAACTATGGTTGTGAATGGTGTGGGGGACCTCTAAATGGTGGAAATTGTCCCGGTTGTAGCATTGTAGATTCGGGAAACGGGTTTGTCTATGACCAAAATCCCTACAATGAAACACCCGACCTTTTCAACCAACCCCCACAACATCATATGGAGACATACTTGTGTGAATTTTGTGGAGGTTGTCCTCATCCGGGATATGATTGTCGAACGGGAGACGTGCTTGTCTATGAGCAGAACCCTTATAACAATCAGACACCATCCGGATTTGACACATCTTCATATTATTCACCGCCACAACAGTTTTACTGTTGTGAATACTGTGGAGGTCCGCACTATAATTCCGATTGTCAAACAAGAACCCCGCTTGTCTATGAGCATGGTCCTTGTAACAATTATGATTATTCGTATCATGACCAACCTACACAGTATCAACCAATTCAAACGCAGCCTCAGCCATTTCCTCAAGAATCATTCCAAGAAATTCATAATATTAGGAATGATCTTCTGGATTCTGCTTTCAAAGATGTATTCCAAAAACTTCATGATGTGAGGAATGCATTTAATGCTTGGGCTGCTAAACAGACCAAAGAAGATCGTCATGGTGAATCTATGGAAGATTTACTCGCCATAGAACGAGCAGCACACAACCGTTTCTTGTTTGATCAGGTGTGCATGCTCGATGACGAAGATGAGGAAGGGGAGAATACCATTTTTGTGAATAATTCCATTATTCAACCCCCTCAGTCCACTGCATCCACACCCATATCACATACTTTGGATTCCGAGGACTCTCTCATTATGGGGGATGAGCATCTTGACACTATTCCTGAAAAGGAATCGGACAAATTCATAAAGTCTAGTGTTGAGAACTCTATCCCAATCCCAAGTGAGTCTGAGGATATATCCTACAGTGAGTGTGATTGGTCGTATTGTGATGATGATCCTCATGATATTTCTGAGGATACTTCCGGGATCTTCTCTAACCCTCTTTTCAATTCAAATGATGATTTTTCCTCCAGTGATGACGAATCACTTTCTGATGAGGACGTTTCAAATGAAAGTCTCAAAGTCTATTCGAATTCTCTTTTTGAATTTGATGATGAGTACTTTTCTAGTAAAATAAATCCTCTCTTTGATAGAGTGTTAGAGAACGATGAGGTCGAGGACTCTGCTAGTCCTAAACTTGATGATATGACCTCACTTGATCCCGAGATTCATACGGATGTTCTTTCTCCGACGTATGTGACACGCCCCTTTGAGGATCGCCATTATATTGACGTCACATATGTCGTTCGAGTCTTTCGACCTTTCTGTGATTATAAGGTAGCTTGTCCTTCCCTTCTCTCCATTGGGAATGAGGACAAGGTTTTTGACCCCGGCATCTCCATTTACCATCCTTTTGAGCCGGGTGTATCTCATCGGAGTGGAACTTTCAAGTACTTCAATGTTTATCCAAACATTTCGAATGAAAGTCCGATGGAGATTTTCTCTTCCACATGCTTCCCCAAGAACAAATGAATTCGGGGTCGAGTCAAGCTAGTGACTCGGTTAACAAAAACATTAGCATCACATGGGTGACAACCCATGTTTCTGACTTCTTTCTTATTTCTAACACTAAGTGTGGGGGGATTCCTCTACTGTGCTTTGCTTTGTGGTTTTGTGTTTGCCCTTGTTTGTAGGTTTCCCTTGGATTGTGATGATTGACGCGCCTGTTTTCAATCCAGCCGCCCAATATCCTATCCTTTTGCTAACGATTATCTAGGGATATCTTTTCGACCTTTTTTGTGAAAAATGGAGATTTCGTTTCCACACTTGGCTCTTGGTATTACCTTTTTACGTTCTGAGCATCGGCATAATAGCCGGTACTTTGAATATTGAGGACAATATTCAATTCTAAGTGTGGGGGGGAATTCTCTCGAATTTTGTCACTTATGTACCTTCTAGTGCCCTAGTACCCCCGTTTTGACCAAAATTTTAAAATTTTTTTTGTTTTTAGATAAGAAAAAAAAAATGTTTAGTCTTGATTAGGTTAGAACAAGGGGAATCCCGACTCTGCTAGAGTGTTGATCTAGCTGCTTCCTTAACGTTTAGACTAAGGTTTTACGATTTGTGCAAATGAAAATGCTAAGCGTAGAATAGTTGGTTTTCTTTAGAGCTTATACAAGTAATCTATGGCTTTTCCTCCCAGTAGCTCCTAATCTGACTTAATAAGTGCTTATTTTCAAACATTTGAACACACAAAATCATTTTTTCATACGATTTTGAAAAATACTAGTTCAAGGCTTTATTTAAACTTTGGAACAAGCATATGTCAGAATAATGCAAAATGAAAGTGAAGTTGCTTGAAAGTTGCAAAAAGTTAAGTAATAAATAAATGTGCTAAAAAGCTAAGGTTCAAGATCGGCCCTTGGATTCTTATTTCCGGAAGGCGTTTAGGTCTTGGCTACCCTCTTACACCGGCCCTTGGACCCTTAATTCTGAAAGGCGTTAAGGTCTTGGAACTCTCCGTTGTAACGGCCCTTGGATCCTTTATTCCGGGAAGGTGTAAGGTCTTGGATCCCGTGAAACTCCGTTAGTTTATGTTGCACAAGTAAAAAAAAAAAAAAAAAAAATGAAAAGAAAATAAATAAAATAAAATGGAATGATATTGCAAAATGCAATAAGTTTTGATGTGTTGAATAAAGTTTTGAAACTTGCTTGTTGTGAATTTTAAATCTATCTTTTCAACTAGTATTAGTCGAAATCTTATAAAAACGTCGATTTTTGTAATCAAAATTTTGAAAATCAAGCACATGCACCTAACGTAAATAATTGTGGGAGTGAAAAGTTAAGTCTCGACTTACATAGATTATTAGTATAAGTAGTGTTAGCATTTTACAAAAACATTTGCACAATAAGTTTAAGCTTAGTTGGGAGTATAAAAAAGAGGATGACGATTTCAATTCCCTGGAGACACCCATTTTGTGTGAATCCCGTTCCATGATACCATTTTTGGAAATCAAGCATTTATCTATTTTTGTTCTAAGTTTAAATTTCTCGCATTTAATAAAAAGTCAAAACGGGGAATACTTGGTCCTTTCATTACTTCACATGATTGGATTGCTAGGGACTAGCAATCGCTTAGTGTGGGGGATTTTGATGAGTTTGTAAATACTCATCACTTTATACCCGAAAAACCCCACAAAAATAACCAAAAACACCCAAATGGACCATAAAATGTTACAAATATCCTTGGATTGTGTTTTATGTGTTTCAGGTACACAAGGATTGAAAACGGGGCAAATATGGACAAAACCGTGCATGATTTGGAAAAGAGCCGAAAACCGAAGCCGGAAAAGACATTATTTATTTGGATTTTAATTCGAGCTCAGAAAATCCCAAATTAGCCCTTGGAGTATTTCAGTTGGCAAAAGTGGCCCTTGGTGTGATTTTACATAAACGGCAGAAATGGTCCCTGAGGTTTGCACCAATTACAAATTTGGTCCCTTTGTTAAAACACCAATTATCCATAATTAAACAAACCGGACCAAATGAATAATCAAAACCCATTAATTCACCTTTAGCCCGTTAACAGCCCAAACAAACAAATCCCCTTACCCGTTATCTTAGTTTGACTCAGTCAAACTTCCACTCTCCCTTCTCGCTCATCTTCCCCAAAAAAATAAAGAAACCCTATCCCGCCAACACCACCAATTCCCCATTTCCCCAAATCCTTCTCCAGTCACCATCATCTCCCACTACCATCCAAGAAGCCTCACATGATGTCTCATCAATCCCTCCACCTCAGCTATCCTAGGGATAAAAATCCATCAAACGCCTAGGAATTAGTGTTGTGAAGATCAAGAAAAATCAAGGGTCAAGATGAAGCACAAAAGCACAAGAAAAGATTGTCTCACACAAGAAGCAAGAAGGCAGAAAGAAACCCTAGTTAATTCTTTTTCGTATAAATAGATAATGATGGTAGCAGTTGTTTTTTGGTAGGTTTTAACTAGCTTAGTTTAGGTATGTTTTTATTTATTTTGTATTTGTAATCTAATTTCAGTATTGTAGAATTAATTTCAGTTAATGCAGTTTTAATCTTGCTTATCATAATCTCTTAGTCTATTAAAGTTAATTGGGTTCTTTGCCTATTCAGTGTTTATTAAGTGTTGTTAGTAGATTTTAAGAAATTGGATTTGGTTTTAATTAGATCCTTAGAGTTACTTTGATTAGTTTGTTTAAAAAATCTCCATCAGTATTCGTAAATGAACTCTAAAAGGTGCTTATCAGTCATGTATAGCCTTGGCTCATTTCTTTGTGTTAGTAATTGTTTCTTGTACAGCTTATTGCTGAGCTTATTTGTAGCTTTTATTCATAAATAGTTTCTGGAAATGAAGTGTCTTTTATCATACATGTTAACTGCAAAAGAAAAAGAAAAAAAAATAATAAGCAGCAAAAATTGTCAGGACTGGGATTCGAACCCCAGCCCCTTGACTCACTCACAAACACCCAGACCATCTGGGCCAGAGCTTTCCTTGGTTAAATGATTTAATTAGTTTGTATTTAATCTCAATTTCAGTTGTTTTGCTTATTTCCTGTGTAAGCTTAATATCATATTTTTATTTTTAAATTAGCTTTTAAATTAATATTAAAATTAAATATTAGTTGGAAAAATGTAATTCTTTTTCGTAAAATTTTCTTTTGTCATTTAGGATGTAGGAAAATTAATTTGGCAACCGTAGAGTTAGTTTTTCATTGTTTTCACGTTTATGCTCGGGTGCTTCCCGGTTTAGTTACGTTTTCAGCTCTCTTTTACGTTTTTAATTACGTGCACTTTAGGTTATCGTTTTCCTTAGATTTTTAGTCGTCTTTAATTCATGATCACTATTTGTAGCTTAGAAAAACTCAATCTCATCTTTGTTTAACCATTCAAAACACGTATTCACAAACGAGATCACAAATTCCATTCACACCTTCGTTGGGGATAACGACCCGGGAATACGACTTCCATTGTATTCCTTGGAGAAAATTATAAATCGATCTGCAACGATCAGTTACTCTAGCAAGAATTATGTTAGGAAGTTTCATAGGGCTCTACATCCTAAATGGAGAGCAAAGGTCACCGCCATAGAAGAGTCAAAGGATTTGGCGACACTATCACTCGATGAACTAATAGGAAACTTGAAAGTTCACAAGATGATAATCAAGAAGGACTCCGACATAGTTAAAGGAAAAAGTGAAAGAGTTAGATCTATAGCATTGAAAGCCAAGAAGGAGTCTAGTGATGAGGAATGTTCGAGTTCCGACAATGAAGATGAAGAGTATGCACTAGCCGTTAGAAACTTTAGGAAGTTCTTTAGGAGAAGAGGTAGGTTCGTTAGGCAACCTCGTGATGAAAAGAAGACATCACAAAAGAACCGAGTTGAAAAGAATGGGACAAGTGATAGGAGATACTTTAGATGCGGAGATCCTAATCATCTCATAGGAGAATGTCCCAAACTACCGAAATCCAACAACCAACGAGCTTTCATAGGAGGCTCTTGGAGTGATAGCGGAAAAGAAGAAGAGAAGAAGCTCAACGATGAAACATGCCTAATGGCTCAAGCTTCTAATGAGGTACATTCCGACTCTTCTTACTATAGTGATAATAATTCATCAATAGATGACAAATGGTTACATGACGAATATAATAAATTATGCGAAGTTAGCTCTAAGATCTTAGGTAGAAACACAAAACTAAAATTAAAATTGCAAGACCTTGAAATGCAAATCTTAGAACTAAAGGATCATGTCAAAAGACTTGAGAAAAATAAAGAAGTAGACTTAGGATGTAGGTCATGCATAAGTCTTCAAGTAGAAAATAAGAAACTCAAAGAAAATGCTTTGAGAATCATTAAGTTCGAAGAAGGAACAAAAGCACGTAATGATATGCTTGAAAACATTAGGTTTAACGAACATGACCGTGCGGGATTAGGATATGACCCAAATCTTCCACAAGAAGTACTAAACAAGTAAAATTTGTAAAGCCTGAAGTTTCTGAGTCTGAAGATGACGGCACCACTAAAGATACAGACGGCACCACTAAATTTAGTGGTACCGTGGTACCGTCTGGTGCTGAAGTCAGAACTGGGTCAATCTTGAAAAATAACTTAAGTCCTAAACCAAGTCACATAGTTGTAAATGGTACTAAAGTACCTATTGCTAGCATAGAGGAAGTCAAAAGCCTTTACAAATCCCCGTCAACTCCTGAACTTGGATTTGTAAATCCCGACACTAGGTCAACGACTCCTCCACCTAGAAAAATAAATTCACCCAAACCTCGGCCTAGAACTCCTCTACCGAGAGGTAACCTTATAAGACAAAATCATCCAAGTGACTTTCCCGTAACTTGGAGTAACCGTCAGTCTCAAAGTTACCTACCATGGGAAATGTGTCCTCCATTCTCACATCCTAAACAAATGCAACGAATGCGTAGGATGTTTAGCACTAACAACTTTGGACCCATGAGATATTGGGGACCAGATGTTTGAAATTTTGTTTTGCTAGGAGAACATGGTTGTAAATAAACTTGAAGTCTAACTAATGGAGTAAGATTTGTGATCAAACAAATCTTGTGACGCAAAGTCAAGTCGTGTCTCATATGTCTAGCTTTCAACAAAGGTAGTCTAGTCTTCGAGTTTTAAGGGCAATGCCTCAGGCTCAGGTACGCTTTCTTAAAACACCCTTTGTTAGTAGAAATGCTAAGCATATAGTGTATTTAGAATCTAACATGGTAGGCACTATAGCACAGAAACTAAATTCACATCTCATCATGACAAACTCAACTTGTCCAGAAATGTACAATGATCGTTCAAAGATCATGCGTGACAAGTATGAGATGAGCAATGATGAGTGAATCAAGTTTCTTCCCTAGCCCGTATATAATACTACCTAAAGAAAGTATCCCCATAAACTTAAGTATACTATATGTATAAGATACATAGCTTAGAAAAATCTTAATTAACATTAACGCCCATATCCGCAAAAACGAATCTCACAAGAGACGATGAAGGTGAGTGCGCGGATATCACTAGGTTAGGGGCATGATAGGTAAATTGGTTTACCTAACGGCAAGTAGGCCCGTCATCATGTCTAGTGTCTGGCTTTGTGCCCACTTGTAAGAAGGATCCTAAAACTTCTTATCTTAAAGTGTTTGATGTATCTTCCGATGCATTAATGGCACTATACACTTGAAATTATGATATCTCAGGGGGATTGATGTAGAAGTTGTTGTCTATATCAACCATGATAATGGGAGAGATAATGTGGATTGAAAAAGTAAGAGTCATGTTTGCACCTTCATAGGTTGTTGTCAAACTTCTTGACTCTTCAAGAACAAACAACTCTTGCTATCTCCATAACCGAAGCCGAATATGTAAGCGCCGGAAAGGCATGACAACAAGCACTATGGATGAGAAAAGCTTCAATCAAATGAGACGTCCATCCCAACAACACTCCTGTGAAGAAGTAACAGCCGAGATGCAAATAGACTTCACCGAGAACCCCGTGGTTTGCTCATGAACGAAGCTCATCAAAGTACGTCATCTCCTCCGTCACGACAATGTCCAAAAAGGAATATTTTATTTGGAAAAGTTTTCCTTAAAGGACAACATCATTGATATTCTAACCAACACATCCTTCACATCCCGCTCATGACAATTTGAATATTTCTTTGGAAGTATTGAAGTCATCCCTCATATCTCATCTCATGACTTTGTAAATGTTTCACTAGAAATATTAAAGTCATTTCTTGCGTCTCGTCTCATGACTTCCTAAGTCATCATTTTCATCCCACTCATGACTATTTCAATATTTCACTGGAAATATTAAAGTCATCTCTTACGTCCTATCGTGTGACTTGCTCAATATTTCAAGGGAAATATTAAGTCACTTCTCTCTTATCGCCCCATGACTATTAAGTCACTCTTCCCATCCGTCTCATGACTTTTAGATATTATAAGTCATTCCCTACGTCTCGACTCATGACTCCTAGATATTTCATTGCAAATATTAAGTCATTCCTTACGTCTCGTATCCCGACTAATTAAATATTTCATTGGAAATATTGTAGTCATTCTCCTAATCCCGACTCATGACTTCTATTTATTTCACGAGAAATATTAAAAGTCAATCCTCATTTTCAACCAAAGATAACTTAGGCAATTTCCTTGGAAATACTAAGGTCATTCCTTGTCATCTCGCCTAATCCTTTTCGTCAAAGAGTTTATTAGGTATAAACTTTTTCCTCGCGTCAAAAAGTCTTACTAAATAAGTAAGATTAATCAGTCAAGAGTCGAAACAGAACAAAAATGGGCCTTACAGGCCCACGGCTCCACTAAAGTGGCACGACACCACTAATGTTTAGTGGTACCGTGTATCTGAGAAAATGCCCGTTTTTCTTCCACTTTCCTCTGCACACTCATTTCAAACAAACAAACTCATTCCCTCCTGCTGTCACAAACCGAACCCACAACCAAAATCCCATTACACACTTGCTAATCAAGTTCAAGGCATTGGAATCAACAAATTCTAATCAATTCAACACAAATTGTAAGTCAATTATCTTTAATTTCTTTTCAATTTGAGTCTAGGGTTTGTTCATATGCATAAATTCGAATTGGGGATTTTCAATTTTTGATGAACTTTTGTGAGATTAGGACTAGGATTAGACAATGTAGTACTTACATGATTCCCTAAACCTAGGATTTTCATAAACCCACTTATATTGCATAATCTAGTCCGAATTTTTCTATTTAAATTGGATTAAGATTAATTGTTTTCAATGAAATCATGTCTAGGATGATTAAAAATGGATTAGGAATGATTAACTTTAAGGCTTTTCAATTTTTAGATTTTTGGCGCCACATTGAGCCGTTTGCCAAACACCCCAATTTCATTGTTTTCGAAAAAGTTCACGAGTCTAGGATCATGAAACATTTTTTCGTGCATTGTTGATGCAAATTAAAAACGTTTTGGGCATGCATACATGAACTCTCAAATATGGATCGACCTACATAATTAATATGTATTATTCGACATATTTGATTGAGCAAAAGTGAAGTTAGGAGTATTTGGGTAATCTCATTAGGTTTATTTTAGAGTCGAGATTACCGCACCTCCACATTGTTTGCATTTAGGCACACACACACACTCAAAATGTGATCACTAAAATGCAACAAATTAACATGCAAAATATTATATTTTTGTAGGTGACAATGCCTCGTATTGATTACAAAGATACCAAACCTTGCATCTCTCGTCCTGTAAACGATCCAAACATTCCCATTGAGCAAAAAGCTCATCTTGCCAAAGTTCAAGATCGATATATACACGAAGGACGTGTAGTCGATGCTCTTTATGTTCTCGCGGATAACATCCATGTTTGTTTCCCGACTATTGATTTTGATTGCTTATACAAAATAAACGATCAAATTTGTCCTCGTTTTGTTCTCGAGTTTTATAGTCGAGTCCGTACCTTCAATGACCTTGAGGGTAATGTCTTCCTTGATTTTTGGATCCAAAAACAAAACATCATGTTGTCCGTCTCCGAGATTGGTGAGATTCTCGGTGTTCCTTCGTATGGTCAGTGTGCATACACTGAAGACCATTCCTTAGAGTCACTTCACTATAATCTCGAAAGTCATGGTACTTATCGTACCGAAATCCCCGACCTTGAAACCATCAAACAAGTCATCCAAACTCCTCGAGTCGCCCACACGTATCAAAAACGTGATGGTTCTATTGTCTATCTTGACCCCAACAAAATCTATCTCAAAGAACTCCTTCCCGACCTTTGAAGTTGGGAACTTCTTCTTCGTGAGAACGTGGTGAGCCTTGCAGGCAACCGTGATCACGTTTCGGCGAGCCTCGCCCACATGCTCTATTGTCTTAGTATCGAGGAACCTTATAACCTCGCATACTACATGGTCAAAAGGATGGCCAACATTCATAGTCGCTCCGATAAGCTCATGACATACGGTATGTTGCTTACTCGTCTCTTCACATGGGTCATGGAACATTTCCCACATCTTACTAATGTCGACTATGTCCTAGTCAATCCGGTCATGAAACCCCTTGGTGGACCACAACGTCGCACAAAGCAACGTAAGGACAAAGGGTCCAAACGTGGTCGTAAATCCACTTCCGATATTCCTCTTTCTTCTTCCTCCTTCAGTCATGGTTCGTCCTCTCAACCTATGGATGAGGACGATGATGAGGTGAACGAAGAAGGAACGTCTGACCTTCAATTCGGCGTAACACTGACCTTTAATTCGGCGAAACAAACCTAACCGCCGTAATGAGAAGGCAAACTACGATGTATAACCGACAAGTGTCGATGCATGAGCAGACGATTGGGGGGTTCAAGTCCATTGGCAAGGCAATCAAAGGGCTCGGGAACAAGATAAAGAAGTTGGGGAAGAGAAGAGACTAGATAGGATTAACTTAAGTAGTACTACTAACTTAAGTATTATTAAGTTATTATTAATAAGGTTATGGCAATGTCCATCTAACATTAACTAGTTTGAATTGTCTTAACATTTCCTACTTAACATTGGTTGCTTTAATTAGTTAATCAATCTTTATGTGTTATTATGAGCTTTGTCTAAGTTCATAAATTTTCTCTTATTTTATTACATGCATTAGATGATAAAAATTGCCTAGAATAATGCATGATTAATAGTTGCCTAAAATCATAGATGATCACATGATGATATTAGTTGCTAGTTGAGACTAGTGTTAGAAATTCTATGTGATTCTTCTTTAGTAGATTGAGGCTTTGAGATTTGCAAAAAATGGATTCCCCAAATTTACCCATTTTAGGTAGCCTAGAACCTGCAGAAATGGAAAAAGGGTAAACTGGAGGCCACGGCTCCACTAAATTTAGTGGTGCCGTGGTACCTTTAGTGGTACCGTGCCTTTGGAAGACGAAATTAACTGTTCTCTTCCACTTTTTGACTTTCTTTTTCCTTGAAATCTACAAACATAACCTGATTCCCATACACCAAAATCCCCAAATCCAACAATCCATCCAACTTTTCATGTTTTGATTTGGCTATATAAGCTAACATCATGCATTGCCATCCTTACCTCTATCACACTCATCATACAACCATCATGTCTTCCACCATTGCTACCACTTCACACAAAGCCAAGAAACCAAGGCTTAACATCAAACCAACAAATGAGATAATTCTCATTGATCTCACCTTAGATGATGATGATGATGTACACACACCAATCACCTCAACCAAATCAACCTCATCAATCTCTACACCTCTAGCTCCATCTAAGGCAACCACAACTAGGACAACCACATCATCATCCTCCAACTTTAGGATTTCATCATCCTTAACCCCACCAAGTCCAACACAACCTCTAGCTCTCACACTAACCCTATCACCTACATCACCATTTGAACTTGGTACTAACACATCATCCTCATCACTATCACCATCACCACAACCTTTAATGGGTCATCCCATTCTTTATCCCCTACAACCACATACCTTGAGTTGTGCTTGTTGCCACCACAACCAAAATCTCATCATGAGCCTTAGAGATGAGTTAAGCTTTAGGTTGTCATACCTTGAGCATCTCCTCACACCACCAATAGGCCCCATCATCCTTCCACCTCCACCACCACACAATAGCCCAAAATAAACATACTTATGTTTAGTTTCACCAATAAAAGCTTAGGACCCCTTTTTCCATTTGAAGCAAATCTTGAAGTCTCATACTACTATGGATGTATATGTGCCTTCTTTTGTTTATTTTGCTTCTACAATGTAGTCATACCTTTGTATGACATTTAGTTTTTCCTTATGAATGAATGGCCTTTTATGAGGATTGTTTCTTTTTACTTTTTATGTTTGGCTACTTAGTCACTCATTTTGTAGTTGGATATTTGTCTTAAATGCTACGTGTTAGATCTTGTATATATGTTATCTAACCTTGTTTTGTAGCACGAATCATTGCTCAATTTCTTGGTGTTCTCCAAATAAGGGGGAGCCTTAGCAACCTTTTTGCTTCGACAAAAAGGGGGAGAAATAGGAGTAAACTCATTGAAAACTTGTTAAAACTAATTTTAACTTAAAAAGAGTTTATGTTTTGTCATCATCAAAAAAGGGGAGATTGTTGATGCAAATAATGTTCTAAAAATGTTATTTATATCTTTCGATTACTTCACGTTTTGAGGATGAAAAAATGTGAAATCACTTTACGTTAAAATTAACGTAAACAAGTTTTTAATCGGAAGATCCCGTTTCCTCGCAAATCACTCTAGAACAAACTTACAACTTGACAAATGATCAAAGAAGTAAATTTTGGTTTTGAGACTTTACATTTTAATGTGACAAAACTTTTTTCAAAAATAAACCTTACAAATTACTTTTGAACATTTAAGAAATGTTTTAATGGAAAAATAAGTTTAAATTACATAACAGCTATTCCCCCCCCCCCCCCCCCCCAAAAAAAAATCAGCTCCAAACTTCCCCAAATAAGTTTTCACCAGAAAAGACAAAAATTGGAGCGTCTTTGTCTGGGACGGCTCCACGGTTCCACTAAATTTAGTGGAGCCGTGGGTGATTTAGTGGAGCCGTCCGCCTGTAACGTTCAGATTTTCTTTGCCTATAAATACCAACCCACTTCACAGATTTTAGGCATCCTTTTTCACACAGAACTTTCTGAGTTCAAAACCCTCTTCACACTTTCTTTCTTTGATCATTTAGATTAGTTTTTCTTTTGTTCAAGAGTGATCCTATCATCCCATCAAGTGATCCTCTTCATTCCTCTTCAATAGCAAGAGAAGAACACAAAGTATCCAAAAAGATACAAAGTGTTATCATTCCTCTTCAAGTGCAAGAGAAGAGCTCAAAGTATCCAAGAAGATACAAGAGTTATAGTTGTTAGGTTTATTGTAACATTTGTTACATCCTTGATTGTATCATAGCATACATCAAGATTAATTTTCTTTTGTGAGAGTGTGAGTGAAGATCATTGTGATCTTAAGAGATAGTGAAGATCTCTTGAAGCCATTGGGCTTGTGTGATTGATCAAAGGATCTAGAGTAGATAGAATAGGTTGAGTGAAGTGAGAGTTGATCATTGTGATCGTGTTGAGATCTTGGTGATCTCTTGAAGCCACTGGGCTTGAGTGATTGGTCACGTGGACCTTGGTAGATTGGTGCTAGCTAAGATTAGCACTCGACATCTAGCTTAGTGTCGGAAATAGGATAAGCGACGCGTATGGTTTTCTCCGCCTTAAGGGAGGTTGTTGACATAGTGCTTGAAACTCTCGAGTGTGGTACTCGGGGAGTGGAGTAGGGCAAAGAGGTGCTTCGTAGTCGAACCACTATAAATCCTTTGTCCCGGTTTGATCTTTCCAACTTTTCTTTTTATTTACTTTACTTATTAATAGTTAGTTTAGTGTGTAGTTCATATTGGTGTTGATTGATTACACATAAAATTCGAATCAAGGTTTCCAATAAGTAAACTTTTAAGAAGTTTTCAAAAGAGCTTAAAAACCGGTAAAACTATTCAACCCCCCTTCTAGTTTTCCACAAAATCTTCTGAAACCGTGTCACCCTATGTATCTATTAATCCTTGACAAAGAAATGTGTAATACTGGGAAAGTTACTTTGGTCAAATTCGTATATGACCTACTCAAATAAAGTTTTCGAACAAGATTTTTATCTAATCCTATTAGAAGGAAAGACACAAAACTCCGGATCAAACCTTAAAAACCAGTCATCATGCAATTTTATCACTCTAAATCTGAACATGTTGAAACTTCGTGCCACTAGGGAATAAATCATAGCTGGGAGTGGGAACGAGGAAATTGAGGTTCTCACACTAACAAGGTTGTGAAATATCGTGAAGCTATGACTAGAACTGCTAAATTACAAAAAGAGGAAAACCAATGGCAGACAACCTAGGTACCCTCCCATAAACAAAGAGAAACCTTTAAATCGTCTAGTAAGACCCAAATCTGTTGTGAGTACCAACATCTCTTCTCAGACACCAATTTATCGGATAACATAAACTGAATTCCGGGACGGATTTCGCTTTAAGGAGGGTAGACTGTAACCAACCGTAATTTCCAAATACTATTTTAATAATAAAAATTAACTTATTATTATTTGACAATTTATTTGAGCATTTTTGAGCTTACATGATTATTTCGGAAAGTTATCTTGCACACTGTAGCATACAGTAACCCTCCAAGCTACTTGATTTTATCAAAAAAAGTGAAGTAATCACTTCCAGACACTTACTGGCGATTTATTTACAAAACCGAGAAGTCATCTCGCTTTTCTGAAAAACACGACGCCTCACACGTACCGACACAACCCTAGTAACGGCATGAATCCAATATTTGTTATCCGGAATCAATAATTGTGTTTTTATATTACTTTTACAAAAAACATTCTCATAAATCATATTTTTCGAGCTCACGACAACCCGGAAAACTCAAATTACACCGAAGCTCAACAGGACATGGGGTACATTTAATACCCACAAAAATAAAAAATCTAAATAAAAACCTTATCTTATCCCCAACCATACACCACACCACTGCCCTATCCCTTTCCCACCCTTCTTTTTCAGTATTCGGTTTTAATCTCAGCTCTTTCTTTCTCTTCTTCCTAAACACGTTCATGGGGTCGTTGAAAATCCTGCAATGGAAAGAGACTTCAAATGTAATCATCTATTCACAAGAGTTTGACCTCAAAAGCAAGTTGTAAAACTTCTTCCTTGCTGCCTTTTAATCCTACTCGAAGACCAGGAGGCATCACAACTCCCCAACTCAAATCTCATCACACACTCACTCTCTCTCTAGGATTAGCTGCCGACCACCTCTACCACCACCTGGTCGCCACTCCTTCCACGGCCACCACAATGCTACCACACGCCGTATGTCGCCGTCAAGACGAGGAGATCGTGTGTTTTGAGTTGGGTTAGATCGTGGTTTTATTTCATGTTTGGTTCGATGTCTTCATCACCATTGTCTCTATCTCTATCTCCCTCTTTCTCTTCCCAAATCTTCTGGTATGACGCATTTTTATACTCTTTTGTTTCTCCTTTCGTTATAAGACCGATTATAAATCGAGTGTGAGGTTTTCGTGGGTTAAAAATTTATTAAAAACAATTTTGGAAACTGGTTGTGTGATTTAAATAAGATTAAAAACGTACTTGGACATGTAAATCGTTTCGTGTGGTCATTTTATGCTCGATAGCTTATTTTATAAGCACTTTAGTGCTTATTTTCGTGATTTTTTGGGTCTCGGGCCGGGTCGAACCCATGTGAGTTTTGAATGTGATATGCGGGGGCTGATATTAATGTAGTTGTTGTTTGATTATCTTGGTTACGGATCTGATATTAAACCCAGTTTGGGTCTAGATTTGAGAATGATTTGCTTAGTTTCGAAACTTGTGATGTATTTGATTTACCATATGTTGTCACAGATTATGTTTGAATTGCTTTTGCTTAAACGCATGTTAAACTTTGTGGTTTAATTAGTTGTTTTGATTTTTCTGTCGCGAGGGTGTTTGTTTTTGGGTTCGTGAATTAACTGGTAACCACAAGGGTGGTGTTTTTCTTGTCTGGTGTGGCTCAACGAGGCACCAGAGGGTGTTTGTTTCATTCTCAGTCGACTAGACCAACCAAAGTAGGGTGCGTTTTGTCCAACGAGAAACACCACCTATGTGGCGGTAGTTTTGTTATAGATTTGGTCACGACTAAGAGGTTTCGAGTGTGATTTCTGGAAAAATAGTTTTGTGGAAAACTAGAAGGGGGGGGGGGTTGAATAGTTTTATGTCCTTTTAAATTTTTATTGTGAAAACTTTGTTTACTTTTTAAAACTTAGATTCGAATTTATGTGATCTCAACTGTTGAACAATATGAACAATATATATATATATATATATATTATATATATATATATATATATATATATATATATATATTAATATATATATATATATATATATATATATATATATATATATATATATATAAGCAATGCAAGTAAGGTAATAAAATGAACTGAAAGATAGAGATGGAAAGATCTAACCGAGAGACAAGAGATTTATAGTGGTTCGGCTACAAGGACACCTTCCTTGCCCTACTCCACTCCCCGAGCACCTAACTCGAGAGTTTTCTTCACTATGTCAACAAGCTCCCTTATAGCGGAGAAAACCTTACACAACTTTAGCTTACACCGGCTTAACGACACAAAGCTAAATGTCGAGTTCTAATCGTAGCTAGAACCAATCTCACAACTTATACACGACTTAATCACACCTTCTTCTTCACGACTTCTTCACGACTTCTCCACGAATTCTTCACGACTTCTTCACAACTTATTTACTATGACTTCACACCTTCTTCACAACCTAACACAACCTATGTACAATTCTACTTCTTCACACCTTTACTTCTAACACACCTTAACTTCACAACTTCACTATTAACACTCTAACCTATCCCAAACAATTATTCACACAACTATCTAACAACAATACACAACTTATATACAAATGTATGATGACACAAACAACTTAGGTATCTAAGTTGCAATAGTTCTTCTCTAGTTGTTGAAGGAGTATTCTTCTCTTGCACTTGAATGAAGGAAGCTTGGATCACTTGGAAACCAAAGCTTAAGATTATATGATCAAAGGGTTTTTGAAGATATGAAATGAGATCTACAACAGAAAGTTTTAGTGTGCAAAAGGTAAGTAAAATTCCAGGAGAAGGCTGGTATTTATAGGCAGAAAAACTGGACAGCTGGAAGCTACTGGAGCGTGGCTGGCCCCCTTAAATAGGGGGGCGGTCCCCTTAATTTTAAGGGGGCCGCCTAGCATAATTAAGGGGGCCGCCCAAGCCAACCGTTGCCCAGTTTTGTCTTTTTGTGGGAAAGGTTTTTCTGGAACATTTTTACTGACTTTGGTTAAAAATTTGAATTCATAAATTTATAATGAATTAAACATTTTTATTTATTACCAAAAATATTTTTCTAAAAGATATACAATGTTTTTGACATTTTATAAAAATCTAGTTATTAAGAAAATGTTCCTTTGATCATATAATGCATTAAGCATTAGTTCATTCATACCTTAAGTGATTTTAGTTGTAGAAGTGAATATTTACAACTAAGTACTTGTTTATTTTATAAGTTTATGTTTTAATGAGTTTACATTTTGTGATTATCAAAACATAGAGATATGAATAAATATTGATAATGTTTTTAGGCATTATTTATGTCAACAATCTCCCCCTTTTTGATGATTACAAAACCTAAACTCATTAAATCCAAAAGTTTATTTTTGGACAAGTATTTGGTGAGTTTATATTCACTTCTCCCCCTTTTTGTAGAATCAAAAAGGTTAAGCCGACAAATTTAGACGTGAAATTTATCGCGACGAAAACTCCCCCTTGATGTTTACTCCCCCTCGTTCGAGGGCACCAAGGAGACGAGCTATGGAAATCTAGGCTGCAAAAACAAGTTAGGAGACACAAGATACATATATATGCATAGTAAAAATATTTAGAACAACCAACTAATTTATTCATGCATTCAAGATGATCATATATAACATATGAATCATCATTAAATTACATAAAATACTTAAAACAGAACGATTACAACATAATTAGACACACTAATGGTCCTCATATTGCCAAAGAGAGCGATTGGACTTGCGTTCGACACAAAAGGGTGAGAGATTTTATTTTGAGGCGGAAAGGATGTGGATGGGTTTTAGTTTTGTGATGGTGAGGGAAATGGAGCGGATCCAGTGATGTTATATCGATGTAGGGGAGGAATGGGATGAGGACGAGTGAGTAGATATTCGATCCAAGAAATATCTTCACTTAAGTGGAGAATTTGTTTTTGAAGGAAGATGCAACAAGGGCAATAGTGGGTGTGGTTTGTAACTTGATCCAAGTTAAGAGAGTGGGGTAGGCAATTTGAGTAAGGTGAGGATGGAGGTTTTCCCTTGTTGCGTTGTGTGAGGTGCATAGCAAGGAGATCACTAAGATCATGGATTTGGTTAATCTCTTCATGAAGCTTTTGCCTTTCATGAATGGGGATTTGGTTATTTGGTGGAAATGGATGGTATTGGGGTGTATGATTTGAGGAAAAGTTTGATGTTTGACCAAGGTGATGAGGGTTTTCAAGGATTCCATTGAAGTTGGTTGTATGTTTAGGGGAGTAGTTTGGAATGAATGTGGATGTTTGGCCAAAATGATAAGGTTTGTGAAATGGTTCAATGGAATGAGGTTGTGATCTTGGAGAGTAGTTGGGGATGAATGATGATCGAGGTGTTGGTTGTCTAGTCGCACCATTTGTGATGGGCTTGTGGTGAGGGTGAGGTTTTCTTTTCCACCCGGGTTTTAAGGTCATCCTTGCTAGCTTTGAGGTTTTTGGTTTTGGGTTGATAGGAGAAGACATGATGGGATGATTGAATGTGGTGAGATATGGGGTTATTTATAGTGGAGGATTTGTGTGGTTTAGGAATGGATAGGCTTGTTGGGTGATTAGGACAGAATGTGTTTGTGAATTTTGGGGAAGTATAGGATCAAATGGGCTAAAAAGCAGAAAAAGATTCTGTAAATCCGTCCAGCAGATGGCCGGTCCCCTTAATTATGGGCGGTCCCCTTAATAATTAAGGGGGCCGCCTTATGAATTAAGGGGGCCGCCCATCTGGTACCTTTCTGGGTTCCAGAAATGGGTTTTTCTGCAGAAATAGGTGAGGATGGCTATGTGTTGAGCTTCTGGTTTTAGGCAAGTCCCACTCTTTGAGGCAATAGAGAAACATATTAAGCATGCATGGCATATATGTTAAACAAATAAGCAAGCAATAAGTTATGTCTAGCAATTTAGAGAATTAAGGCAATTAATCATCTAAGGCAAGGGTAATGGAGCAAAGGCACTAGAAACTAATGGGGAATAGGTGATGGAACAATTGTGAGGATGTGATTAATAAGCTTGTTCTAGTGTGTGCCTATATGCAACAAATGTGGAGATGTGATTGTTTCGACTCCTAAATGCAAAAATTTCCTAAGAAACAATCCAAGGTCTCCTTGATTTGATTTTGCTCAATATATGAATATCAAAGATATATATATATATATATATATATATATATATATATATATATATATATATATATATATATATATTATCAGATTATATACTTTGACAATTCATGTGAGATCTTATGCATGAAGAAAAAAAATGTTTTTAGCATTATTCAACAATGTAAGGAAAATGGTTTTCATGTGTTTTCCTAGATGTGAGAATGATTTGTAGAAAATAGATTGAGTTTTGTTTATAAATATGTTTATGCAAGAAGAATATTTCCCAATCTTTTGTTTTGTGCAAAACAGATTCCTAGACTCAGATGAGAAAAAATAAAAATAATTTTACAGACAGATGGCCGGTCCTAATGAAAGCCGGTCCCCTTAATAATTAAGGGGACCGCCTTTATAACATTAAGGGGTCCGCCCATCTGGAAAAAAAAATTGTACCAAAAATGCAGAAAATTTAGTCAATTTGTTCCATCATCCCTAGGCCTAAACGTAAGTGGTTAAAGAGTTCACGCTCAAGGGGCTTAGTGAATATGTCTGCTAAGTTATCTTTCGATGCAACCTTTTCTATAGATATGTTTCCTTTTTGAACGTTATCGCGGAGGAAATGGTGGCGTATTTCTATGTGTTTAGTCCTAGAGTGTTGAACGGGATTCTTACTTAAATCTATAGCACCTTTATTATCACACATAATTGGGACATTATCTAACTTAATGCCATAATCTACGAGAGCTTGTTTCATCCATAGTGCTTGTTGACATGCCTTTCCAGCGCTTACATATTCGGCTTCTGTAGTAGAAATAGCAAGAGCGGTTTGCTTCTTTGAGAACCAAGATGTTAGACAACATCCCATGAACGTGCAAATTCCACTAGTGCTTTTTCTATCCACGTAGTCTCCCGCATGATCCGAATCCGCATAGACGATGGTTTCTATGCCGGATCCCTTAGGATACCCTAATCCTAAGTGTATAGTGCCTTTAATGTATCGGAAGATACGCTTAACCGCTTCTAGGTGAGAGGTTTTGGGATCCTCTTGAAAACGGGCACAAAGGCAGACACTAAACATGATATCCGGTCTACTTGCCGTTAAGTATAGTAAACTACCTATCATTCCTCTATACTTAGTATTTTCTACGGACTCACCCTCTTCGTCTCTTGTGAGTTTGACTTCCGTAGACATCGGTGTTTTCATGGGCTTAGCGTCTTCTAATCCAAATTTCTTAAGCATTTCCTTAATGTACTTAGATTGATTAAAAAATATTCCATCTTCTAATTGTTTTATTTGTAATCCTTGGAAGAAATTAAGTTCACCCATCATACTCATCTCAAACTCATCATGCATGATTTTGGTGAATTCATCACACATATCCTGACAAGTCGATCCGAATATAATGTCGTCGACATATATTTGGACAATGATGAGATTTGGGCTTTTCTTTTTCGTGAAAAGAGTGTTATCTACCATTCCCATGGAATAATCATGTTTAATAAGAAATGCTTTTAATCGATCATACCAAGCCTTGGGAGCTTGTTTGAGTCATATAAAGCTTTCTTGAGTTTATAAACATAATCAGGTTTTGCGAATTCAATGAATCCTGGAGGTTGTGCCACGTATACCTCCTCATTGATAAAACCGTTAAGGAATGCACTTTTCACGTCCATTTGAAATAACTTAAAATCTAGGGCGCATGCATAGGCAAGTAGTATTCTTATAGATTCTAATCTAGCTACGGGGGCATAAGTTTCGTCATAATCTATTCCTTTTTGTTGATTATATCCTTGGGCAACTAACCTAGCTTTGTTCCTAGTAACTATTCCATTTTCATCTAACTTATTTCTATAAACCCACTTAGTTCCTATGATGGTCATGTTCATGGGATTTGGGACTAGTTCCCAAACTTCATTAGTCTTAAATTGATTTAGTTCTTCTTGCATAGCCATAACCCAACTTTCATCTTTTAATGCGTCATTTATATTTTTAGGTTCTATAGTTGATAGGAAACAAAAGAAGATATTTTTGTCTTGAGCTTGTGATCTAAGGGTTCTTTGATTTAGGTTTCCTATTATATTATCTAATGGGTGTGATTTAGATTCCTTAATATTTACTATTTCGTTTTCTCCTAGTGTTAAATCTTCATTATCATCACCTAGGGGCTTAGTTTTACTAACCTCAATAGCTTCTTCTTCACCTAGGTCATCATCTTCTAGAGGCAATGTCTTAGGTGGTGGTGGAGTTTCATCAAAAGTTACATTTAAGGACTCTTCTACTTTCATAGTGTGTTTATTAAGTATTATGTATGCTTTACTATTCTGCGAATACCCTAGAAAGATTCCTTCGTACGACTTAGGATCAAACTTAGTAAGGTAATCTTTTGTATTGAGAACAAAACATTTGCTCCCAAATACCCTAAAGTAATTTAGATTAGGTTTTCTACCTCTTAATAACTCATATGGGGTTTTTCCTAAAATTCGCCTAATTGAGACTCTATTTATTATATATGTTGATGTATCTACGGCATGGCACCAAAATTTTTGTGGGATAGATTGTTCATTTAGCATTGTTCTACTCATTTCTTGTAATGTTCGATTCTTTCTTTCTACTACCCCATTTGATTGTGGAGTGCGAGGAGCGGAGAAATTGTGAGATATCCCATTTAAATCACAATATTTTCCGAATTGCACTTCATTATCAAATTCCCGACCATGGTCCGTCCTAATTGATACTATAGAACATCCTAATTTATTTTGAATCATTTTACTAAATATTTCAAACTTATTAAAGGCTTCGGTTTTATCACTTAAAAATCTAGTCCACGTGTATCGTGAATAGTCATCTACAATTACTAAGGTATAACGATTACCTCCGTAACTCCGCACAACGGATGGACCAAAAAGGTCCATGTGTAATAATTCTAGGCATCTAGTAGTGGAGACTATATTCTTAGCTTTGTGACTAGCATGTGCTTGTTTTCCTATTTTACATGCATCGCAAAAGTGTTGGTCATATCTTAGGTTAGGCAAGTTTCTAACTAATTCTTTAGAGGCTAGGGATTGTATTTGTTGCATATTTGTGTGACCTAATCTTCTATGCCACAATGTAGAGTTTTCATATAAGGTTGCTAGACATATTTTATCTTCCGGTTTATTTCCTAGTTTCATAACATATACGCCACCTTTCCTAATTCCTCTACCTATGACCTTTCTGTCCTTAACTATTTCGCTATCTTTACTTGTAAAAGTAACCCTACATTTATTATCACATATTTGTCCTATACTAAGCAAGTTATATGTTAAATTATCTACATGCTCAACATTTTCAATAGTTAGGGAGTCTTGAGAGATCGTACCTTTGCCAATGATTTTTCCACGAAAAATCACTACCAAAAATAACATTACCTCCGTTGTATGCCTTGTATGAGGAGAATAGCTTCCGGTTTCCCGTCATGTGCTTCGAGCATCCACTATCCTTAATCCATTCGTCAGGCTCCAAATTTATCCCTAGACATATTTCATCGGTGGCTTGAGCTACAAAGCACTTTTCGTCTTTTGCTTTATCCGCTTCATCTTTGTCGCTATCGCTCCATGTTCCACTAACAAATGCGCTTTCGTAATCATAACCCGGTGGCTTTGGACATTCGCCAATGAGATGGTTTTGGCTTCCACATCTAAAGCACTTTCTTTTCCCGTAGTTATCATTTCTATTTCTTTGAAGCGATCTTCTTTCATCTCGCGGTTGTCTCGTGAATCTTCCTGGTCTCTTGAGGAATTTCTTGAATTCTCTTACGGCCATTGCATATTCTTCGTCTTCACTATCGTCACTTGAATCATCATCATCACTAAGATCCTTTTTGGCTTTTAGCGCGAGAGACTTGATTTGATCTTTCTTGCTCTTGACCGTTTCCGAGTCTCTCTTTATAATTTCTTCATGAACCTTCAAGTTGCCAATAAGTTCATCAAGTGATAACGTCATCAAGTTCTTTGACTCTTCAATCGCCGTGACCTTCGCGCGCCATTTCGGATGTAATGCCCTAAGAAATTTCCTTACACAATTTTTGCCAGAAAAAGTCTCATCAAGTGCTTTTAAACTTGTGATGATTGTGTTAAATTTAGCAAATGCATTATCAATAGATTCCTCTTCAGGAATTGTAAATTGTTCATATTGTTGAACAAGAAGATCTATTTTAATATCTTTGACTTGACTATTACCTTGGTGAGTGATTAGTAAAGAATCCCAAATCTCTTTTGCGGTTTGACACATAAAAATTCTTTCATATTCTTTGCGTGGTAACGCATTATAAATTACCATTTTAGCTTCATTATTTTTTTGCTAGTTTCTTTTTTAAATCATCATTTTGTTTTTCAAAAGGTACAACTTCATCTATTTTAGTTAAAGGATTATGTTGAATGGGGGGAAAATCACCATAGGTAATAACATGCCAAAGATCAAGATCTTTTGATTTCACATAAGTTTCAAATCTATTTTTCCAATATAAAAATCCATCACTTTCAAATAGTGGTGGTCTTTGCATAGATTGCCCTTCTAAATATTTTTCAGATTCCATAGATCGTTTCAAGTTTTAAAATACAGTTTATTTTAAAAATCTTGTTTGACGTGGCTCTTGATACCAATTGTGGAAAACTAGAAGAGGGGGGGGGGGTCGAATAGTTTTATGTCCTTTTAAATTTTTATTGTGAAAACTTTGTTTACTTTTTAAAACTTAGATTCGAATTTATGTGATCTCAACTCTTGAACAATATATATATATAAATAAATATAAATAAGCAATGCAAGTAAGGTAATAAAATGAACTGAAAGATAGAGATGGAAAGATCTAACCGAGAGACAAGAGATTTATAGTGGTTCGGCTACAAGGACACCTTCCTTGCCCTACTCCACTCCCCGAGCACCTAACTAGAGAGTTTTCTTCACTATGTCAACAAGCTCCCTTATGGCGGAGAAAACCTTACACAACTTTAGCTTACACTGGCTTAACGACACAAAGCTAAATGTCGAGTTCTAATCGTAGCTAGAACCAATCTCACAACTTATACACGACTTAATCACACCTTCTTCTTCACGACTTCTTCACGACTTCTCCACGACTTCTTCACGACTTCTTCACGACTTCTTCACAACTTATTTACTATGACTTCACACCTTCTTCACAACCTAACACAACCTATGTACAATTCTACTTCTTCACACCTTTACTTCTAACACACCTTAACTTCACAACTTCACTATTAACACTCTAACCTATCCCAAACAATTATTCACACAACTATCTAACAACAATACACAACTTATATACAAATGTATGATGACACAAACAACTTAGGTATCTAAGTTGCAATAGTTCTTCTCTAGTTGTTGAAGGAGTATTCTTCTCTTGCACTTGAATGAAGGAAGCTTGGATCACTTGGAAACCAAAGCTTAAGATTATATGATCAAAGGGTTTTTGAAGATATGAAATGAGATCTACAACAGAAAGTTTTAGTGTGCAAAAGGTAAGTAAAATTCCAGGAGAAGGCTGGTATTTATAGGCAGAAAAACTGGACAGCTGGAAGCTACTGGAGCGTGGCCGGCCCCCTTAAATAGGGGGCGGTCCCCTTAATTTTAAGGGGGCCGCCTAGCATAATTAAAGGGGCCGCCCAAGCCAACCGTTGCCCAGTTTTGTCTTTTTGTGGGGAAGGTTTTTCTGGAACATTTTTACTGATTTTGGTTAAAAATTTGAATTCATAAATTTATAATGAATTAAACCTTTTTATTTATTACCAAAAATGTTTTTCTAAAAGATATAAAATGTTTTTGACATTTTAAAAAAAATCTAGTTATTAAGAAAATGTTCCTTTGATCATATAATGCATTAAGCATTAGTTCATTCATACCTTAAGTGATTTTAGTTGTAGAAGTGAATATTTACAACTAAGTACTTGTTTATTTTATAAGTTTATGTTTTAATGAGTTTACATTTTGTGATCATCAAAACATAAAGATATGAATAAATATTGATATTGTTTTTAGGCATTATTTATGTCAACAAGTTTCACAACAAGTAGTGCTAGTAATTTGATTGTCAAAAACATAAAAACCTGTGTTTGTTATTTGCGGTTCACTGATCAAGGCGAAGCCATATTGGGTGTGCTTGGTTTCGGTAAACACCAAGGGTTCTTCTACCAATTGCGATATGAATAAAGTTTATGCTTATGCTTGTTATCAGTCAGTTGGGGGTGCGTTAAATTTCCTATGTTTTATCAAGTAGGCGATGTGTGCTAAACAACCCAAATAGAGGGTTCGTTGGATTTGTTGGCTAAGCCCAACTAAGGGTGTGTTTGATTTATTAATTGGGCCTCAAGCCCATCTTGTTTACTAAGAGTAAGCTTGGTTTTTAAATTGTTAAATGTGTTAGTATAATTTCTAAAACTGGTGTTTGTATTGTGCGGGTCGTTTAATTTATCAAACTTATGACTAACGAGTTTTTTTGGGACAAATCATTGGACTTGTATCAAATTATTTGGACAAATTATTGGACTCATTAGACTCATACCGGTTCTAAGATGCTAAACTAAAACTTATTCGACTAATAACAAACTGTAACACTCGATAACTAATATATAGTCGCAACGACCTGGGAAAGTTGTATAAACGGACGCATCATGCCAAAATTTATAAAACTTTCTAAACTTATACATTTATAAAACTTTCTAAACTTATACTTTTTATTTCAAAACCTTTCAACCTTATAAAACCCGACAATAATCGAAACTTATAGTTTATTAATCTGTAAACGTTTTGGCTAAATGATATAATAATTTGAGTTTCTTATAAAACTTAAATTACATTTCCCAACTTAATTGACGTTTTCCAAACTATTGGGGATTATTGGGTAAATACCGAAACGTACTAATTGACTTGTTTTATTGACGTTTTCCTTGTCGCTATTTTCCTTGACTTCTTTTGTCATTCCTTTATCGACTCAAGTTCTCGTCCGTACTTTTCTTGACAGTGTCAATTTTCTATTCCTATTTGGCATGAGTATTCTTGAGTCTAGGCTGTTTTACCACCACACGAAACGTTAACACTAAACTTTTTACAAACTTTGATACGAGTAATCCACGAAAACTAAGACGCTTGTCTTTTTAAAACTCTTTACTTTTCGAGACGTATTATGAGATAACTATATATATATTAGGTTGTTCCGATCCGGCACCGTTGTGCCTGTATCCTCGATATCGTTGTGTTTTGCTCTTGATGCCAGTTGTGACCATTGTGGTATTTTGCGTTGCTGCATGCTGAGGTGAGTTCATGGCCCCTACCTTTACTTGTTTTATAAATGTTTGGGGGAGAATACATGCTCGTTTTTAATTAAAGTCAATGCTTGTTTATACTTAAACTCATTACTTGTTTGAAAACATGATTTATTTGCTTATTGCACACTGGTTTACCTTATTCTAAACACAAGTGTTTAAATATTATATGTGAGTTATAGCCCCACTTTACCTATACTTGTTTTATAAACCTTGGGTTGAGAAACATGCAAAACATTTTCTGGACCACAACCAATACTTTGTTTTCTCAACACTATCGCGTAGTTAGCCTAAGCCCCTGAACCCACTATTATGCCCACCTCATGAACCGTTAATTCCTGCTGGAAAGCGCGATTGATATAAATAGATCTATTGGGGTGACTCCCCCGTTTGGTTGGCCAGACGGGTCAATGCGGGTGTATACCAAGTCGGATTACAAGTGTATTGGGTTAAACACTCGCTATGGGCCCCTATTATTATTATTTATGTGCTATATCGTAGCGCATTGAACTGTCGAGCTTCGGTTGCATGAACTTAGAGCTAGCGTAATAGACTATTTTATTTTGGGTCACATACCCTACTCATGGTCCACATCTCTAATTTTTCTTTTAGGTAAACTTTATTATCATGACATTGTGAGCGACACAATGATCACAAAACTTTTATTGAACTCACATTATCTTTACTGCTTTATCATAAACCTATGAACTCACCAACCTCGTGTTGACACTTTTAGCATGTATTTTCAGGTTTAAGGCGATAGCCTAGTTGTGGAGGCTTTTGGCATGGCATGGCATGGCATGGTCATAGAAGATTATGATGTATTTGGGACCACTTTACTTCTTTTATGGGCTTATATGTCCGCACCGTTTTCGAAATTTCGTAAACAAAACACTTTTGAATATGAAATCTATTTTAAACGGTTGAGGTAAAACTGTTCTTTGTACCTTGTGTTGTAATACCAATTTAGTAGCACCCAAACACGTATGCTTCCGCTAAATCAGATTTTGGGGGTGTTACATTTTAGGACTTAGTACATCATGAATTCAATATAAGACTATATATAGCATAGCAAAAACATGTAAATCAATAAATGAAGATGTTATGGAGCATAAGCTAGGGCTTATAATGGTTGGTTTTTAGAAAGAAAACTAGAACAAGGACAATACTAAGACAAGCTTCCACACTTGAGACCTTCTACTTCTCTTGTGATTTTTTTTAGGACTTGTGCTAATCCCTAGTTTACTCAAGTGGATTTAAACTTGAGATTTTCACTAAAGAATGCAAGTATTTTTTGTAGCTTTAAAAGGACCTCAACTCTTGAATATTTCTTGAAGCAATATTGATCAAATGAGAATGATGGTATTGTTTTGTTATGTTGGGCGTTTAAAGGGAAGGCCAAGGGAGGGTTTATATAGCCTCATGAGGAGGTTAGGACTTGCATGAGTCACCTTTCTTACTAACTAAGAAAATGCATGTGTCAACTTACTTCCATACTAAGTTATACATGTGTTAAAGGATTAAGTGAGATTGAATCTACTAAATCCATTTGGCTTTAGTAGTCAATTTGAGTTCTTCCTCTTGTAAAAGATATATAATACTTATTCTTCAAGGCTAAGTCTTTATCCTAATGAAGACATGTGTTTGTATAATATCACCAAGACTAATAAGTCTTGGTGACTTATCATTTTGTACGTCCAAAAGGATGAGGAGGGGGAAAAGTGAGGTGAGAACAAGAAAGCCAATATGTTTTCTTGTCTTGTGTGTTAATTACTTGACTTGTTGTGTTGTAATTTGATCTAGGGATTTATTATTTGTAAGTATTTAAAATGGAAATAAGGTAAACAAATAAGTTTCCTATGAAATGTTTAATGTTTGAAAATATACTACAACTTAGTATATTAGACGAAAGGTGAATAGCCGTTGTTTAAACCTAAAATTGTAGGCTCATGATTATGTGAAATGTAAATTGTACAAAGTTCCCTAGAAATGAAAAAATAAAAATGTCATTTGTCAAATATTTACAAAATGAAATATTTAAATGACATAATAATTTAAATGATGACATCATTTTTTTTGAGAAAGGTTACACTGGGGGTGTAAACTAGACAAGATAACTCGCAAGTTATTCGAGATCGACTCATAAACTACTGGATATCGACTCGATTTAAACGAGTCGAGCTTGATTTCGAGCTACTCAAGTATGTTTTCGAGTCGAGTTCAAGCTCCAAAATGCTCGGCTCGTGAATCTCTCGAGTGTTATCCAGCTTCGATTAAATTACGCTTTCAGCCTTTTATATACATAAATTTACTTAATTTTTATACAAATCGAGTCGAGCCGAGCTTACTATGCCAAGTATTTATCGAGTTTGAGCATGAAATGCGAAAATAATCGAGCTCGAGTTTTATATGACGAGTCGAGCTCATGCTCGAAATAAAAAGTTCGACCGAGCTCGTTTCGAGTTTCGAGCTCGAGCTTGGAAATACTTGGCTCGACTTGTTTACACTCCTAGTTAGAGCCCAGAAGCCCCGGAGCTATACTGCTCAAGTTATAGGAAAAAGTACTGTCACATCAGCCTTTTTTCCTATAACTTAACCAAAAAATAGCTTCTCTTCATCACTCAAGTTATACGACATCCTTGGACCCTACATTTTTTTTTTGTTTATTCAAATAAAACAACACATTTCATAAATTAAAAATAACGATACATTGAAAAAAATACAATTTAGTGATTGAGGTTCCATATATGCTCCATAATATCTTGTCGAAGGTCGTTATGCGCTTTCCTATCTCGAAGTTCTTTGTTTTTTCTTCGATGTATGTCGCATCTTTCGACCCAAGTACGTTGCATATACAGTTGTGGAGAAATGTACAATTTGTTAAATTCACTAGCTGCAAATTTTTGATCTTTCAATATAATGTTATGTAATATGATGCAACAATACATGATACTTCGTAGCATGTTGACTTGGAAAGCATGTGCGGGTTGTTGTAAAATTCTCTAATGACCTTGTAGGACTCCGAAAGCTCGTTCAGTATCTTTTCTTGCACTTTCTTGAACTCTTTTAAACTTCATTGTTTTTTCATCCCTTGCAATGGAAAACGTTTTGACAAACGTAGACTATTGAGGATAAATTACATCTGCTAAAAGTAACATTTTTCGTATGTTTTTTCATTTACTACAGATGGAGCTTCCGGAGCTATATCATCAAGAAGGTCACCAAATAATTTTGAATTATATAGAACAATGAGGTCGTTATTTGAGCCCGCAACACTAAAATATGCATGCCAAATTCACAAATCATATCATGCAACGGATTCAAGCATTAGAGTCGGGTATTTATGATCACACCTTTTGAATTGCCCGTGTAATGCCTTCAAACATTTTGTCCATTCCCAATGCATACAATCGAGCATTCCTGAGAGTACATTTTTCTTCGTGCAATGCATATATATGTTGGATGTCATTTAAATCATGTTTTCTTAAAAACTCCTCTATGTATGAAGTATATATGCATTTAGTAAAGTTGTGTAAACAATCACGTGAACAATGTTTACCAATTTTCAAGTACTTGTCAAATGCACCGGGTGATGTGTCGTATGCCAATTGGCATATGGCTTATGTGCATTTCATAATAGGACTAATACTTCAACGACCAAAAGCATCCAATCGTTGTTTAAAAAAAGGAAGTATTGGGAAAGGTTCAATATTGTAATTGGTAGTATCTTTGACTATTTATGCCATCGCTTAAAATTCCTCTCCGGTATTTAGGCGGATTATTTTCGTTGCCATAATAATTTTCCAAAAGCCATTTTTCCGCAACGTCACATTCATGTGTTATGTTTGTCCTAGTATGAAGACTCAAACTCTCAGCTTGATGATTATCTAAAGCTTGAAATTGTTCATAAGCTTGAAAAATCCACGCATACTTACTCGGATCGTCTTGATAGTAAACATCGTAATGATCATAGTTGGGATCCATAATGTTTTTTAAGGTAATAAAAAAAGTATCATTGAGATGTGTACGTAGAAGTGTGTGTAAAAAATAGAAGATTTAAGGAGTATTTATAGGATTATTAAAGGGTTAAAAAATGGGATAATTACTAAAATAGACCAAACACCAAATGGTCTATCCCATACCCCGGTTGCTCAAAAAATGTCCCCAGTTGCCCAAAAAATGGCGATTGTTGCCCAAAAAATACACTGAAAATCCTTCAGTTGCCCAAAAAATTACCGGTTGCCCTGGGCAACAAAATTATTTTCGGATTTCGGGGTAGATAGGGAACCGCCAATTTGTGTTTGGTCTACTTTAAGAATTATCCCTTAAAAAATTGGTAAAATGAAGCTATTTTTTTTTTTTAAAAAAAACGGCTAGTATTTCCAACGGCTTTTTTCAAACCACAATACAACCGCTACAATATTGAATAAAATAAACGTATAACTTGGGTTGGTCATGATGGCACGACGACGTATGGCGCAACACATGGTATCACCTCACGTTATCCGATGACGCCATAGGGCAATAACGCAACCTTATGACACCCACACCGTGTGCTCTTAATGTAATTTCATTCAAGCAGTTTGTTTGTCTCTCAAACTTCATCAGTCATATATGAATTTCTTAGAATGCTTGGTATCGCGGGTGTTATAGCCAAGTTATGACACCCGTCACGTCTAATTTGTAACTTGATTGTAACACAAAACCTAAAAAATGTTCTCTCTTGCTATAACATGTTGTAGTCATTTTAAAGGTCTACAAAATTTATTTATTTTTCATTTATTTTAAAAGAACACATTAAAATAAAAGCATTGCATAATTATAACCAAGAATTAATACATTTTAGGGACTAATAATGTAAAATAAAATAAAATTAAGGACTATCAGTATAAACCAACCAGGACAACAGAGACAAGAAATGAAAAGAACAAAACCAATCCGATTAAAAATGAAATAAAAAATATTAACTTTGCAATCTTGGATATGCAATTACCTTGGTGTTTTATATAAAAAGTCGAGGTTGATATATAGCCGTCATTATATCTATCTATGTATCAGTTCACAAAGTTAAATACTAGTCATTACATATTTTAAAATTTAGTCCTTCAACATTGCTTGCGTTTTTATTTGACTTTCAAGTTTCAACTTATAAGTTGCCTCCTCTAAACCCTTGTTTTCAAACTCCTCATCCGTATACCAAAGCTGATTTTGTATCTCCCAATGAGAGTGTCGAAGTGGACATTGATAGCATGACTATAGAAGAATACGAATTGTACATGGCTAAGCAATGTCCAAAGACAAATAGACTAGTGGTCACACTTATGGTTTTACATCCAAATTTTGTGATCAATTACAAAGCACACTTAATCCTCAACCTGAAGATAAGGAATTGAGCCTATAAGAATTGGATGACTTGTTCAGAATAGGAGCTGAAAACCTTAGTAAAATAAAAAAGGAGGAAGTTCAGGTGGAAGTATGTTATGAGGGGAATATGGAAGAAATATGGGATATAACGGTCAAGGACGTAGAAAGGCTTAAGCGGTTACTTACACCTCCCGTGCAAGCTTAAGCGGTTACTTACACCTCCCGTGCAAGCTTTAAAAGAACGATTAAGCCCATCGAGATTTTAACGCAAAAAGTAAACACGTCATCTTCAAAATTTTCATTATTCATGAATATAACTACCAGAAAAGGATAGGAGCGAGCTGAGTCGAGCTTGAACTTTCTAAAGCTTGAGCTCGAATTCGGCTCGTTTACGATCAAAGGCTCAAGCTTGTTTCGAGCTTTATGCTTTTAGATTGAGCTCCGATCATAACATATTACAAGCTTGGGATGGTCCTTTTTAATGATAGGTCCAAACAAACTAAAATGGGGCTCGGGTTGTTAGGTACACTAGGCTTGAGCTCATTTATTATGTTATTTATATATAAATTTATGTAAGTACATATACAATTAAACGTATATGAAGTGTGTTTACATATATATAAATACATACGATTCTTCGGCTTGCAAGCTTGAACTAGCTTTAAGTATGAAGCTCGGGCTTGAATTCGTTTATTAGATGACAACAAACGACGCTCGATCTCGTTTAAGCTTTGCTTGTTTCGAGCTTTTATTGAGTTGATCTTGAGCAACTCACGAGTGGCTTGGCAACAACAATTTTGAAGATAGCATATATATATATATATATATATATATATATATATATTTTAAAATTTTTTCCCCGTTAACTAAGTTAATAGACTGGATTGTTAAGTGGCATATGATAGAAAAAAATCCATTTAGGTAAAGTTAATGGTACTATACTCTTACAATTGTGGCCTATACTAAGGATGGATCGAGTGTTATGGCTACTAGACTTGGTAATCCGATTATGCTTGATTCTTACACTAGTTCTATGTGCATGCAATCATGGGGTTGTTTAAATTATTCGCTTGCATTAATTGATATTAGAGTTGATCGGGAGCTTAAGGAGAACATGGTTATTGCTATTCCGAATTTGGAAGGTGAGAGTGATGTGCTTCATACGATTAGGGTGGAATACAAATAGGAACCACCTAGGTGTGGAGTGTGTATGGTCTTTGGTCATGAAGACATGACATGTTCGAAGCGTGTTGTTGATGAACCAAACAAGCAAAATGGCAAGAATAATGATGGTTTTCAACATGCTCCTAGAAGAGCAGTACTTGGCATTAATATAAGTCTTAAATTTTAGTTCAAGTCAACTAAACAGGTATATAAACATGTTTCGAAGAAGAATGGTGCTAGCACAAGTGATACGAAGAAGAATCCTGAAACAACTAGACAAGAGGCAAGTACTTCGAACCCGTTTGATGCTCTTATGTCTGTTGATAATGATGATGTGCTAGGTGCAAATGGGGGTAGTTCTATAGGGGCTGAAACTGTTGTGGACGAGGGGCAGAAAGCTAATGCGGAGCCTGTTCAAATCTTGACGAGCACGCCTAATGACGCTACACCTGTGAATGAGGTTCAATTGGCCAATGAGCAGCCATCTCCTACCTTGTCTAATGTGATTGGTTCGAATATAGGAAAGAACATGGTAAGTCATGTGGCTGATGATGATAGTGACACTGAAGTGGAGGAGGTTTGTAACCACTGTGAAAATCCCACTTTAAGATAAGCTAGCACTCAGAATATTTATCCTTTTCTACGTGTAATTTTTTTTTATATTTGTATCTCCTATCTTATGTGACGTAACTCACATCTTTGATAAAAGTGCTCCCACACAGACCAACCTAATGAATCTAATGTTTATTTCGTAAACATATTTATATGAGCCAATTACAAAATACCATTTAACATTTTACGATAAATCCTTAACGAACATACAAACAAAACATTCATTATCTAAATAGAGTTTCTAGGAAACCCTAAATTTATCACAACACCAAATATGAACAACAGACCCTAGAACATAAAAGTACAACTTATCTGAGCTAATGTACAAGTTACCAAAGCACCAGAAACCCTAATTCTAATTTAGTTCCCGGTAAAACCCTAATTTCATAAAACTATGATTTTGTGTAATCATTTCACAAACCCTAACTTATTTATACAATATTTTTTACAAAATAATAAATGTACAAGATTTTTAAGCTAGAGTACAAGTCCTTTATGCATGAAAACCATTTATTTATGAAATCTTATTAAAAATCTTAATTATATTTATTTTTAAAGTATAAATTACAAACCATTCATGCATAACTCTTAAAAATTATTTTTCCTAAACTCACTAAATATTTTTACAAGTCTTTAAACCTAAAGTACAAGTGCCTAATGCACATAAACTAAAAATCCTATTTATTTACTTTTAAACTTAATAAAAGTTAACAAATAATTTATATAAATTAATAAACTATTAAAACTATATTTTTCTCACATCCTAAATTATTGTACAACTCATTTAAGCCTAAAATACAACTCCTCTAAGCACAATCTATTTTCTTCCTATTCCTATGTAAAACGAATTAAACAAATAAAAACAACAAACTTAAACATTTTCTAAACAATCAAATACATGAACTAACTAGACTTATCTCTTCATAAACCCTAAGTACTACTTATCTAAGCTTAATATACCACCACTCAAAGCCTTATTCGGTTCCATGCAAATTCCCAGTCGAATCTAAATTCCAAAACCAAACTAGAATTACCTTTACATAAATACCTACATCAAATACATTGTTTCTAGTCCTAATCACACGCTTACCTTCTCCTTCATGTCCCTTTCCATGAGCTAAAACCCTCCTCCTTAAGGGATAGATAACTTGGACAATATTTGAACACATCACCCCTTTTTCCCCCTCTTCCCAAGTGGCACAACCTTCAGGTTCTGTCAGCTTCCTATCTCCTTATCTTAACCTGAAAACCCTAAATCCTCCTTATAAATAACAGCCCAAAAACTCACCCTTAGTCTCACCACCATTCGACCAAAACTTCCCAACATATCTCCATATCCAGTCGAACCACCCAAAAACCACTTCACATTCACCCCTTACTGATCACAGCTCTGAACACAAGCTAAATAAAAACTTAGAAGGTCTAGAGGTGAAGAGAATCAATCGGGTTCAAGGCACCAACCCAATTCGAGTCATAAACCCTAACCGAATCAATAATCTAAGTAAGTCTTTATAACCCTTTTATTTTCAGTTTTATTTACCTTATGTTATCTAAAAACAATAAAACATAATAGCTAATAATAAACAAGATCAAAAATAATTTAGTTTTCTTTTCCCTTTTACTATCTGATCGAACAGAAAGATAAAACACACCATATATTTGAACTTTTGTTAAAACAAATCAAAGATATGTAAAACATGTTGAAATATATCAAATATAATCATATCATACATAAGATCATAGTTAAAAACGTTTTAAAACCTAAAAACTAATCGGATCCTATTTCCTGAGTTCCAGTCGAGTGGAAATCAGCCCCACATGGCCAACTTTTGATATAAAAACCGACCCTCAAACGGCCATAATAAAATCTGATATTTGGTATGTCTAGAGTTCACATAGCAAACTTTATTTAGGAAAAAGAATCACGGAAAATGGTTAAGATTTCATTAAGTTATCGAGTCTAGAAAACTTGCCAATATCGCTAATATAGAACTTAACAATTCCAGTTATTTACTTTTCATATTTATCGCCCCAACAACCCTACTTTCGACCTATTTTTAGACTATTAGATGATCTCTAAAATTTATAAGATTTTCCCATGTTAAATATGACCTAGCTAAGTCATTTTAGAAGAAAGAATTTTACAAAATAATCAAGTGAGCTAAAAGTTATTGAGTTTCAAAAATCCCTCTATCGCTAGGAATAAAAGCTATTTTCCAGATTTTCATTTAAAACTTGTTCGATGGGACGACTTTGAGTAATTATTTTAAGTATCAAACTGATTTCATAAATTATGAAACTTAGCCTATTTAGAGTCGACCCAGCTAGCTTCAACTAGGAAAGGAAACACTTAAAAAGATCGAGCCATTTAAAAGTTATTGGTGTCTAAAGTTGCTCGATCACTAGTTTTAAAATTTATTTTTCCAGATTTTGATAGAACTTGTTTTTACCAGTCGACTTTAGACATATAATTCGAGTACCAAACGAACTTCATAAATTATGAAACTTAGCTTATTTTGAAGACGACCTGGCTAGCTATTTATAGGAAGAGAGAGTTCGTAAAATGAGTTAGTTTTCACGAAGATATTTAAATCCAAAACCCTAGCCATTCACATATTTCATTTTTAAACTAGTTAGAATTTTAAGGGCTGATTTTGTAAATAATTTACATCAAGGGTTATTTTTGTCAATAACGAATAAAAAGGGTAGAAAATGTCATATTTGAAACTTAAGGGTAGAAACTGTCATTTTTCAAAAGTTCAGGGTATGAACTGTCATTTGACCAAACCTTAGGGATTAAAGTGTAACTTTTCCTAACTAATATTTTATTCATTTCTATTTTTATTTCCCGATCTAATATCAACATAATACGTTTATTTTATTGACGAACGAACAAGAAATATATTAAACGAACGCAGGATAATTTTAACGAATAAACAACCGAACACGAGATATATAGATATCAAACGAACGAAAACATAAGAACAAATAATAAGATAAAATCTTATTTTTGAAGAGACTTCATGTTGTTTCATCATAACATTTAATCCACAACCAAACAACGAAACGAAACGAACAAACGAACATATATCATCTGAAATTGATTATTGAAACTTGATATAACCAACCCAGGTTGCGAGCCGGAGACGTTTATCAACTCTGTTTAACTTTGTTTTCCATCCAGACTGATCAGGTGAGTTCATAGTCCCACTTTTTCATTATATGTTTTCCAAACTTGTGGGGAGATACATGCTACAAACCTGAACATAAGTATTTTTCTGTATGTTATTCTGATTATTATTGCCTAAGACACCCCATTTGTGTTAGCCGGATGGATAGACTTTATGCTAGCCGGATTGATAGCCAAATGCACCTTATTTGTGTTAGCCGGATGGATAGACTTTGTGCTAGCCGGATTGATAACCAAATACACCATTATTTATATCATTTTATGATATCACCCACACACACACACACCCCGTTATCGTTTGAGTTCATGAGACTTAGAGCAATATGTATATTTCCGATTTACTATCTATTTAGCTTATGTTCAAATCGATTATTTAACGTTAAACGCTATGGATTCACTCAACCTTTGTGTTGACTTTTTAAGCATGTTTATCTCAGGTAACTGGAAGTACGATTTGGCACGGAGTGGCGGTGGACTTTCTTTTAAAAGAGTGTCCGTTTTGTTATCATTCAAATGAATAATGTATCATTTATAACGTATTTCGAAACCTCCCGCTGGGACCTCTATATGTAAACTCTGATTTAAATAAATGAATGATAACAATTTTATTTAAAACGTCTCTTTTCGAGTCGTTTTCTATTATCATGACTTTGAACCGTGAAGTAGCACCCCAACTTATATTTCCGCTGCGAATATCAAAAATGGGGGTGTTACAGATTGGTATCAGAGCTCATGGTTATAGAGAACCAAATGTTTTCAAACATTGGACTATAACCGTTTTTCACAAAAACTTAACCCAAAAGTCCTCCGTGCCACAACGCCACTGAAACGTTACTTATATATGTTTATCTCTAACTGTTAGCTACATAGTAAGATGTTTATAATTACCGGGTGGTTGCAGAACCCTGCCTTTCCTTACCCATTCTATTCCTCTTATGTCGGACTCGGATATTGAAAAATATCGCAACGGTACCGAACATCATGATAACACCTACATCCTTATCACCACTACTACGTCCACTTTCCTACATATATGCCGTCAGTTCCTACATCTTTACCTCCGCCTCACTATCATCTATAAGTTTCTATTCCTCATCTGTTCAGTTTAAACTTAGTAAAGAAGCTAGGACCATTATCACCCGATATCATGCCTTACCCTGATTACCTACTTCCGACATTCCTACTCTGCCACGAGTATTTGAGATGGGTGAAAGTTCGCAATCAGCACAGGAGCGACAGCCGACTACTTCCACCCTGCTGATGCGATTAGAACGGCAAGAAGAACAGATTGAGACTGCTTTAGGTCATCCCACCAAGCTGCCTCTAGAATGCATCGAGGGTATAAAATATAGAGTTGAAGATTCAGAAGCCATGAAGCAGAAGATGGACGAGAATTGTGAGAAGGCAGAGAACCGTCGTGAGCAGCTGAGACAAGAAATACCTATGACGAATTGAAGATGTTAAAAGAGAAGAAATGAAGAAGAAAAATGAAGAATTGACGACAGCTCAGACGAAGATCACTATTTTGGGAACAATAGTGGGAGACATGCAAAATAAATATTAAGAGTAAATCCTCGTCAGCATGATCGTCAAACTGAAAAGTTGACTCGGAAGAGTTTCTGGTAGCCACTAAAATCAGATTTATATCTACCAGCTTTTGTACTATATCTTGGCCATGAGATATGTAGCATAAATATGACGCTTGTACTAATTTTGTTATATATATAACAAATTAGCAAGTTATTTATGACTATATGTGGTTTTGATTTTGTTGTATTTTGCTGTGTACGGTATCGGTTGACGTGGATCAGTGATGATCATCTTACCTACGCGTATGATAGTATTTGGACATGTTATGACCTTATGATCATCATAAGTTTTACCTTGATGTACAAAATATAAACATATGTTTTATTATGGTTTTAATAGAAATATGTCTCGCAAATCCCCAGAACCAGCCATGTCCCAAGTAGCTATCCGAAAGCTTGTTGCAGATAGTGTTGCTGCAGCACTTGAGAGTCAAGCAGCAGAATTTGCTCGTATTGGAAGTATTAGCCGACCCAATGGAGAGAACGAAACTGTTACAGCTCGTAAGTGCACCTACAAAGACTTCATAAACTATCAACCAACTTTCTTTAAGGGAACAGAAGGAGCTACAGAATTAGCTCGTTGGTTTGAACGTATGGAAGTGGTCTTTGTAAGGAGCGGGTGTTCTGATGACTACAAAGTTGCTTTTTCTACGGGGACTTTATTGGATGATGCCCTGTCTTGGTGGACTTCGACTGCCTAAACTATGGATGTTGAAGCAGCTCACCAACTTAACTGGGAAGATCTTAAAAAGAAGATGTTGAAAAAGTATTGCCCCCGTACTGAGATTAAGAAGCTGGAAGATGAGTTTCACCAGTTAGTGGTGAAAGGAACAGACCTTAAGGCCTACAATAGAAGGTTTTAGGAGCTTACTCTCTTATGTCCAACTATTGTGCCTAATCTGGAGAAGATGTTGGAGAAATATACGGAAGGACTACCTCGAAACATTAAAGGAAATGTGATTGCGTCCAAGCCACAATCATTGGAAGAGGCGATTACTATAGCTTAACAGTTAATGGATCGTGAGATCAAGCGAAGTTCCACTCAAGGAAGTGATGATCACAAGCGGAAGCTTGATGATAGAAGGACCACCCATCACCCATCACCACAACAACTACCAACACAACCGTAACCACCATCAACAGAATCGTTGGCAAGAGACTGCCAAAACCAATACTGCCTCAACGGCTGAAGGTAGTGGCTATCGTGGGAAGCAACCTCTGTGTAACCAATGCAAAATGCATCACACTGGGCTTTGCATTGCTAAGTGCGGAAAATGCCAGGGAATAGGTCACAAAACAGAAGACTACAAGGTCACAGGCGATAAGGAACAACCAGCAGCCGTGATATGCCACAGATGTGGTGAGAAAGGATACTACAAGAACTAGTGCCCGAAACAGAATGCCAACCAGAATAACGGGGCCCGCGGAAGAGCGTATGTGCTAGGAGATGGGAACACACAGCCGAACCAAGACTAGTGCAGGAGAATGAGAACTCGTTAAGATCCCGACAATGTCAAGGAATGGCATCCCTATTTAAACAAAAGAGAAATTCCTGATATAGCTAAATAAATCGTATCGTAAAACTTCCTCAGCATATTTTCTATTGTACTCTACCTTAGATTACGATGGACGTAACCTAAGTGTATTAACCATCCTTTCTACCGTATGAAAGCTCTATCTTGTAATACTTCCGTAATAATCATAAACTAAGTTTCTACTTCACTTGCTCTGTTCGTAGTCACACACTGTCATCTCACTAGAAATTTGGTTAGTATTATTTTTGACCATCCCGTAAGAATTTCACTCGAACCCTAAGGATCATTTTAAGGATATCCTATTAGTACCTTAGAAATTCCTGACTTATCACCATAGTATGAACAATAATTTTCTTATTTTTGTGAAAGATAACTACGTTGTCATTTAACAAAAACAAAACGTTGAACACCATCTAAAACAATTTGAAAGATATAAAATACCACAACAACTGGACCAAATATCACATCATTCGGTCCTCAGTTATGCATAGCCTGGGAAACTATGTATAATTTAGGAAGAATCATGTCATAAGTGGAACAGTTAACTTTTCATATTTCCTAATAACAATTTTCATTCAAAAGTAAAATTTTGAGACAAAATAAATTGTTCATAAAAATCCCATTTGACCAACCACAAAAGATGTCTACAACTTCCACCCATCACCTCTAAGATAAGAAAATCAAATACGGACAACATACCCAAATCTTTTCCCGCACACCACGACCAACATAGACTGAATCTCGGGACGAGATTCCCTTAACGGGGGGTGGCTGTAACCACTGTGAAAATCCCACTTTAAGATAAGTTAGCACTCAGAATATTTATCCTTTTCTACGTGTAATTTTTTTTTATTTGTATCTCCTATCTTATGTGACGTAACTCACATCTCTGATAAACGTGCTCCCACACAGACCAACCTAATGAATCTAATGTTTATTTCATAAACAAATTTATATGAGAAAATTACAAAATACCATTTAACATTTTACGATAAATCCTTAACGAACATACAAACAAAACATTCATTATCTAAATAGAGTTTCTAGGAAACCCTAAATTTATCACAACACCAAATATGAACAACAAACCCTAGAACATAAAAGTACAACTTATCTGAGCTAATGTACAAGTTACCAAAGCACCAGAAACCCTAATTCTAATTTAGTTCCCGGTAAAACCCTAATTTCATAAAACTATGATTTTATGTAATCATTTCACAAACCCTAACTTATTTATACAATATTTTTTACAAAATAATAAATGTACAAGATGTTTAAGCTAGAGTACAAGTCCTTTATGCATGAAAACCATTTATTTATGAAATCTTATTAAAAATCTTAATTATATTTATTTTTAAAGTATAAATTACAAACCATTCATGCATAACTCTTAAAAATTATTTTTCCTAAACTCACTAAATATTTTTACAAGTCTTTAAACCTAAAGTACAAGTGCCTAATGCACATAAACTAAAAATCCTATTTATTTACTTTTAAACTTAATAAAAGTTAGCAAATAATTTATATAAATTAATAAACTATTAAAACTATATTTTTCTCACATCCTAAATTATTGTACAACTCATTTAAGCCTAAAATACAACTCCTCTAAGCACAATCTATTTTCTTCCTATTCCTATGTAAAACGAATTAAACAAATAAAAACAACAAACTTAAACATTTTCTAAACAATCAAATACATGAACTAACTAGACTTATCTCTTCATAAACCCTAAGTACTACTTATCTAAGCTTAATATACCACCACTCAAAGCCTTATTCGGTTCCATGCAAATTCCCAGTCGAATCTAAATTCCAAAACCAAACTAGAATTACCTTTACATAAATACCTACATCAAATACATTGTTTCTAGTCCTAATCACACGCTTACCTTCTCCTTCATGTCCTTTTCCATGAGCTAAAACCCTCCTCCTTAAGGGATAGATAACTTGGACAATATTTGAACACATCACCCCTTTTTCCCCCTCTTCCCAAGTGGCACAACCTTCAGGTTCTGTCAGCTTCCTGTCTCCTTATCTTAACCTGAAAACCCTAAATCCTCCTTATAAATAACAGCCCAAAAACTCACCCTTAGTCTCACCACCATTCGACCAAAACTTCCCAACATATCTCCATATCCAGTCGAACCACCCAAAAACCACTTCACATTCACCCCTTACTGATCACAGCTCTGAACACAAGCTAAATAAAAACTTAGAAGGTCTAGAGGTGAAGAGAATCAATCGGGTTCAAGGCACCAACCCAATTCGAGTCATAAACCCTAACCAAATCAATAATCTAAGTAAGTCTTTATAACCCTTTTATTTTCAGTTTTATTTACCTTATGTTATCTAAAAACAATAAAACATAATAGCTAATAATAAACAAGATCAAAAATAATTTAGTTTTCTTTTCCCTTTTACTATCTGATCGAACAGAAAGATAAAACACACCATATATTTGAACTTTTGTTAAAAAAAATCAAAGATATGTAAAACATGTTGAAATATATCAAATATAATCATATCATACATAAGATCATAGTTAAAAACGTTTAAAAACCTAAAAACTAATCGGATCCTATTTCCTGAGTTCCAGTCGAGTGGAAATCAGCCCCACATGGCCAACTTTTGATATAAAAACCGACCCTCAAACGGCCATAATAAAATCTGATATTTGGTATGTCTAGAGTTCACATAACAAACTTTATTTAGGAAAAAGAATCACGGAAAATGGTTAAGATTTCATTAAGTTATCGAGTCTAGAAAACTTGCCAATATCGCTAATATAGAACTTAACAATTCCAGTTATTTACTTTTCATATTTATCGCCCCAACAACCCTACTTTCGACCTATTTTTAGACTATTAGATGATCTCTAAAATTTATAAGATTTTCCCATGTTAAATATGACCTAGCTAAGTCATTTTAGAAGAAAGAATTTTACAAAATAATCAAGTGAGCTAAAAGTTATTGAGTTTCAAAAATCCCTCTATCGCTAGGAATAAAAGCTATTTTCTAGATTTTCATTTAAAACTTGTTCGATGGGACGACTTTGAGTAATTATTTTAAGTATCAAACTGATTTCATAAATTATGAAACTTAGCCTATTTAGAGTCGACCCAGCTAGCTTCAACTAGGAAAGGAAACACTTAAAAAGATCGAGCCATTTAAAAGTTATTGGTGTCTAAAGTTGCTCGATCACTAGTTTTAAAATTTATTTTTCCAGATTTTGATAGAACTTGTTTTTACCAGTCGACTTTAGACATATAATTCGAGTACCAAACGAACTTCATAAATTACGAAACTTAGCTTATTTTGAAGACGACCTGGCTAGCTATTTATAGGAAGAGAGAGTTCGTAAAATGAGTTAGTTTTCACGAAGATATTTAAATCCAAAACCCTAGCCATTCACATATTTCATTTTTAAACTAGTTAGAATTTTAAGGGCTGATTTTGTAAATAATTTACATCAAGGGTTATTTTTGTCAATAACGAATAAAAAGGGTAGAAAATGTCATATTTGAAACTTAAGGGTAGAAACTGTCATTTTTCAAAAGTTCAGGGTATGAACTGTCATTTGACCAAACCTTAGGGATTAAAGTGTAACTTTTCCTAACTAATATTTTATTCATTTCTATTTTTATTTCCCGATCTAATATCAACATAATACGTTTATTTTATTGACGAACGAACAAGAAATATATTAAACGAACGCAGGATAATTTTAACGAATAAACAACCGAACACGAGATATATAGATATCAAACGAACGAAAACATAAGAACGAATAATAAGATAAAATCTTATTTTTGAAGAGACTTCATGTTGTTTCATCATAACATTTAATCCACAACCAAACAACGAAACGAAACGAACAAACGAACATATATCATCTGAAATTGATTATTGAAACTTGATATAACCAACCCAGGTTGCGAGCCGGAGACGTTTATCAACTCTGTTTAACTTTGTTTTCCATCCAGACTGATCAGGTGAGTCCATAGTCCCACTTTTTATATGTTTTCCAAACTTGTGGGGAGATACATGCTACAAACCTGAACATAAGTATTTTTCTGTATGTTATTCTGATTATTATTGCCTAAGACACCCCATTTGTGTTAGCCGGATGGATAGACTTTATGCTAGCCGGATTGATAGCCAAATGCACCTTATTTGTGTTAGCCGGATGGATAGACTTTGTGCTAGCCGGATTGATAACCAAATACACCATTATTTATATCATTTTATGATATCACCCACACACACACATGTAAGGTATTCACAATGCATGAATCACTATCTTGATGCTTGTATGGATCGAATAGAAGGTGTTTTAGAGAGAGAAATGGGAGCCTTTTAGAGAGAGAAAGTAACTAGTGTAATATTAGCTTCAAAAGGTCCAACCCTTCCCATGTGTGGGAAGGGGTATATATACTACTACATATTGTGTCCCTAGTGGACTGTGGAGCGAGCTGACAGTGGGGAAAGCCCCGACCCACTCCACAAATATAGATACTACTAATACTGATACTAATAATACTAAGCTACTGATAATATTACAGATAATCCTACGAGCTATGATGATCTAATAAGTACTCGGGGTGACCGAGTCTTCTGCTGAATATTCATATTCCTAACAATCTCCCCCTAAGAGAGGTCACCCCAGAAGTAATGTTTTGAATTTCAGCACTTCTTCCTTGGATCTTGACATCATAGCTCGCAATCATTGAATCTTCAATGTCATAGCTTGTTGTGCAAACATCAGTGATCTACAGATGACTTCTCTTTTGTCTTGGATGAACTTTGAGCAATTCTTGAAATTATCATCCCACTTGAGTCTCCAAGTCATCTTTCTGTGGTAATACTCCATGTGATGAAATATACTTAGAGCCGACATGCTCACACGATATGGTGTCATGATCTTCAGCATCAGAGTGAGCAGAAGCTGTGTTGAAGTTCTTTTAGGGTGATCATGACTTCTTTGATGATGATGTGGTGTGAACATGTGGTGATGGATTGGCATCTTTTCTGCAACCAGCTACAACAGCAACCAGCTACAGCATTCCACAGCAACATCCGCCAGAAATTCCTGCATACGACAGTTAGCAATAATTCGACCGGTACTTACTAGTTTGGACTTCGAGATCGTCAACAGCATAGTGTGAAGACTCTCTCTAATCCTTACCAAGACCGTTCCTAAACGAAAACCCACAGAGGGCTTTTTAAGATTTTACCGTAGTAAATCAACGATTAGGCGAGTCGCTGGAGATCACTCCACGACTGTAGACCGGTTGAAACCGCCGCAACCACTAAGCGTAATCCACGAGGAATTACCTAAGTGACCTGCTTTCAGGGCTGCTTGATGATGACCCTGGCAGGAATTTCCATTCAATCATTGAGAATTACATAGGTAAATTCTCTCATAAATGTTCTGGCAGATTGCTAAGATCTGCGTAGGACTCATGAGATTACAACTGGTGTCCTTAAGGTTGAACAACCAGTGTAGAAATGATTCGTGTCCCTATGAGATCTTATTATGTATCTCGTGGCTCTAGACTCAATTGTGCGATTTGATTTGGTGATCGGAGGCTGGAGAGGACTGCCACCTTTTCAATATCATCTAACTCGGAGTGAGAGAGATGATAGGAATGTATTGAACTCCGTGACAATTGAAACAAGAATCCTTTGAGGGACCTTGAGTGGCTAGGGAGGGTTGTGCAGCGTATCACTGGGTCCATGATACTTTGTCTTCAATGCCAGCAATCAACTAAGTGATTCTGACAGCATATGTATTGACCCGGTTTCTGCCTAAGTTGTAAGGAGGGCTATTTCTTTTCACCCTTTCTCTTTACAATTCTTTTTTATTCTTCAACCCCTTCAGTGCTTACCGAGAATTCATAACTAACACCTTGTTGGGTTTGTTCCAGTGTTAGCTCCATCTCAGTCGGCACTATTCCCTCTTTCACTTCTCCTTTTTAATCATACCTAAGGACTTCTACACTAACTAGTGGATTGTCCCTGGGTAGATCCCTCCGGTTCTGGCGGGATCGTGGGAACTCGAGCCTAACCTAACCATCCTTATAACTCCATGCATTAATTAAAATGGTAGGTCTTTGGTGTACTTCCACGATTGCCATAAATCAAATCTTTGAAAAATCTCTCAAAGTGTTCATGATTCTGAAACACATTTTGTAAACACTTGAGAGTTTTATATTTTTCAAATGCTCCCCCTCAACATGTGCTCGGTTGATTGTTTTATAAATTTGCACATGTTAGGTAGAGCCTGCACTTTTTGAATTGATCCACTTTCAGTGAACATGACCGATTCGAGACACGCTTACATCACTGGTTAGACCAGCTTGAAATTATTACCCGTCCTGGTCAAGTCCATAGAAAGTTTCTCGAAACGGTACACTCTACTTAGATTCATCTTTTTCGAGACACGCTTACATCACTGGTTAGACCAGCTTGAAATTATTACCCGGCCAAGACGAATCCTTTCGATGGATGACAGTTCAAGTTTCGTCAATTCTGAGTCACAGCCACACGAGATGCCATATCCTTTGTTTTGATAAAATCATTTGCTCCCCCTCAATATGTGCCTTGATATAAGAAAGATTTTAGCACATATGGAAGAGCTTGCGTTTATGACCAAAACATTTTGCTCCCCCTCAATATGTGCCATGATTTACGAAATGGTTTAGCACATACGGGAGAGCATACATTAACTTCCAAATCATCACATTTTATCAGAATTTCCTATTTAAATCACATTCTCTCCCCCGATCAAAAATTTCAAACCATTTGAGATTTGTGATCTCAATTGATTTAAATATGTTTGGAAAAATTTGGGAGAAAATGTGGTCAGGTTAACATGTATTCTGATGTAGGAGCATACTATGCTCCCTCATAAATTAACGACAGAGGATTACTTGTCAATATACACAGATCACACATAGAGTATTACATGATTATAGGAAATTACATTGTAGCATTACAAGAGCCCAACAAAAGACTACTATTACTACAGAGACCACTTGTGGAGCGGATCAGCTCATGTCGTTCTTTCCATCAATCTGTAATCTCCCTCACGAACTCTTCCCCCAACGAAGCTTTCCAAGCTGCGAAAGATCCTTCTTGTTTTCAGTCTACGCTCTATGGCTTTCATAAACTCTTTGCTCCTCTGTACATCCAGATCAGTCCAGAACTGAGTCTTCAATTGTGGGTTGTGGGGATTTAGTTTGAAGTCCTTAATCCTGAAATCCAGTGCTTCATCGATCATCCTCAGGGTACCATCGCTGAATTTATGAATCTCACTGAATTGCATCATCATTGGAGTCCCATGTTGGTCAGTGAACTTGACTGCTCTTGGAGACTCGATAACTTTGAAGTCGTGAAGGTACTCGAGACCCTTACGTTCCCAATATGGCCTCGTGAGATTGAGTTTGGTCTGATAGCTCTCTATTCCTAGTTGAAAATCACTCACCCTTTGCCTGATGACAAGACCCCGGATCCATAAGTTAACAGCAGCAGCAAGCGCCTTCTTGTCGCGAGGTGGAAGATGATTCAGGTGCCCTTGAAGATTCAAAAGGAAGAGATCCTCGAAGTCACTCGGAGATAGATATTTGAAGTCGCTTTCAGAAATGATATAATCCTTTTGATCAGCACGACGAAGCACTCTCCTTTTAAGATACTCATATCCATACATTGGGTGAATATCAACTTTGATAACACTTAAGATTCTTAGATGTGAGCGTATACCCTGACGACTACCCTCTCCTGCGTGCCGTTCAATGTAAAATCTCTTCTTGTGGAACCACCAATGTGTGACCCCATAAGATGCAGCAAGTTCAAATTTGTATTCTTCATCTGACCATACGTGATCAGGCACCATTTGTTCCAGCCCAATGTCTGGGTAGTAAGCTGCTTTCATCTTGGAGATAGATAATGCCTGACGATCACCATTATTCCCGAACCGGAGATACCTCAGATCGTTGTTAAAGAAGAGATCTGCTTGAATGTTCTTTTGACCTGGAGGACCATCAAAGGGAAGAGGTCGGTTGACGTCGTAGGAAAGAATCCGGTCATCAACTTGATCAGTAAATAGTCGATGACATTCTTCCATTTGATATTGAAGATGATACACGTCAGGATGAAACACTTTGACGATTTCATATGCAGGACCTTCCAAGTCTTGGGGAGTGAGATTTGTAATGCCCTTCTTTTTACAGAACCAACTAATAAATGCCCCCATGTCATTAGACTTTGCCAGCAATGAGTTCTCTGAAGGAGATTTATGTTGCGAAGCAATAGTAACTGCCCAATTGTTTACAGGAATGCTTTTGTCTGATGATGATGATGGTATAGACCAATTAGGTTCAGGAATTGGTTCTCGATCTTCATCAGATAAAGGTTTTATCCAGGATTCCCTATCTTCCCTGGTGGGTCGCTTCCTCGAGGATTCTGAGTCATCCGGTTTGTCTGTGCGCAAGAATTCCAACCACCATTTCTGATTAGGATCAACAGTTGGGATATTGGTGTTAGCTGAGACATCTTCTTCATCAGTTTGAGTAGACAGATCGTCTGCAACCGATTCCTCATTCATGACAAAATCTTCAGGAACTGGCGAGAACGATGGCTTGTATCTGTCATCAACTGTGGTCCATGCAAGCGATCCTGCCTTTGAAACACCCTTGGATGTGCTTGGGCCAGAAGAGGTAGTGGTTTGATCTTTACCACCAGAAGATTCAGTTGGACGATGATGATCTTGAGCTTGGGTGGATTCTGAAGCTCCTGACATCATTGCTGCTCCAGATCCACCACTAGGTGGAGGGGGTGGAGGAGGATGTGGTGGAGAGCCAGGGGGTGTTCCGGGTTTATCTTGTCTCCTTTTCTTCTTCTTCCGTTGTTCTTCAAGCTCAGCCATAAGGAAATCCTGATTATCACGATGCATCGATTTTTCCAATGCTTCATAAAGCCGTTGATGATCTTCGTGACCTTGATACTGACCACATTCAAACATTCGGTCATATAAGATTGATTTCATATCAGCAGTAGGAAGATCTCTGAATCGTGTCTTCATAGGAGCTTCCATTGCCCATCTGACTGCTTCTTCCACCTGATCATTCACAGCTTGAGCCACTTTTTGTTCTATATTAAGCTTTTCCACATTAAGTAGTCTCTGCTCATAATTCTTCATCTTTAGTGACATGTCATCAATGAGCTTTGTAGCAGCAGTTAGTTTTGATGCTAAATTAGATGGTACTTCTGGTGGGATGGGTGTTGCAGGTGTTGCTTCTGGTGAGGGATCTACTATGATGGTTGCTATTGTGGACACTGGAGTTGTCAAAGGTCTAATACCAGTCATGTCTTGTTTAATTGGCACAGACACCATTGACTCCACTTCCTTATCATCATGTGGTATGTCAGTCTCTGTGGTGTTGTCGTTGGTTTTATCCAGAATGAATTGATCACCATAGTTGAAGTCGGTGTCAAGGTTCTTCAGAGACGATAGAGTGCCAGTAGACCCTGTTGGTTCATTCAGGAGAGTTAGCTCATCCTCCTTCATTTTCAGATTCTCATGAATCCCCGGGTATGTAGAAGCCACGAATTCTTCATGCTGTATCTCTTGTGGAGGTTCTGTAGTTGTTGTTGTTATCTGATCATGAGCTTCTTTGACGATTTTATCAGACTCAGCTTCTTTCTGAACTTTCTCTCCTTGACTCTCACCTTGATCTTGTGGATCCTTAATGTCAGTGTGTGTGCCCTTCACCTCCTCCTTCTTTTCATTAATAACGTTACCAGACTCAGCTTCCTTATGAACTTCCTCTTCTCGACTCTCACTTTGATCTTGTGGTTCCTTTACTTCTGCATGTGCTATCTTCATTTCCACCTTCTTTTCTTTGTACAACTGTTCATCGCTTTCTGTATCACTGGAATCTTGAGCAGCTTCTAAGCTTGGTGATTCGTCTTGATGTCCTTCTGAGAGGTCAAGTGCTCGAGATGATCCCTGCTCACGTTTCCTGAGCACAAATCGTGTGGTTGTCTTGGATGCCGGAGATGATATGGTGAGAAGAGTCTTAGCGGCTTGTACCACTGTAGCTACTCCTTTACCTTTGCCCTCTACTGCAGGCAATGGTATACTGCTCCCAACACCCGGTTCTCTAATGACAACTCCTTTTGTAGCACTCTTCGTTGATTCAGCGTGTTCTTTAGCACTCAGCTCCAGGGCATGTAATAAATCCGGATCTTCTTCATCTCTTAGACTCAGTTCAGGAATCACCATTTCTTCATCATCATCTCTTCCTTTTGACTTGATTTTCTTAGATTTCACCTTCTTGCTTGAAGCCTTCCTTTTGATTTTCTTAATTTTCTTAGATTCCTCAACTTCTGTGGGTGCATCCTTTCTTTTCTTTGATTTTGACTTAGATTGGGTTTGTTTGATGGATTTTTGGGTTTCTGGTTCAGAGGTTTCGGCTTCACTTCTTACCTTCTTAGAGAGAGACTTAAGATATCCCTCTACTTTGCTCAGATATTCCTTATAATAGGAAGCTTGACGAATATTATCTGAAATAAGAGGCTCAGGTATAAGCTTTCCAAAGACTTCTTGTTTGACCCCTTTAGCTGCCCATTTGAGATTTCCCAGAACAAATTCTTCAGAGGACAAATGGAGAGGAGAATCAGTTCTAGGATGGAACTTGTGAAGAGAGTAGAGGTGATTGATTATCATTTTAGTGAATCTGATGCTAGGAATTAACATCTTCCTCACTGTCTTCCTGCTGGCCAGATTAGATTCCAGTTTTGCTTTGTCTTCTTGGAATGTGTGAATGGAGTGAATGAATTCTTCCCAGATCCTTTCAGCGAAGTCTATGTTGGAACGTTTTATAATTCCCCACAGAATTTGAAGCACTGGAGCCCTAGGTCTTTCATAAGCAGAAGTCTTCCCAGTAAGACATAGATTGAGGATGGTGGCGAGTGTTCTCCATGGTTGATACATTTCACTGGTGACTACCGCTGACACCTTGAGGACGGTTGATGGATAGCCCAGATCATTGACAAAATGAACGAGAGCCTCGGATGTAGGAGGTTGAGTAAAGGGCTTATCAATGACAACAGGTGAGATTTGAAGAGCCTCTCTGATGGTGTCTGATGTCAGCTCGTACCATTGTTCATCTAACTGACAATGGTAATTACCAGTGTCTTTGTTGAGCTCAATAGTATTCCAGAACTGTTGAATATATATGGACGGAACGGTTGCACATGCAGTGAATGCTCTGAAGAAGTTGGTATCCTTTAAGATATCAATAGATATCTTGTAAATAGGATTGGGTTGAGGTCTTGCCACATCGACATAGCAGTTGCTCCTTCCAATAGGGATCCATTTGTCCTTAGGAAGTATTTGTTCATCTGTACGAACAGGTGTTGAGACTGCAGGGTTTGGTTCTGAGGAAGTAGTGATCCCTGTATCTGTCATTGTATCTACACACACATTCACAGAATGAAAGTATGTCTATGCAAGTTAGATGTGACTCAATCCATGAGGTTAGCACAGAGACTATGTGTACAGAACACAAGACTACAGTAGATCAAGTAACACCCAATCGTGAGAGATCTAAAATGCAGCAACCATCATTCCTATTATAAAGCATTGACTTCACAGCTGCATTTGTAAGCATGTAGACAAACATATAGACATAACATGACAATACAGACAAATTGCATCCATGACCAAGTAGACAACAGCATTCATAATCATAGACAAACTGCATTCATGATCAATCAGACAAACCGCATTCATGACCAATTAGACAAACCGCGTTTGAGATAATTAAGACAAACCGCATTCGTTATTGTTTATACAAACCGCGTAAGTGATAATTTAGATAAACCGCGTTCGTTATTATTTAGACAAACCGCGTTTGTGATCAAACATACAAACCGCGTCTGTGACTAATCATACAAACCGCGTCTGTGACTAAACATACAAACCGCGTCTGTGACTAAACAAACAAACCGCGTCTGAGACTAAACAGACAAACCGCGTTTGTGATCAAACACACAAACCGCGTCTGTGACTAAACAAACAAACCGCGTCTGAGACTAAACAGACAAACCGCGTTTGTGATCAAACATACAAACCGCGTCTGTGACTAAACATACAAACCGCGTCTGAGACTAATCAAACAAACCGCATCTGAGACACAACAGACAAACCGCGTCTGTGATGAATAGACAAATAGCATTCAAGAATGATCACTCAAAAAGCAACGACGAACCAATCATAAAGCAACCAACACCCTAGATCATGTAGAGAGTAATACTAACATATTTCATATTATGCAAACACCACATGACATGCTAATCACTTCACACATGAATCACATAATTCAATACCGAGATTATTCACACCACATTGCACACTATCGACCTATGCTGGACAAACCGCGTTGAGGAATATAACATCACTTAATCATCAAATCATTCAATACAATGCGAGTGTATGCACATATGACAACAACACAACAAGGTCTTATATCAAACAACCCTATCACAGTCCACATTCACTCTAACTAAACCAACTATCATACGACTTAAACGCATCTAACCATGAAAGAACTAACAATCGACATATCAATTACTCAAATCAGATTACTCATTTGGTAAGTGATAAAAGAAACCCATTCTACCCTAGAGACTTATTAATCGAACACTGATTGAACAAATCCAAGACTCATGAGCGATTTTGACTTTTGGAGTCAAACATCGCTCGACTAATCTCACCAATCCAACACACAACATGAATGATGAAGCAATCAGAGCATATAACACTTATCAATGCATTCATAACTAAGAATCCCATTAATCAAAATAAGAAATAACAGACTCACCTAGGATCGAAAGACGAGTCGTACGGATCAACCTAAAAAAATAAGTAAGACATTAAGAATCTAGGAATGAAACTCGTAACGACCTACTGATTAGAGTGAGGGTCGATCATTACCTAGGGAAATCTCGATGGATGGCTAAAGATGGTGATCGTGGATTTGGTTAGAGAGAGAGATAGGTTCGATCGGTTAAGTTGTGGAGGAGAGAGAGTGTTTGAGGGACAAACCGCGTTTCGTAAGATTATCTAACTTAGAAGTTTAGCTAAACGACACTTTTAGTCCCTGTAGTTGTTGGTTAGACAAACCGCATAGGTTACAAACTTTGAAGTTTAGCTTAACGACACTTTTGGTCCCCGTAGTTGTTGGTTAGACAAACCGCATAGGTTACAAATTTAACAACCTCCTCCTAACTCTCCTCTTTTAACTAAATGACACCTGTGGTCCCTGACTTTCCGGACAATGTGCCTTCTAACACACATAAGCATCCAAAACAGATATGACACACTAAATCCCTAAAGACTTACTAATGGTCCAGTCAGATGCCATAAATTCAGAAATAACACAATGAACACTCACAGACGAGTTTAAATTGCTATTGTTCTCCCCCTCAATCAATGACTGAACTTCTGTAGAGAGATTTAGACATTGATTGAACAGCAATTTGTCACTTGATGAGATCAACTGTGAAGGTCTTTAGGCCAACAAAAATCATCAGTACGAATGAACATGAATATGAAGTAATCCATGCGCAGGTGAACATCACCTTGTTGGAGGAACAGCCGTCCTTAAGGCGACGTACTTTCCCCAAAATGAAGCGCGGGTAGCTATCTAAAGTAATAGCTAGCCACAGAGACATGATTAACTTATTAGGATTCTACTTCTGTTCGAGCTTCATTTAAAACCCCGTGTCATTATTGAATGACATTTCTAGGGTCGTAAATGTTATCGATATCCAGAAGACATGCCTCTCTCTGTCCAAGAACACATAATACTATATATATACAAGAAACATGTATCTATCACATAGGAGAAACTATATACACCAAGAAAAAGGATACTTGAGATTTTCTTTGTAACATTTGTACGAGTTTTGAACTGAATTGTTCAAAAGTCATTGTCCCCGTACATTACCGGTGGGTTTTCCGAACCTCCTCTGTGGGAGTTGATGTCCCCTTTGGAAGCCACACCTTGAGTTTTTTCATGATGCATTCTGTGAGAGTAGCTGCACGCGGAAATCGTCTCCCTGCACTATCATAAGTATTTTGTACGCGTGGATATTGGTTAGTGACTATGGGGTCCTGTCTCTGTGATTTCTTGCAACCATTCTTAGAAGCATTATTCGTGTCAGTAGGTACCCACTTACGACCGACTTGCTTAAAGATTCTACCAGTTGGCAACCATCTTAGGCACGTTCTAAATATGTTCTGTTTCTGAGGCACCTTAGTGTTTTTATGAGAGAAAGTTTCTTGTTTTTCAGCACTAGATCTATTAGGCTTCCTAGGGTGCTTCATTGATGTTAGAGGCCTATGGTGATTGTTTGTCGAAGTAGAGGATGTAATGATATGAACATTTACTTCTTTTGTTATTGTCATGTGAGACTTATCCTTAGAGTGACTCTTCGCTAATGTTCCCTTATGTCTAGGTTGTGAAGAGACTGATTTTGGCAAACTCTTAGTCTCACCAACTTGGGGGGCACACCTTGGAGAAGGTGTTCCCAAGGCTGATGGCTTGACAGACTTAAGATTCACCCTGTACTTGGCCGACTTCTTAAAGTCATTCTTACGAGAAGCTAATGACCAACTTTTCTTAAGGTTTTGTTCAGTCTGTAACTCAACAGTGTTTGAGTCATGTGAGGTTTTATCTTCATTGACCTTTTCTTGCAAATCACTTAGTTTGGTCCTTAACATGTTAATAGTCGCGTTCTTGGCCACCAGCTGATCTTTCAACTCATTTATCATGAAAAATTCCCGAATGTCAGGTAATTCTGGATTTTTTGATGGAAGGTTAATTTGGAACTTTTCTTTTAATTGTTGCATTGAAATTTCAAGATCAACACAATGTTTTTCCAGTTTTGAAAATCCTTTTAAAAGTTCATTGTAAACCTCTTTTTCAATCATATCATGTTTTTCAAAAGAATGTGATTTGAAAGAATCAGTCGTAGGCGGAGAACTCGACGAATTAACATGTACCGGTTCATCAGAAACAATATTATCTAGATAAGACAGATGTACCACAGTAGACCGTGCTTGGTGATTTTCAGATTCTTGAGATTTCTTCTCACATCTTGAGAGGTCACTTCCTGAGCTAACACTATCATCCTGCTTGTCTGATTTTGTTCCATTCCTGCCCTGCTGACCTTTTCCCTCAATAAACCCATAGACATCCCTTATCCGCAGTAGCAGTGTCGTTTTGTACATTTCTATTTCAGACCCAGTATATTTAGCGAAACACTCTTTAGTCACTTGACAGTCACAATAATAGTCCCCAGTGTATTTAGAGTTGATGAACATTTGGAATTGATTATTGATCACATTGAGAGCGTCTTTGGATTTACCTTCAGAATATTCTTCCTTGACCAGCTCCTGTTCTAGTTGATCCAGATATAATGTCATCATGACTGTGAACTCGCTAATTTCCTGACCAAAGAGCGAAGCAAATGCCCGTCTGTACCCCATCACATATTCAGAGTTACCAAACAAAGCCTTAATGTGTGATAGAAGTGAGCGGAAGCATGCTACTTGACTTTCCTTTGCATTAGCCAACTGCATATCCTCAAGGCATTCATTTAAGTGTGACTGCGAGTGTAACACATCCGTTCCAGCAGAATCAGTATCATTTGTTTCTGTTAGAGATGTGTAATCATAGTTCCCATGATCCATAGTATCATCGTACAGTTTGAGAACCTCCGATATGATGGAGTCTGAGTTAATTGTCATAGTGAATACACGATTATACTGATCTTGTGATTTAACCGAGAAATCGAATCTTTCGCGGGAATTTCTAAAATCACCAAGACACAAACCGCTTAGACAAACCGCGTATATGCCTAAGAGACAAACCGAGTTCACACAGGAGACACAAACCGCGTGTGCGCCAAAGAGACAAACCGAGTTCACACCAAAGATACAAACCGCGTACTCGCCAAATAGACAAACCGAGTTCACACCAGATACACAAACCGCGTGTGCGTCAAAGAGACAAACCGAGTTCACACCGGATATACAAACCGCGTAGGTGCCAGGAGACAAACCGAGTTCACACCAAATATACAAACCGCGTATGTGCCAACGAGACAAACCGAGTTCACACCGTAGACACAAACCGCGTACGCACCGTAGAGACAAACCGCGTTGGCTCAAATTTCCAAACCTGTCACTATCAATGCCGTTTGTCCTTTTGCCTAAACTAGTATAAAGACAAACCGAGTACTCGATGCTACACAAACCGCATTCAAGAATCGTCCAAACAACACAAACCGCATCCAAGAACTTTTGAAAGAAAAACCTTCGAATCACCCACAAACACCACACGAGCCTTAAATCTGTGAATCCAAACACTAAATACCACTCTAATACTAATCTTAATCAAGAAAGTACAAAGAAAAACAACTTCTAATCACTAAACAAAGTACAAATTGAGATTTATGCTACTAAACAAACAAAATAAAAAAACTTAAAACTACAAGTCGAATCCAACAAGAAACCTCAAGAACTACACTAATTCGTGAATACCAACTCACATGGACCTAACCATGGCTCTTGATACCAATTGTAAGGTATTCACAATGCATGAATCACTATCTTGATGCTTGTATGGATCGAATAGAAGGTGTTTTAGAGAGAGAAATGGGAGCCTTTTAGAGAGAGAAAGTAACTAGTGTAATATTAGCTTCAAAAGGTCCAACCCTTCCCATGTGTGGGAAGGGGTATATATACTACTACATATTGTGTCCCTAGTGGACTGTGGAGCGAGCTGACAGTGGGGAAAGCCCCGACCCACTCCACAAATATAGATACTACTAATACTGATACTAATAATACTAAGCTACTGATAATATTACAGATAATCCTACGAGCTATGATGATCTAATAAGTACTCGGGGTGACCGAGTCTTCTGCTGAATATTCATATTCCTAACAACACACCCACATACCCCGTTATCGTTTGAGTTCATGAGACTTAGAGCAATATGTATATTTCCGATTTACTATCTATTTAGCTTATGTTCAAATCGATTATTTAACGTTAAACACTATGGATTCACTCAACCTTTGTGTTGACTTTTTAAGCATGTTTATCTCAGGTAACTGGAAGTACGATTTGGCACGGAGTGGCGGTGGACTTTCTTTTAAAAGAGTGTCCGTTTTGTTATCATTCAAATGAATAATGTATCATTTATAACGTATTTCGAAACCTCCCGCTGGGACCTCTATATGTAAACTCTGATTTGATAACAATTTTATTTAAAACGTCTCTTTTCGAGTCGTTTTCTATTATCATGACTTTGAACCGTGAAGTAGCACCCCAACTTATATTTCCGCTGCGAATATCAAAAATGGGGGTGTTACAAGGTTTTTGACGAAATAGCAGGTTTTATGGCATCTAAGAGTAGAGGTGGAACTGGGAGGAAGAGCCTATACGAGTGTTCGAAAGATGATTATGATGATAAACCATATGATGAGGATGAGTGCGAAGATGTAACTGAAGAGTAATTAGCATTCTGTGATGCTTGGGATATAAGGCTTCGTGGTCATGCTAGACATTAGTAGTTTTTATAAAGTAGTTTTTCATAAGATTGGTTCTGTCATTCCTAGGATAGGTTTCGGTTTGAAGCACAAATGGTGCGTCTGTTTTTCCTTTATGTAATGGCCGAAATGTGAGATTCACTCACATCCTATGTACTTAAATGTTTTTTGAAATAATAAAATTTACAAGATATAAAACCCTTAACCAAAAAAATGATACTATACTCTACCTATAATAATTCAGGGTAATAAAAGTTTCGCTTATCCGAGTTAAGTGTGCTAATATACAATATGGCCTTTTATAAAACACCACAACTTCAACAACAATGCCACAATAAAGAATGAATGAAGAGAAGGACGACGATTGGGTCCACAACAAGGGATGCAATAGTTATTCTTGATATTATCGAGTCTATCGACAAGCTGTTATGCTGGGCGCACTAAGGTCGGTCGACCTTCGGTCGAGTCGGTCAGCCTTGGTGCGGAGGTGTCGGTCGAGCTCGGTCGGAAGAGGATTTTGGTCGAGAACTCGACCATTGTTGAGGCAAGTATATGTGTTTCAAAAATTGTACCGTTTGGTACTTGTATAAAAGAATTAACTTTTAAAAATTTAAACTTTTTTACCCTATAAATATCCCATTTATTTTATCATTTTATGCACAAATTTCTATACGCTTTCATCAACTTTTTTAAATGGTATGTTCGCTTCCGCACAACGTTAATGAAATCAAAGTTATGGTTTAGAAACAAATCGACGAGGATAAAGTTCGTCAGCAAGCCCTTATGATCTGAGGAAAGCATACACTGAATGTAGTGACATTCCACAAGAGAAACGTGCTTTGATCGACGCTTATTTGAAACAAGAATCTGATTTCGATTACGAGATGCATAATACTTTGTTTAGAAAGGCGGAAAAATTAGAACAACAAATAAATTCTAAATTTGTTTGGGTGCGACTAAAAAATAAATAGGAGTATTGTGATTTAGTATTGTTTTTTTAATTTTCGTATTGTTATATCTATTTTTATTTAATTGAATGAAAATTTATTTTCGAGTACGAAGATACAAAGTAGAATACTAACTTTTATTCATTGAAACAGCAAAGTAGAATACGACATTGAAATAAAAATACAAATTACGATGCGGAAATTAAAACACATAAGTTCATCAGCTAAACATGGTTTGAGCTTTTATATTGCTCTGTAATTCGCAATGAATTCTTGTTTCTCAGCAACGCTTTGCAACACTTCCTCTCTTGTTGTCCTTAAATTGGTGGCAGTACATATATCTGCTTCATGGCTCATAAGGAGAGTGTGTAGACCGTAGCTAAAAAGAGGCTGGTCGAGTGGCATGGAACGCAACCTCTTCATTTCTGGAGTACTGCTTTGTGGTTTCTCAAGAATACGTCCCAACTCGGTCAACAATTCATTTGCCAATGTCACCTCAACAGCTAGTTCCCTTCGTAGTCGTCTAATGATTGCTCGTCTCACTTCATTTGGGTTATCAACCATATTTTGTGAAGTTGGGAGAAGTTGTGTGTGTAAGATGGTTTATTTATTTTTTATTTTTGAAAATGTAGTGGATATATATAGAGAAAAAAAGTTTTTTTTTTTTTTTTTTTTAGAAAAAGAATAAAAAAAGAAAGGATGAAGGTCGCCTTAGTGTGGTAAAAGGTCGTCTGTAGGTTGCCGGAGAGAGAAAACTAATATAACATGCAAAATGAAGGTCGTCGGACGTGTCACGAGCAGGGGCGAAGCTTTATAGGGGCCGGGGGGGGGGGGGGCGCCCGACCCCCTGAAATTTTTTTTGCGATATAGGGGGTATATAGTTTTCGTGTAGAAAAATTTCGGTATATTAGGTATTGACCCCCCATTTTAATTATGAAATTTCGGTATATTAGATCCCGACCCCCACTAAAAGTTGGCAAGCTTCGCCACTGGTCACGAGTGTGTCCAGCCTTATCTACCACAAAATAAATTGGTTGCTCATCCCACCCCGGTTAAACCGGTCTTGTCAGCCTATCCGGTTTTGAAAACATTGTTAAAAAGTACTCGTACAAATATACTTCTACGAATTAAAAGAGGAAAGTAGTTTTTACTCTTTGCATTAAAACCTAGTTCGTACTTTGCTAGAAAATAAATTCTTAAAATACCCTTTAACTAAAGTGAACACACAAAGGGTCCAAAATTTTCAAATGTACTTGGCTAATTAAACACCTTTATGTATCCCTCCTACCCTTTTCTCATTTCGGGTAAACTACTTTCTATTTTTAGCAACAATTCTACCACCCTTTTCTTCCAGTTCCTTTCCCTCCCTTATTCATCACACACACTTACTGTGTGTTTTCTCCCAACCACACAACTTCTGTGTGTTCACATCACAGCTAACATTTACAAGAAACCAACATTTTAGATAAGATCAACTAAAAAATACAGGACTATAGTTTAGTCTAATAAAAAACATGGCTAGAGGAAAGATCCAGATAAAGAAGATCGAGAACTCGACGAATAGGCAGGTGACTTATTCGAAGCGAAGGAACGGGCTGTTTAAGAAAGCTAGTGAGCTTACTGTGTTGTGTGATGCAAAAGTTTCGATTATTATGGTTTCTTGTACTGATAAGCTTCATGAATACATTAGTCCTTCTATTACGTACGTTTATTGTTTTTTGAATGAGTTATAGATGATTATTATAATTTTATGTTGTTGCTAATTGTGATGTTTGGATCAGGATGAAGCAGTTTTTCGATCAGTATCAAAAGGCGACAGGAATTGATCTTTGGAATTCTCATTATCAGGTAACAAATGGAGTGATTGTCAAGATGTGTTACGATAAAATAATTTCTCGTCTAATTAATTACTGTAAGGCTTAGATAGCTATCTATAAACTAGTTTATACATCAGACACATGGTATTGATAGTATATAATTGAGTAACAAATACATAAAAATATAGCATGATTGAAATAATATGAATTGAGATTTTGTATGAGGGTATGTTTGGCAAAATTGTCTGAAGCTATATGATGACAAGCTAGTAGTTGGAGCTTATTAATAAGCTATTGAAAGTAACTTTTGAATTTAAAATCTTAATTCTTTTATATGTTAGAGCATCCACAATGATGGACCTTTTAAATAGGTTTATAACATGTCAAATCATTAATTTATAAACTATAAAGCTATTACCACTATGTATAAACCTTTTATAATTATATCAAATGTTCAATCATAATACATGCATTAAATTAGGAAAAGGTCTAGGATCTTGGACCTCTTCATGCCACATAGATACAAACCATAAACTCACTATGGTTGAAACAAAAGATAAACCTTCTCACAACTTTTAGACCTTTTTATAAACCTCTTATAGTGGATGCCCTTATGAATGAAAAATGATTATTGTGATTAATAATTATGACTACAATGTATTTAATGATTTGATTGGTTGATTTGAAAAAATGATTGATGAAAAATATGGTTGATTTGAAAAAATGACTACAATGTATTTAATGATTTTTATAAACCTCTTATAGCTCTAACTAGTCACTAATAAGTTAACAAGAATGTGATACACATATGTCCTAATTAAGAGTCGAACACGTTTTAAAAGAATTACTCCCTCCGTCCTTAAATAAATGTCTACTATCGACTTTTAAAGTCTTTTTTGCTCAACTTTTACCTTAAATTAATTCATTTGTGTTATGTAATACTTGATGAAAATTATATCAATGAAAATACATTTAAAATCCAATCGATTCATATATTTTGCATTAAGTATTACATAATACAAATAAAATAATTTAAGGTCAAAATTATTAAGAGAATACTTAAAAAGTCAATAGTGGACATTTATTTAGGGACGGAGGGAGTAAGAAAGAATGGAATTAATATATCCAATCAATCATTAAGGGGATTGACTTGATTCAGAGCTTTTTCTAAGCGTGTGTTTGTTTTTATAAAAAAAATCTTACTAGCCCTCTTACTCTTACTAATAAGAGGTGCTTAGACGTTTTGCTTGTTTGTTTTTTTCTTTTGAGTCAGACCCAGTTAGACATATAACATCTTACTCAGTAAGAGGTGAGGGACTTGTCTTACTGCCTCTTATTCGATAAGAGATTGAAGACTCGCGTTAATATAATATATTTAATGGTTTATTAAACTATGTTATATTTATGTTAAAAAGTCTTGTTTTATATCTACATAAGTTACTTAAATAAATTGCTGAAGCGAGCACTTAAAATCATTCGGACAATTATAAAAAAACAAACAACATTATTTCGTTCAGATTTAGACTTTCTAGCCATCTCTTACTGGTAAGATGTGGTAGTCAGATTCAGACCTAAAACATCTTAATAAAACAAACACACCCACATAAATGTTGATTGTTCGAACGGCTATGAATTGGGTTGTTTACATGATTTAGATCTGATTTGAGTATGTGTCGTATGCAACTTCTTGCCTATCTACTGTTAGCCTACGACAACCTTCTGGGAATTTCACTATGGTTAGTCTGTGGGCCCAAAACAATTCGGGTGCCAACAATTTCATACCAATTTTAGACATGTTAAAAGGTTTTAATGAGAGCTTGTTGAAAGCTCAAGAATATTAGGCTATACAGTATATTTATAAAAAGAAGTGTGACATGCAGTGAATAAAATTCCATAGGATGAAAGGATGTAAACTTTATTTTTTTGTAAATGACAAAGATTGGCACAACTATTATACACAACATTTTTTTTAACGGCAGAATTATCTATACTACATATAATAGAGGGAGCATTCTCTCTCCAAAATTTTAAGACTTACAAGAAATTAAGCAGGGTTTACAACACTTTAATGCACACAATTTTCAGACTTACAACAAAATAAGCATAGTGTACAACAAAATAAGCATGGTGTAATTTTCAGACTTACAACATTAATGCTATTAAAATGGTCAATGTTATTAATGACTATAATGACTACTACTTACAAGAAAAGAAACATAGTGTACAACACTTTAATGCACATAATTTTCAGACGTACAAGAGAAGAGCATATTGTACAATAAAACACCACATTAATGCTATTTAATGTAGTCAATTAATTAACTGGTCAATAAATACAATTAATACAGTTATTAAAACACCTCTTACATAAGAAATACAAATTATCAAGCATATTGTACAACCAAATTAAACACAATTCCTGCATTAAATTTCACTAATACAAATAATAAAGCACATTATACAAATATTCAAACCCGAACGGGCAACGAGCCAAATGGGCTTGAGCCCGAACTGGCGCGGGCCAAACGGGTTGGAGCCCGAACGGGCACGGGCTATACGAAATTCTTGATATCCGTAAATTTATTGTCAAAAAGAACATAATTAACTAAAATACATGATTCGCCGGAAAATTTTATTTCAGAGTACCCGCCGCCACAACGCGCGGGTACCCTGCTAGTATAAAAAAACTAGCAAAAAGCTAGAAAAACAAACACCAAACAAAAACATGTAAAAGCAACCTAAAACTACACCTGAACACACCCATGTTAACATACACAATATACATGTTTCAATTGAGACTTAAACCAACCACCTCTTAGTTGATGCCAAACTCACATACCCCTAGGGATATAAATATGTGGATGACACCATTGATACATATTCACTATATGTCATGTAGAAAATGCAAGAGGAACTGCGACAACAGAAAGAGGTGAACAGAAATTTAAGGAAGCAAATTAGGTACCTACCATCAACTCAAACTCTACTCTAATGCTTTATTATTTATATACAGTCTTGGTTTCATCTTTATTTCCTTAATGGGTTCTGTCAGGCAAAGATTTGGTGATTGTTTGGAAGATCTAAGCTTTGAAGAACTGCTTGCGCTCGAAAAAGATTCACAGGAGGCTGTGTACATTATTCGTGAGCGCAAGGTTAATGTCTTTTGAGGATTTATTTAGTTTTCATTATTGTCATGATTCATGAACAAAAACATTTTTTTTTTCTTATTTTATTTAATGAGATATTATAATACATACGCATAAAGATACCTTAAATAACATTTAAGTAATCTTTGAATATCTCAAAACTCATAATATGAATGCTAACAAAAATGCAGCTCAAAGTTATTGGTAATAAAGTGGAAACTTCGAAGAAGAAGGTATTTTCTTCCTCATTTCAGTTTTGAGGATTCCAAAGTAGTTATGTGTCAATATTGGTTTTCTTCAAATTTGCCTTTCCTTTCAGGTGAGGAGTGCCCAAGATGTATACAAAAAACTCATGCATGAATTTGTAAGTTTGAGCTTCAAGTCTTCACTTTTGAATTAAGGTTGCTTGTTAATTTGAGGAACAAGTTCAAGCGTAAAGTAACTTGACACATGTACTTAGAATGGGTTGAATGGAGTTATGCTCTATCTTTAACGGTACAAATGGGAATATCTTTTTTATATTATACACAAAAGGGTAAAATGGGTCATAAAGAGCTCAAAGTTTATTTTCAATGCCTAAAACTTACAAATCATTGTATAACTTTTAAAAAAAATTAATATTCGACACAATAGTTGTTTATAACAAAAATTGAATTTTGGACAAAAATCTTCAGGTTTACCAACTCAAACCAAAAGTTACCCGTTTTGACATGTTACCCTAAAAACTATTGTGTATATTACAAATGTATAAATTTCACACTGTTGCCGGTTATAAGTCTAAATGTACTTTTTTTCATTACAAGTAATTAAAATATTTTTTCGGGACTTAGTACTCCGTAATTTATAGTAAAAACCAATATAGTAAAAATAAGTAATTTGCTTTCTCTGTGTCTATAACTGTGTATATTTTTAGAGGAAGAATACAAGCTAAAATTTATTGACTAAAATGCAGGATATAAGAGGAGAGGATCCACAATACGGGATGATAGAGGATGGAGTCGATTACGAAAATGTGTATGGATACCCACATATGGGTGCACAATATATCCTAACTCTACGCTTGCAGCCCGACCATCCCAACAATCTTCATGCAATTGCTACTGGAGCCACTGCATCTGATCTCACCACCTATGGCTTGCTTGGTTAATTAGTTTGGATTCTATTACTAATTAATGAACCAAATGAATTCAAGACAATTACGTTATGTCGGACTCGTTATTCTTGTATAAGGTTTTGCCTCATTTGGTTGGCGTATGATAAATATTTTGTGTGTTTCATTGTTTCTTGTTTCATGTTATGAAGTACGCAGCATTAACATCTTCACATATGCAGTGTTTGGTTTATCCATATGTTGTTGTTTGTTGTGGTAGGTTATTCCTCATTTACTTAGGTGTTCAGAAATCGCATTGTCTTGTATCATGAACAATAGGAAAACTATCCAAAATCAAAAATCACAATAGCTATACAATACAAGAAAAACATAAATTCATAAATGAATTGAAGTTACAAACATAAGTTAAACAAATAACATAAAATAGATAAAATCGATTCATGAACGTGATCGAGGCGCGTGTTTACTTGACACGCTTTCCTTAAAACAAAATCACAATTTGTTTTCCAAGGTACAACGATTGAAGCAATTGTATTGCCGGAGATGAACAAGATGCCTGTAACTCCACGTGTTTATTGTGTATTCTTTGATCAAATTTTTTTTTAGAGAACAATGAAGTTTGGTGTTTTATGGTGTTGTTGTGTCTCTTCTCTTTTGCTACAACTTAATGGTTGTACTTATACACCCGCTATAGTAACTGATGTTTAATGACAATAAACAACATGTTAATTGCCTTTAAATCATTGTTACAATTGATATAATGACAATCATAATGCCACTAATTCTTCATCAAGTTGTTGTTACAATATCAATTAAAAGGAAGATACCTTTTATGAATCCCAACACCCGCTTGGTGCCAAACACCCTCTTATATCATTTACTAATTTATCCAACAATCCCTCTAATAAGGATTTAAAACATACCTTTTTAGGGGGTCATTTTTAAGCCCTAAACTCGTATATATTTGATCATTTATTGTCCTAAATCGTTTCTTTTCACATTTTAGGTACCTGGGACGCGAAATATGAAAACCGGCAATGTTCTGTGCTAAAATCGAGAAGAAAGTGATGAAAACGACAAAGTCGCGAATCTGTCTGGAAAAGGGCTCCAGACGGCGTCACACTTTACACGTGACACCGTCAATTGCAAACTGGAGATGAAGATTTATACAAATTTTATAAGCGACGGCTCATAACTTTTGAAGACTTTATAACCTGACGGCGTCACTTGTATTTGAAGACCAAGATTCAGAGTAAAACTTATACGTGACGGCCCAGAAATTTTAAAGGCTAACGACGTCAAGACCCTCATGACGGCATCATATGATAGTAGCGACGACGTCACAACGATGACTTAGCAATAGACAAAACCCTAATGACGGCGGGCTGACGGCGTCACAACCCATAACGTGACGCCGTCACAGATGTAAAACTATATATATTTTCGTATGTTTTCCTTTATTCAGGTAACACTTTGGAGAGGTGAAACCCTAGACAAAATTCTGCTACTTTGTAAGGCTTTTTACAGCAACTTTATCCATGTTCTATTGAAGATAAGTAATTCATTTTTAATCATTCAATATGTCTATGTGTTGTTTGATTTTATGTTTTTCTTCTATTCTCTTTAACATGCTAGGCTAGATCTATTAGTGTTTGCTTAGATTGAATGAAACCTAGTTATTAATTATTGATTGTCGTCTCTTGTTTGATTGATTGCCTCGTGTTAGGATAAAAAAACTGGCTAAGTTCTTATATGTATTAGCTTGAACGTCTTATAAAACGCAACCATAGAGTGCACTATTAGTTTTCCTCGTTGTATTTATTGCGTGAATTGCGGCTTGTAGATCCTAGGAGACTTAATAGACTTTAAGCTTTCTTAGGGGAGACTTATACGTTCATAGAGTTAGGGCATATGGCACCTCCCTACGACCAATAATAAGGAATACAACGCTTCAATTAAAACAAGGACGTGACAATTCGACTAATCAATAAGAGATAACTAGGGAGTAAGGATATCTAAGTGAACACATTTTCCTATCATAAGATTTATGTAACAACCGGTAAATTTCCTAAACTTATTTTACTAGCCAAAATATTTATTTTTGATTTTCCTTCGTTTTTAAATTTCTTTGAACTTGTTTGGACTTGAAAAACAGTAGATATCTTGATAAACGTGAGCGTTATCCCTTTTATCGAGCCGGCACAACCTAAAATGCACGAAACAAATCAATTTACTAAATAAATTAACTTCGAAAAAGTTATACGTATTTATACTCGTTTTTATTGGAAGAATTATTTCGGACTCAACGGCGCAAGTCTCGTAATTTAAAACGACCATTTACTATGTCAAATGGGGCCCACAAGACTTTTACTAAAAGATTAGCTAAATTGCAATTTCTACCCCTCCCTATATTTTACACCGCCGCCCTCTCCACTTCCATTTGTCCACCTTTACCCCCTCCCCACTATACATAAACCCATTTTAGGGTTTCCTTCTCCATTTTGATACCACCACCACCGGAAATACTATTCCGGCGCCGTCACCACCGTCCAACCAAGATTCCGACCATCCCATTTCTTGATACCGACGTATAGATCTAGTCCCCTACATCATTCCTGGAGCGTTTAAGATCACAAAGAGCATGTTTGCTTGAGTTTGGAGGGTCACCGCCGCGACACCACCGTTCACTGCCACAAGCCACCGTCTTCCCCGCCTCTCTCTCTCTAGTTGGGTAAGGCTCACGCGCCCTTTTTCTTATTACTTTTCATTTTATTTCAAACCCTAATCGGTAATAATCAAAACCTAACGATTTTGGATCTAAAACTAATTAAACCTTACGTTTTCTAACCTAAACCATGTGGATCTAAACTTTTAACATCTAACTCGTTCGGACTCATACCGAGTCGCTTGACTCGTCCGAGTCAACTCACGAGTTGAGTTGACTTGAAGCGTATTTTATTTGTTTTGTATTCATTTGAGCTTATATTTGTCCTCGCGTATTTATTTTGAGGTTTGCAAGTCGTTTAGTTGCTTTTTGTTGTTAGCCGAGAGGGCATTGTTTTTACAAGCTTAGTATTTTTCTTGTTTTGCTAAATGAAGTTGTGGTTATTTCGGGCTTATCGTAATTTTTGGTTAAGAGTTTACTTAGGGTGTGGTATTTGTTTTGGTTTTGGCATAATAAAGAAACCCCGTAAGGTGCCTTGTTGCTTTCGGTTGAATAGGAACACCCAAGAGGGTGTTAGAGTTTGGCCTCGGTTTCACAATAGAAACCGAGAGGGTAGTTTGTTTGTCATTTTTATTCGATTCACAAAGGGAGTATCTTGGTTCAGTCATGATAAACGCCAAATGGGTATTGGTTTTGGTCACTCGTAATGGATTTACTTGTTTTACGATATATACGATTTTAAAGAGTTGTTTGATTCATCAAAAGAAAGTAACAAGGGGATTAATCAATTTTGTTTTCAAAAATGCGTTTTGTTAATGTTTCTAACGGGTACTGGTTGAGTTAGCAGTCCACATAAGGGTGCGTTGGGTTGTATATTGGGCTAATGAGCCCACAACTTTAATAGGGTGTGTCTAGTTTCATAAATGGGTTGAAGCCCACCAGAATGTGATAGTGTGTTTGGTTTTGATTATTAAATATGCTTTGTTTGTAAAATTTTATTCTAACTTTTTATATTTTTCTTGTTAGTTGTCAATGATGGTGTTTCGGTTGATATTTGGGATTTCTTGTGGGATTAATATCATATGGAGTTTGGAACATTGTTACTATTACCTAAGCTTTGGATAATATGGATGCTCATTATTGGATTTACGGTATTAGCCGAGGACTTATGGACGATTTTGGACACAAAATAGTCGATAAACCCGACACTAATATATACGCGAATGATAACGACGGATAACTAATTTAAAACTTGTAAAATTTGTATTTAATCTGTTTAAACTTGTATCAATTTAGTAAATCGTAATAATTAAAATATGTTATTCAAAAGTCGTAACAACTTGGAAAGTGTTGTATAAACGGACGCATCACGTCCAACTTTTATGGAAACCATTTTATAATTTAAACGATTACGATTTGTAAATGTTATAAACTCTTCTAATTACCAAATTATTAACATTGTAAACCTTTTATCAATTGGACGATTCTTTTCTAAGCCATAACGTTTTATCACCTATTTGGGTTACGGGTAAAACACCGAAACAACATATTGACGTTTTCTTTCTTATTTCTCTTTTATTTCTTATCATCTTTCTTCCCTTAATCTTATTTCGTTATTACTTCCTTTTTGTTTCTTGATTTTTTTTTCTATGTATTTAATTGTGTTTTGCCGACTTTCATCGTCTTAACGTGATCTAATTTTAAAACTATGTTTTGCTAAAAACCACACGAGATACAAACGGTTACTACTTTTCGTCGCCGTTGAAACTAACTCTTTTAAATCAACATACGAGCATTCCATAAACGTTACTTTTATAAAACACTTTGAGGATTTCTTTATGAAATATGTTACTTATTAGGTTGTGCCGATCTAGTACCGCTGTACTCTACTACTTATTGATGTCGTTGTGTCTTACTACTTGATTCTAAGTTGTGACATCTTGCATTGTTGTATATTGAGGTGAGTTCATAGCCCCACTCTTATTTATCTTAACTGTTTTGCAACTACTTGGGGTGAGATACATGCTACTGTTTTTACTATGATCACAATTGTTTGAAAACTGTTCTTTGAACTGAAAAATTTGCGTAACATCTGATAAGCACTAAGTACCGTCCTTGCCAAAAGCATGTCCCTCGATCATGAACCATTAATCACTTGCGAGTGAGCGCGAATATAGGGATATAGGCCTATAGGAATTGACCCTCCGGCCATGTTGACTAGGTCCGGTCCGCATGTGATGTACTATATTCGATTTTATCAAGGTATCTGACAAAGTACCTTCTAGAGGGAAACTGTTATATTATGAAATTCCGCAGTTACTGTCGACTTACGCCAATGTTATTGGTGCCGGTTAACGTTTTGCGTGTCATGAGCTTAGTGCAGTGGTAACATCTGAACTTATAGGTGTAAAACAACGTAGCCCACTTTCTCTTAAACTTGAAATATTGTGATCAACTATTTTACTTTTAAACCTATGAATTCACTCAACCTTTGTGTTGACTTTTAGCATGTTTTATCTCAGCTGTTAGATCTTTTCCGCTACATATCTTACTTTCGGAGGAGCTTGGCGAAGGGCATGACATGTTCATAGATGACTCTGAAAACTATTTGGGACCGCTTTAAACCCTTTTATGGACCTATATTTTCCGCACTATTTTTGAATAATGTAAATTGAATGTTTTATATTATGAAATTTCTTCTAAAATGGTTTAAGTAAAACCGTTATTTGTACCTTGTGTTGTGATAACTATTCAATAGCACCCCACGACCTGTATGCTTCCGCTGATCCGATTTCGGGGTGTTACAATTTACCACTTTTACTTTTACGCATATTTAGTTTAATTTTAGTTTAATTAGTTTTAATTAATTAGTAGTTAAAACGCCCACTCTTTCAAACCCCAAGATTTTACCTTGCTTTCTAAAAAAATATAAAAATACAAAAAGACTCATCCCTCACCTTTAGACCTATCTCGACATACACTTTGGCGTTCACAACACTATTCTCCTATAGAACGATCAATCGCCCGTGTCTTGCCTATACTACGCTACAACGGTTAGGTACACTGCCTAAGAGGATTGTAAAACCTCTTTGAGGTTTACAAAACCCCCATCATGTTTTTGGCGCCGCTGCCGGGGAATAGTTTAGGTTTCGATTTCTATCTCGTTTAGGTCTACTCACTAGATTCCTATCAAGTGAGATTTTTCTTTTTATTTTATTAGCTTTCTCATAGTCTATTTTTCTTTGTGCTTTTGTTTGTAAAACTTTTCCAATGACTCTTCCGTTCATCTCCGTGAACGTGAATCCACCAAATCCACGCATTCTAATCTAAAATAATATCGTAATGTTCCAACAACATCATGATGAATCTCTCTACGATGCGTGGAATCGTTTCAAATACTTACTCCAAAAATTCCCTCATCATGACCTCCATTTATGGTCCTAAATTCAAATCTTTTACGATCGTATCGACCAATATACCCAAATGGACATTGACTATGTAGCCGATGGGGACATTGGAGAATTAAGTGCTGAAGAAGCATGGGAAACCATAGAGAATTGTGACCAACTCGATAAAAAGTTGGAAAATCCAACAAACGTTATTTCGGATGAATTGTTAACAAGTCTTAAGGCTTAAGAAGGACGTTTGTATGGAAATGAGATGGTTAGAGTTGAGATACCTAGGTGCATGTCGTGGTTAGGATCTACTATAATGTATGATGAGCAAATAGGTAATCAGAATATGGTGGATGATGAGGTGAATAACACAAGCTCACGTAGTAAAGCACTCGTTCCTCCATCATATGAGGCATACACACCGCCCGTGACTTACCCGGATGAAGTAGAAGAGACTTTAGGAATCCTGATGGAGGTAGAACCCTTGGACCAAGCACAACTAGAGGATATAGGTTTGAATACTTGTAGCGATAACATTTCTCTTAGTTCTAGGGAAGTTCCTAGTGTTGATGAATCGGAGCCTCAACCTCAATCCTTACTCAATTTTCCATCCTTAGATATAATTATAGGAAACAAAAAAGGAATTTACCCACTCATCAACCCATATAGTCCGGGTAGTTTTAGGATGAAGGAAGTCATTCACACACCCCCTTTACCTCACGTGGCATATTTCCACCTTAAGGGTGTGTATCGCTACTATCACCCGCACTTAATCTTAAGTGTAGGGAAAACCCCCTTATATCTGTTAAATAAGGGTACAGTCAGGCTCGTGACTCGAACAAAAACAAGCGCTTCTTGGGAGGCAACCCATGTTTTTAATAGGTTGATGTTTTTATTTTGATTATTTGTTTGTGTCATATATGCCTAATCATAATTGTTTAATTTTCATGTTTCGAATAATTTGTGAAAATGCTTTATTTTGTTTTTAACCTCGTCTTAATTGCATATAAAGGTTACAAAAAGATAAGTGTAGGGAAGATTATATTTTGTTTTAAAAGAACAAAATTCGAACATGAAAGTTTACAATATATGATGAGCATATACTTTATCATATTTGTGTGTTTGTTTGAGTCACAATGAATGTTTTACAGAATTTTCAGGTTTTAATTATTAGATTTTTCTAGAAATTTTTCAGGAAACAAAACATAGTAATCTGTCAGGTCTACCCTGACGGCGTCAGGAACTGTAGCCGAACAGTTTTCAAGGTTTTTGTTTTTCTCTCGAAACTTAATTTTTGAAAATTTATAGAATTTTTAAATTTCCAGGTTTCTGTAAAGATTTATTTTGCAAGCATTATATCTTATTCGCTTTCTAGGATTTATTTTTATCAAATATAGTGTTTACCGCTGATTTTATGCGAGGTTTCGTGTTCGTTTTCTTAGTGATTTACAGGTTATATTGGACAAGAAGATACAAGTGCACATTGGAAGAAGAAGTTTATCACTTTATTTTCTTGGAGGAGGATTTAACCATGTTCCAACACCGTTCATGCCGAGCTAACCAGGGGAGTATTAGTTTCTTTTATCTCTTTTATTTTTCCCGTTATCATAACTTTGGTACTTTTCAAGAACATTGGGGACAATGTACAATTTAAATGTAGGGAGGGTAAAAATGGACACCTTAGAAACTAGAACTCGCTTGATATTTGTTTTGTTTTCTAGTAATTGTGTAATAAACTGAAAGAGATACTTGTGAAGGTGATCTTAGTACCAAATTAAAATTTTTTTAATGACATATACAAGTGAGACTTTAGTTTTAATAAGCGTCTCCATGGATAGGAATTATATAGCTAACACAAAAACCCTACCATTCAAAAAAAAAAAAAAATTCACCCAAAAAATGTGAGGTTCGCCTTTAGATATTTAGGAAAAAGCATTCTCCTTTAATGCTTATGAGTTTACTGGTAGGATATGGATTCTAGAACTTGTTTTTGTAATGCATTCCGAGATCACTAGTGAGACTACATTCGTGTAGTTAGGATTTACTAAATGATAAGAGGCATTAGGATAACCCTTGTTTTAAATATGTTTTTATAATTACATTGGCTTCATTGGTCAAGTAATTCCCCCACACCCTTACTATGTACTTATTTTTTGTACAAGATACCCCTAGTACACCCCTCAGAGCCTATCCTTTTCTTGGTTCTCGTGATATTTCGGTGGATTCCGAAATATTAATGAAGAGCATTGTTTACAATCCACCCCCAAATGTTACACCCAAATCGCCTTAGCCTACCTTGTATGCACTCATCTTTAGTGCATTATTGTTACAACATTTATGTTAAACCCTTTTTTAATTGTCTCGTTGATTACATGGTTGCTAATTCGAGTCATATCTTATAAATATAGTTTATTTTTGAGACGATTGGGACTCATGGGTTAAGTACTATTTATTATGGAGTTATGGGGAAGGAAGTCAATGTTATTACCCCCATATGTACGTTAATTTTTTAAATACTCCACGTGTTTTGATCTTTGCAATTCAGGTCATTAGTTAGTTTTTATTTATTTAAAAGTTCAAGTGTAGGGATGCAACTATAGATCCCTTGGTTATGGATATATATTTTATGGATGGTAGGACAAGAGTGTATGAAAAAAATAAAAAATAAAAAAATAAATCGAAAAAAACAACATACAAAATACCATCCTGTCTTTATCTTTTGTTTTAGTCAAGAAGGAGTCCAGGAAAATACAAAAAGAGTTGGAAGTTAGTGAGTCGAGTCTTGGCTTAGCAACGCCACGTTTTACATGTGATTGACTTAGATAATTGACTTGCCACCAGTAAAAATCCCTATATCCACAAAACCGTGTTTACCATACCCGTACACCTAATGTTACAACCCTTTAAAAGCCCTTTTTGATAGTCTATCCTAGGTGCTTATGCCAAAGTGGTGGAGGTTTGATCAATTCTCAAGCCTATGGTAATCTATGTGCTATGACAGGTAGAGAGTGTTTTATTTTCCCGTTTCCATTCATGTTACATAACTTATACACCCGAGAGATGTGAGAATCCAAACACTTTATGTGAGGTACTAGTATATGATTTCCGTGCTTGTTATAACTATTGTGGAATGAATGTGTGTTGTAATTATTTTTAAACCAACGCTAAATGACCCCTAACTTGTAGATTGATTAGGATAAAAGCACATGTGCTTGAGGACAAGCAAATCCCAAGTGTAGGGATATTTGTTAAGGATTTAAAACATACCTTTTTAGGGGGTCATTTAAGCCCTAAACTTATATATATTTGATCATTTGTTGCCCATAATCGTTTCTTTTCACAGTTTAGGTACTTGGGACACGAAATATGAAAACCGACAATGTTTTGGGCTAAAATCGACAAGACAGTGAAGAAAACGACAAAGTCACGAATCTGTCTAGAAAAAGGCTCTAGACGGCGTCACACTTTCCACGTGACGCAGTCAATTGCAAATTGGAGATGAAGATTTATACAAATTTTACAAGCGACGGCTCAGAACTTTTGAAGACTTTATAACCTGACAATGTCACTTGTATTTGAAGACCAAGATTTAGAGTAAAACTTATACGTGACGGCCCAGAACTTTTAAAGGCTGACGGCGTCAGAAGATACTAACGACGGCGTCACGACGGCGACTTAGCAACAGACGAAACCCTAATGACGGCGGGCTGATGGCGTCACAACCCATAACGTGACGCCGTCACAGATGTAAAACTATATATACTTTCATGTGTTTTTCTTTATTCAGGTAACACTTTGGAGAGGTGAAACCCTAGACGAAATTTTGCTACTTTGTAAGGCTTTTTATAGCCACTTTATCCATGTTCTATTGAAGATAAGTAATTTGTCTTTAATCATTCAATATGTCTATGTGTTGTTTGATTTTATGTTTTTTTTCTCTTCTCTTTAACATGCTAGGCTAGATCTATTAGTGTTTGCTTAGATTGAATGAAACCTAGTTATTAATTATTGATTGTTGTCTCTTGTTTAATTGATTGCCTCGCGTTAGGATAAGAAAACTGGTGTTAGTGCAATGAAACACCCCCAAAAATGGATCCGCAGCAGAAGATAATATCACCGGGGTGCTACTAAATTGGATCACAACACAAAGTAAAGAGAACGAATTTACCTTATCCGTTTAGAAAAATAGTTACATTATCATAGCAAATAAGTTTACAACATTTATTTTGTGCGGAAATAAGGCCCATATAATTAAACAAAGTAGTCCCAAATTTATCAGAGTAGTCTGTGACCTTGGCAATGCCAAGCGCCTCCAAACAATAAGCCATGCAGCAGTAAAGATCAAACACTTGAGAATACATACTAAAAGGTCAGCATAAAGCTGGTGAGTTCATAGGTTTAAGTAAACAATAAGTAACGTATGGACCACAAGATTTTTACAACAATTGAATTCCAAATATGTTCATGAAAAGTATTACTCTTGTACTAAGCTCATGACACCGAGGCCTTGACAGTTAGTTTATGTATTCACCCTAAACAGGTGCTTTGCCAAACACCTATACGACATCAAATGAAATGCGTCCGTTTGACCAGTTGGAGTGACCAACCCGGATAGGGGAGTTTACCCCCAATAGATCTATTCACAACATTCGCGCTTACAACGTAATTAGTGGTTCATGATTGTGGGTAATTTAATGGAAAATGTGGTAACTTAGGCAATTCGTAAATGTTTTATGTACTTGTGTCCATATGTAAAGCAAGGAATGTATTCTCACCCCAAGTATTTAAAAACAAGTATAAGCAAGTAAAAGTGGGGATATGAAACTCACCTCAAGCAATCAAATATCTGGAATAGTATGGCAAAGTATTCTGAAAATGCAATCCTAACCGCGACCTAGGAATATGGCACGAAATATATGCGTATGAGTTCTAAAATAAGAAATAGCTCTTATACACTTGCAATGAGGTTTTACGATGAAAGATATAGTTAATAAAAGTTTTGACGAAAGATATCCAATTATTAGTAATTATATATAGTTGTTTTTATAAAGTATTGGGACGTTATAATGAATTCAATTCTCGATGGTTTTACAGGATTTAGGTTCCTATGTGTAGTATGCCGTGAGACAGTAAGATTGTTCATAAGTTTCTTATTATATTGCCTTGGAGTTCGTGAAAGATAAACACGAACATGTGACGTTGAAAACAAGAATATTTAGTTGAAGTATTAGTTAATTAATTAGTCGTAACTTTAGAACGTATTTCCTTCGTTTTAACTCCATTTTAGTTCGTTCAAGCCTCCAAATTTAGCTATTAATGTATACTATTATAAAAAAGAAGGCTAAACATATTTTAGACACGGCGATCGAGGTCGTTTGGTCAAATATACGGGCTGCTGTTACATAGGGTTCTCGATGGCTATTACCGAGTTTCAAAGGTTTGTATTAGATCCAATATTAGTCTATTTCGAGAGTTTTCAGTTTCAAAACTCACTCCTATATGTATTTTACCTAAAATAAATAGTTACATTGTAAAAAGGGTCGGTTTGGTCAAGTTTTCGAGGCCAAAAACATCACACGTTGAAACAGCCCGTCGGGTAATAAAAGTCAACTTGAACGGACTTTAAGTTATTCATTTCTCCATGAAATTACGTGTTTTCGGAGTCTAAAATCATCTACATTAAATCTAGTTTTCAAATATCTAAGTCAAATAATTTTCCCATGTACCAATCTTTCTGAATAAATCATTTTATACTCGGATGCCAAAGCTGACAGAAAAATTGAAAAGTTACTCAACTTCTTTTGGCCGTATTTTACTCGTTATTTATCGTCACGAGTCCATACAACTCTCAGAGTTAATTTCAATGTGTCCTTTAACACTTTCTAGTTTACCATTTTTAGCCAAAAGGTCTCGAAGTATCTCATTTTTATTGAATGGATTCGGTTCACAGAAAAAAAAATGCAATAGCAGGTACCTATCTCGCATCACATATTAAAAATAGGAAAACATTTTATAAAATTACGAAAATTTTTGTGAGACATCCTAACATATATATATATATATATATATATATATATATATATATATATATATATATATATATATATATATATATATATATATATATATATATATATATATATATATATATATATAAGCGTGACTAAACCAGATTTGTGTGAAAAATTGCATAGCTATTTTATTTTGATACAAAAGTGAATCGATATTTTTGGACAGCATGGTAAGAATTTGTTTTCAAGTTTTTAAAGCAAGATCTCAACATAACAAGTGTACAATAGCTTGAAACAAGAACAAGAATAATGTAGAAATGATATGTAATGTATGGAAATGAGTTTAGAATGCTCACAAAGAGGATGGATGATTTGTGTGTCGAAAGATCAAGAAAGCTTAACCAAAAACCAAGATTCAAGAACTATAACCTCAACTTATAATTCGTACCCTTATACCAATAATTAAACCAAGTATTTTTCCAAACCAAATGCCTAATCCCAGCTCTTGCTACTGCCGTATAATGGAGAGGGAATAAAAAAAAGAGTGATTTGTGAGTTTTGAGTGTGAAAATGAGTATGTGAAAATTAGAGCCAATAAAAGGTCCTTATATATTTGGTACTTTTGTAGTAGTTTAGGGTGTGTAAGAATGTATTGAAAATAATTGTTGGGAGTGTCGGGTACATTGGGTGTCCATGCAAATTGTGAAAAGCGTTTATTAGATTAATAATTGTAAGTAAATAAAAATGCAAATGCCGTAGCAATTAAATTATAAATTGGAGTAGTGATAATGTACTGTAATGCTGTAGACTAAGTTTAATCTGGAGTCATCGTGTACAAGAGGGTTATTCCTTGATTAACGTTTATTTAGCTAAAAAGTTATACGTAAATTGTCCTCAAGTGAACTTCAAAATAAATAATTTGAGTTTAATAAATAATATTGACATGGAAAATAGCGGGTTGTTATAGTCCACCACCCTTAAAAGGAATCTCGTTCGCGAGATTCAGTCAATATTGATCATTGGAGTGGTGTCAGAGAAGAGGTGTGGATACTTTTGACGGCGTCTTCTCGTTCCCAATTGAACTCGGGACCTCGTTGAGAATTCCAGCGCACTTCGGCGATGGGAATTCGACTTTGTTTCAACCATTTGAAATCATGGTCCATGATTTCTACCGGTTCTTCCACAAAGTTGAGTTTGTCATCTAGTTGAATTTCTTCCAGTGGAACAACGAGCGATTCGTTAGATAAACATTTCTTGAGATTGGAAACATGGAATGTGTCGTGTACACTGCTGAAACAACTAGTTAAATGTAATATACTAGTAAAAAGAGTTGGACTATCCATAACCCAAAACCCATAAACTATAGTCCAAAACCCATAAACTATAGTCCAAAACCCATAAACTATAGTCCAAAACCCATGCTCAATGCATCATGCATATAACGCCCTAGAATTCGGATTAACATTTTAATTATCTACTTTAATTATACCATAAGTTAAATAAATAAATAGTAATATAAATATAACATTGGGCCAATTGTTTTAAATATATATAAGGTTTTGGGCTAATTTTGTTACTTACCAAATCCAAGCCCAACTATAATTGATCCAACCCAAAAAAAAAAAAAAAAAAAAGGGTCCCCCCTCCCATATTCGGTCTCCTGGAAAAAAAAATGAAGAGGGAAGGAGAAAACCATAGCCTCCATAATTGGTTGTCATCAAGAACTCAAGATCAAGATTCGTGATAATCCCGCGAAGGTTTGGTATGATTAATCACCTATTTTCTTAAACATCTTCTATTTTTAATTTTTTTTATGTAACTATAATTGATGGATATGATTAGGGTTTATTAAAATTTCAGTAATTAAACATTTTTGATCACTAAAACATAATTAGGGATGTGTTAGAGGTTTTATCTTGTGTTGGTTAGGGTTAGGGTTTTGTTTGTGATGCTGTCAAAAAATTAGGTCGGATTGATGGATGTCTAATTAACTGATGTTGCCAACGTGTTTTTGGGTGATTTTTGATTCTAAACATAAGTTCTATCAGAGTACTTTCTGGAAATATAAATTTCGTGATCATTGGAGGTTGGGAGAGTAGTCTTTTGATTTTTACTAGATTAAGTGTCAAAACGGTGAATCTGAGTCTGAAAATCAGTCGATGTTTTTGATTTTTCATTTCTAAACTATAAAGAATTAAGACATGGGATTCTGCAGTAAGTAACTTCTATATGTTTAGTAATTTCATAAATTATTTTGGATTTTTACAAAGTGTTTTGATATGCCTTTTAAATGCATACTTTCTAGGTGTTTTAGCAGTTATTTTTATGGACAGTAGTGTAAAGAGTGATTTTTATTGTGTACTTGTACTAATGAATAAAATCTGGAAAAATTATGGAAAATACTTAAGATATGTGTGTATCAATGGGTAAAATTATAAAATTAAATGAGCTTGTTTGGGATGCTTTAAAAATTATAAGAATCGTACCTGAGTTATATAAGAATCCTGAATCATTAAATAAAACACTTATAAACCTAATATTGGTGTATTGGACTGTTTGGTGTCATATTTTCCAGCCCTCATGTCGACCTAATGATAATCTAAACAAGCCCTAAAAATCTGCACTTAATGATCATTAATGAGGCGTAAAAAGATAAGAAATCCTAGGTCGAATATGTTACCGAGAGTGTATGCATTGAATACGAGTTAGGGTTAAGGTTTGATAGGGTTTATGATGGTGTGATCTTTGTGAGATAATGTGAATATGTTAAGATGGTGTTAGATACAAGTCGTGTGATATATAGAGGCCTCGTGTGAGTTTGTGTAAGTAAAACATGTTATAAAATGGCCTAGAACGGATTTCTGAGTGAGACAGTTTTGAAAGCTATATAAGTGTGCGTTATAGCTCAAGTTTCGTAAGGGTTTAATTCTGCATTTCTGCATGTAAACTTAGTTTAATGTCATATTTAAGTTTTTCAATTGGTTTGGAGTGATTTGGAGTCGTATTGGTCATGTTTATGAATTTATAGGATCATGTATCAAACCTGAGTTTTGGGAACTTAAAACTCAGTCGGTGTTTATGAATTTTAATTTTCAAACCACAAGGAACTGAGAGCTCTCCTTTTACATAAATGATATATAGGTTATGTGTGACTTACTGAAATTTTTATAGATTTTTCTGAAGGTTTCTAATGGGGTAAGAAATTGAAAACTTTCTGGGTGTCTGTGCAGTTATCTTTCTAGGTAGGTTTGGGAAAATGAATTTTGAAATGGTACTATCACTTTGAAATAAAATCTGAGAAAATTACTGTAAGTGCCCAACATGTATAAGTATCTATGATAAATATTTGAGCTCCCCAATAGACACTTAAGTATGGTATAAAATTCATAAATATCGGGACCAGAATAAGATAAAATCTAAACTATATTATAAGTTAAGGATTTAGTGTAACCTAATCCCATTTAATGTGTTTTGACCTAAATAACATTTGTAATGTTAATGCAGATACTTTTGGTCATATGTTAACCTAATTTTTGATAATGAGACCCTAAGTTGTTAAATTGTGAATTGTGACTCGAGGTTGGAAACTTACTAAATCTGGAAACTTACTAATTTAGGAAAGTTACTAATTATGGAAAGTTACTAAATATGGAAGGTTACTAAAAATGGAAAGTTTCTAAAAATAGAAGGAAACCCTAATATGTTACTCTGCTCAACAACAAGTGATGAATCAGTAATAACTTATGAAATAGTTCTTAAATAATAAGACGGTCATTAATTCGTGTAGATTCGCTCAAGAAGGAGTAACTTCCGTTCTTTGTGATATGGTTTCATTTACGGTTTAAGGTACATATATTCTATCCCTTTTCAGTAGGGATTTCTCATGACTTCTTGAACCTTGACTTTGATTCGTTTGCTATGTTATGATCCATTTGCAATGATCCGTCTGATATGATTCCGTTTGATATGATCCATATTTGTTTACTATTCGTTTGATTATTCGTTTCATGCTATATTCTATTTATATAGTTATTATCTGAGCTGTATTTACCCCTTATCATTATATTGCATGTGTTATGCCTATTTATGTTGCCTATATTTGTAGCCAGTCATGGGGAGTCCATGATCGTGCCATTGATGCACCAATGGTAATGACGCTGTCAGTGGAGGCGTATTTTTTTACACTGCATTCCCATTTGATTATATTGCTATATATAGCGCACCTGGCCCATGTATATTGTATGTATGTTTAGTCTAGAACTGGCATATGTATATCTGTTTTGAAGAGAGCGTATAGATGCATCCTAGGTATTTGTTCAGTTATGATTTGATATATGATTGTGAATGGATTTTTGTGTGTGCAATATACCCCATTTCACTATTTGGTACATCGAGCTAGCTACTCCATGTACAATTTGTTATATGATTTTGTTGATGCAAATAATGTTCTAAAAACGTTATTTATATCTTTAGATTACTTCACGTTTTGAGGATGACAAAATGTGAAATCACGATACGTTAAAATCAACGTAAACAAGTCTTTAATTGGAAGATCCCGTTTCTACGCAAATCACTTTTGAACAAAGTTACAACTTGAACTAGTGATAAAAGAAGTGAATTTTTGGTTTGAGAATTCACATTTTAAATGGGACAAAACATTTTTTCAAAAATACACATGACAAATTATTTTTGAAATATTAAGAAATGTTTTAATGGAAAAATAAGTTTAAAAATCACAACAGCTATTTTCCCCCCCAAAATCAGCTCCAACCTTCCCCAAATAAGTTTTCACCAGAAAAGACAAAATTTGGAGCGTCCTAGTCTACGACGGCTCCACGGTTCCGTTAAATTTAATGGAGCCGTGGGGTATTTAACGGAGCCGTCCGTACAAAATTTTCTGTAACGGTCAGATTTTCTTTGCCTATAAATACCCACCCTTTTCACAGTTTTTAGGCATCCTTTCACACACAAAACTTTCTGAGTTGAATACTCTCTTCACACTTTCTTTCTTAGATCATTTAGGTTAGTTTTTCTTTTGTTCAAGAGTGATCCAATCATCCTTCAAGTGATCCTCTTCATTCCTCTTCACTTGCAAGAGAAGAACACAAGTATCCAAGTTGATACAAGGTGTTATCATTCCTCTTCATTATCAACACAAGTGTCCAAGTTGATACAAGGTGTTATCATTCCTCTTCATTAGCAAGAGAAGAACTCAAGGTATTCAAGAAGATACAAGAGTTGTGGTTGTTAGGTTTTGTAACACTTGTTACATCCTTGTTGTATCTTAGCATACATCAAGATTTTCTTTCTTTTGTGAGAGTGTGAGTGAAGATCATTGTGATCTTAAGAGACAGTGAAGATCTATTAAAGCCATCGGGCTTGTGTGTGAGTGATCAAAGGATCTAGAGTAGTTAGATTAAGTAGAGTGAAGTGAGAGTTGATCTTTGTGATCGTGTCGAGATCTTGGTGATCTCTTGAAGCCACTGGGCTTGAGTGTTTGGTCATGTGGACCTTGGTAGATTGGTGCTAGCTAAGATTAACACTCGACATTTAGCTTAGTGTCGGTAATAGGATAAGCGACGTGTACGGTTTTCTCCGCCTGAAGGGAGGTTGTTGACATAGTGCTTGAAACTCTCGAGTGTGGTACTCGGGGAGTGGAGTAGGGCGAAGAAGAGCTTCGTAGCCGAACCACTATAAATCCTTTGTCTCGGTTTGATCTTTCCAACTCTACTCTTTACTTTCATTAGTTTATATTAGTTAGTTTAGTGTGTAGTTCATATTGGTGTTGATTGGTTACACATAGAGTTCGAATCAAAGTTTCCAATAGCCAACTTTTAAAACAAGATTTTTTAAAAGAATTTTAAACCGGCAAACTATTCAACCCCCCTTCTAGTTTCCCACAATTGGTATCAGAAGCCACGTCAGTCAAGATTTGAAAGTATATTGTATTTTAAAACTTGAATCGATCAATGGATTCCGACAAATATCTAGAAGGGCAATCTATGCAAAGACCACCACTTTTCGAAACCGATTGTTTTATTTATTGGAAAACAAGATTCGAAACGTATGTGAAATCAAAAGACATTGATCTTTGGCATGTTATTACCGAGGGTGAATTTCAACCTATTCAAATGAATCCGGAAACTAAAAAGGATGAAATAGTTTCTTATGATAAACAAAGTGATGAACTTAAAAGGAAATTAGCCAAAAATAATGAGGCTAAAATGATGATTTATAATGCTTTGCCTAAAAAGGAATTTGAAAGAATTTTCATGTGTAATACGGCAAAAGATATTTGGAAAACTTTGTTAGTCACTCACCAAGGTAATAACCAAGTCAAAGAGAACAAGGTAGATCTTCTTGTTCAACAATATGAACAATTTTCCATTACGGAAGATGAATCTATAGATAATGCTTTTGCTAGATTCAATACTATTATTACTAGTCTTAAAGCTCTTGATGAAGGTTACTCTAGCAAGAATTATGTTAGGAAGTTCCTTAGGGCTCTACATCCTAAATGGAGAGCAAAGGTTACCGCCATTGAAGAGTCAAAGGACTTGGCGTTGTTGTCACTCGATGAACTTATAGGAAACTTGAAAGTTCACGAGATGATAATTAAGAAAGACTCCGATATAGTCAAAGGCAAAAGCGAGAGAGTTAGATCTCTAGCATTGAAAGCCAAGAAGGAGTCTAGTGATGAGGAATGTTCGAGTTCCGATAGTGAAGATGAGGAATATGCATTAGCGGTTAGGGACTTTAAAAAGTTCTTTAGGAGAAGAGGTAGGTTCGTTAGGCAACCTCGTGATGAGAAGAAGACATCACAAAAGAACCATGCTGAAAAGAAAGGGACAAGTGATAGGAAATGCTTTAGATGCGGAGATCCTAATCACCTCATAGGTGAGTGTCCCAAGCCACCGAAAGTCAACAACCAACGAGCTCTCATAGGAGGCTCTTGGAGTGACAGTGGTGATGATGAAGAAAAGAAGCCCAAGGACGAAACATGTCTAATGGCTCATGCTTCTAATGAGATATGCTTGGGAATTGACTTGGAGCCTGACGAATGGGTCAAGGATAGTGGATGCACTAACCACATGACGGGAAACCGAAGTTTATTCTCATCATACAAGGCATACAACGGAGGTAATGTCACTTTCGGTAGCAAACTTAAGGGCAACATTATAGGCAAATGTACGATTACTCAAGACTCTCTTATTATTAGAAATGTTGAGCACGTAGATAACTTAGGTTTTAACTTACTTAGCATTAGTCAAATGGTAGATAATAAGTGTAGAGTCATATTCTCTGAAGAGGGTAGTGAGATTATTAAGAATGAGAAAACCATAGGCAAAGGAGTTAGGAAAAACGGCTTATTTGTCATGAAGATAGGAAATAAGCCTGAAGATAAGATTTGTCTAGCAACTATAGATGATCATACCACCCTGTGGCATAGGAGACTAGGTCATGCCAATATACGTCTTATACAATCATTGGCATCTAAGGAACTAGTTAGAAACCTACCTAAGATTAAGTTCGACACACACTTTTGTGACGCTTGTAAAGTTGGAAAACAAGCTGTAACCTCCTGTAATTTTCTCTATGAATAGTAAATGCTAATAAATGATTAATAAATCATTACATTATTTAATAACCATTTCTACTGGTAACAAATTTTTTTTTGTTATTTATGCTACACTATTTTAATCACAACGATACTTGTGATTACCGATTACCTAGAAACGATGCTTACACACGAGCCTTGATAGTCTAAAAATCGCGAATTATTTAAAACATTAACGTTTCATACCTAACGTTTATACGTTTCGTTAACTAACCGAACGTGATCAAATACATTCCCGAACTCCCGGAAATTATCACGAATACTCAGTACCTATATTGGACCTCGACCCAAAATCCAAATGGGCTGTTAGACCATTGGGCTTCGACCCAATATTCCTACAAACCAAACGCATTCAAACGGACCCTTAATATATTTTGTTTCTTTTCGTTAAACCCAGCCCACCAGACGAGCCCAAAATGCAAACCCAATTCAACCCAATATATATATATATATATATATATATAATATATAATAACACAACTTAAACGCACTGATCGAACACTTTGGCTAAATTACGCGCAATCTAGCTTAACAAAGACATCATAATTTTTCACCACTCCATTCTCACACCAGCTGAGAATCAAACATGACAAACCTCACAAACTAAATCGACCATTTGCTTGTTTAAAATCCATCAAAGCTCGGCCTACGTTTCATAAATCAACCAAAGCTCAAACTCATTTTTTTTCTATATAAACATGACTACATTCGACCCTAGACCACTCCATTCGACTCACAAATGACCTCAAACGAACCACACAAGGTTTTGGTCGCGTTGCTATGTTGCTTGACCCCTTGACGGCCCTAACGAACCCAATACAAACCACCCTTAAATTTGTTTCGTCTTTTTCTTCTTGGTTGCTAACGCTGATCAACACAACCACAAGCAACCATCATTACCTCTTCTTACACCTCCCTATTGACTTTCATATACTCACAAAGAAGCCAAGTTACAAAAACATGATTCATTTTGTTTCTTTCTTTTTGGATCAAACTCCACAAGGACGATTCATGCAACTACTCTTCTATTCATCACTAGCAACTTAACAATAATCATGAAGATAGTTCTGGCCATATGCTTAAAAGAAATTGACTTTCTCAATATTCCAACTTACACTCAATGTAGAAACTTAGAATTCTTGTCTTTTGTCATTTGGAAACATGCACAAGAATAATGTAAATACGAGACATCATCATTTTCACCAATTTAACACTCCATCGACTCATCATTTCATCATTTTGAACCAACTATGTTTGCATGTATACGCTTCCAAATCCTCCTATATATACATGCATGCCACCGGCCTAACTCATGCACACCAAAAACATATCACATGCAAATGTTCACTAAGTCTTTTAAACCCACTGGAGTCGACTAGCTTTGTCCAGTTTTGGAGGAGTTCGAATCAAGCCAAAGGTGATTGCTTAGCTTCTCTCGCATCCTTGTTGTGTAAAGAATCACGCCACATCATTCCCTAGTCCTCACAAGTCCTTACGACTCGGTCTTTCCCCCACCAATTTGGTGAAGTAAGCACGCGTTTAACTCTTTTCATTTCATTTCCTACATTGTTCAAACACACTCTTTTGTCACGTAATTATTTTCGTGAATCGGTTAACAACCTATATATAAAAGTCGACATATTAAATCTTCATACTACCATCTACTACATTCACAAATACTAGAAATAAATATAAACGTTTGAATGCCTATTATCACACGACTATATGTCACTTTGGTCACTTTCACGTTTTATTGAGACACTTAGAATTATTTTGGGTTTCAAAACTATTTTTCACATAGCCAAGTCACGATAACATTGACCTCGTATATGCTAAACGAGACACACAACACCTAAGTTTTATAGCTCGACCTAATAGTCGAGCTACCAAACTAACGAGTCAAATATTCCTTTCGATCTAGAAAACTCATTTTGAACTTTATCGAACCCCAAAGTAAATCGCACTCACCACAGTTTTATAAAGTTTATAAAACTTACGAGTGGGCTTATAAGCCCACTAAGCTCGTTATAAGCTTTTCGAATAAGCTGGTCTTATAAGCTATCTCATTATATTTTTATACCCCTTAAACAAGCCCGTAACCAAGCCCAACTCCCCCCTAAACCCATCGAATCGTAAACCCTTAATGGGCTACATTAGTAGCTCGTTAAAAGCCCACAAGCTTAAAAATAAGCTCTCGACCAAATTAAGCTATTTCTATGAGTTATAAAAGCTATTTTAAACTTAGTTACAAAATAAAAATAGTGAAGTTTGATTTTTATAAATTTTGGACTTGTTTTGCAAAAAGTTACTAACCGAAGGGACTAAAACTGTCAAAGTTGGAAACTTACGGTAAAAACTGTCATTTTGATAATATTGTGATGAAAACTGTAAATTCAGAAACTTTTGAGTATAAAATGTAAATATTAAATGTTTTGGACTAAAAGTGTAATAAAACTTAACCGAGGACTAACGGTGCAAATATTATGCCGTTAGGGTCAAAAGTATAACTTTGTGAAACTTAAAGGTTATTTCAGAAATAATTATAATTTTATATAATTATTTTATAAACTCGTCAATCGACGTTAACAACGTTATTTTCACTATAATTATATACGTATATATATTTATAAATATATACATATATATATAAACATAACCGCTTAACAAAACGTTAAACCTATAACGTAACATAACATCAACCAACTCTGATTTACCAACGACGATTTCCTCATCAATCTTATATACTCCCGACAAACGAAAACTTACTCAAGAGTTATATATATATATATATATATATATATATATATATATATATATATATATATATATATATATATATATATATATATAACTTTAGTTTTGAACTTTAAACATTTAAACACATATGTTTTAATTGTTACGAATTAATCAATAAAACCCTAAACATTTATGATTCGCGATAAACCAAACTTAGACTATCAAACCACTAAAACTTGCCATATATTATTTAGGTCGTGTGTTGAAACCGTTTTCTTTCATCGTTTGAATAACGATACTACTGCCACTACTGTACTACAAGGTGAGTTCATAGCCCACACTTAAACTTTAAATCTTTTGTGGGGAGATACATGCTACAAAAACCTGAACACAAACTTTTTGTATGCTATGACTGTTATTATTATTGCTTAAGTAGCTATTGCCAAAGTCCCTCAATCATGAACCTTAATCACTTGCGAGTGAACGTAAATAATTGTGAATAGATCTATTAGGGACTGACAATCCCCGTTTGGGTCTGCTAGGATGAGCCACCCAGGCGCACTTTATTTGAACAAACTTATGGGTTATTGGCAAATACCCATCACGAGGGCCTATATACTTTACATCATAATTGATGCCCGTTAAGCGTTGCGTGTCATGAGCTTAATGCAATAATAACTTGATTTTAACTTGTTTAATTGTAATTCGATGCAATTAACACCTATACTTGTGTTCAAACTATTAAACTTAAACCTATGAATATCACTCAACTTTTGTTGACTTTTAGCATGTTATCTCAGGTAACTAAAGGCTGGAACTCAAGGCACGGAGTGGGCATTAAACCCTGTACGGGTGGTTTAAATAAATGTTTTATCATTCAAATCTAAATAAATGTGTTAACTATAAAACATCTTTGTATTGTAAATACTTTTATTTTGAATGATAAACTTAAAACGTCTTTCTAAAGTTGTTTTCTATGATTATGACGAAAGATCCTCTACGTAACACCCAATTAAGTCTTCCGCTGTTGCTATCTGAAATTAGGGGTGTTACACAAGCTCATTCTAGTCACGAAGCTAAGAATATGGTCTCGACCTCTAGATGCCTAGAACTACTTCACATGGACTTATTCGGTCCATCCGCCATACGGAGCTATGGAGGAAATCTCTACACCTTAGTAATAGTTGATGACTACTCTAGGTATACTTGGACTAGATTTCTTAAGAATAAGATACAAGCCTTTGAGGAATTTGAAATCTTTAGTAAGAAAGTTCAAAATCAACTAGGATGTACAATAGTTTCTATTAGGACGGATCATGGTCGGGAATTTGATAATGAAGTGCAATTTGGAGTATATTGTGATACTAATGGTATTACTCACAATTTCTCGGCTCCACGCACTCCTCAATCAAATGGGGTAGTTGAGCGGAAAAATCGTACTCTACAAGAAATGAGTAGAACGATGTTGAATGAACAATCAATTCCGCAAAAGTTTTGGTGTAATGCGGTGGACACCTCAACTTACATTCTAAATAGGATTCTAATTAGACCTATCCTAGGAAAAACCCCATATGAAATAATGAAAGGAAGAAAACCTTCTCTTGATTACTTTAGAGTGTTTGGAAGCAAATGCTTCATACTAAACACTAAAGATTACCTCACCAAGTTTGACCCAAAGTCTTACGAAGGTGTATTCCTAGGTTACTCCCAAAATAGTAAAGCCTACGTTGTCCTAAATAGAGAAACCTCGAAAGTCGAAGAATCACTCAACGTGACATTCGATGAAAGTCCTCCACAATCTAAGACATCACCATTGGTTGATGATGACTTAGATGAGGATGAAGCCATTAAGGCTAATGGCAAGAAAACCCTAGAAGATGACATTGAGGAAGAAATAGTTGAAGTTGACGAAATTGTCAACATTAAGGAATCCAAACACCATCCTATTGAAAATGTCATAGGTAACCTAAACCAAAGAACCCTTAGGTCACAAGCACAAAACAAAAGTAACTTCTTTTGTTTCATATCAACCATAGAACCTAAGAATGTAGGTGAAGCAATTAAGGATGAAAGTTGGATAGTTGCCATGCAGGAGGAACTAAATCAATTCACCGCAAACCAAGTTTGGGATTTAGTACCTCTTCCTAGAAATCAAACAATCATAGGAACTAAATGGGTGTTTAGAAACAAACTCGACGAAAATGGCGTCGTAGTTAGGAATAAGGCAAGGTTGGTAGCACAAGGCTACAACCAACAGGAGGGAATAGATTATGATGAAACCTATGCACCCGTAGCTAGATTAGAATCAATTAGAATACTCCTTGCCTATGCATGTGCCTTAGACTTTAAGCTATACCAAATGGACGTGAAGAGTGCGTTCCTTAATGGTTATATCAACGAGGAGGTGTATGTTGCGCAACCTCCGGGATTCGTTGATTTCGAATGTCCGAATCATGTTTATAAACTAAAGAAAGAACTCTATGGTCTTAAATAAGCTCCTAAAGCTTGGTATGATAGACTAAAAGCCTTCTTGATTGAACATGAATATACCATGGGAAAGGTTGATAACACACTCTTCACAAAGAAAAGAAATTCACATCTCATCATTGTTCAAATATATGTCGACGACATTATATTCGGATCAACTTGTCAAGAGATGTGCGATGATTTCTCAAAAATCATGCACGACGAGTTTGAGATGAGTATGATGGGTGAATTAAATTTCTTCCTTGGTTTACAAATTAAACAAATGGAAGATGGCATCTTCTTTAATCAAGCTAAGTATAGTAAAGAGATGCTTAAGAAGTTCAGTTTAGAAGAGTCTAAGCCCATGAAAACTCCCATGTCCACGGAAATAAAACTCACGAAAGATGAAGAAGGTGAGTCCGTGGATAGCACTAAGTATAGAGGTATGATAGGAAGTTTACTATACCTCACGGCAAGTAGGCCCGACATCATGTTTAGTGTCTGCCTTTGTGCTCGTTTCCAAGAGGATCCCAAAACCTCTCACCTTGAAGCGGTTAAGCGTATCTTCCGATACATTAAAGGCACTATACACTTGGGATTATTTTATCCCAAGGGGACCGGTGTAGAAACTGTTGTCTATGCCGACTCTGATCATGCGGGAGATTATGTGGATTGAAAGAGTATGAGTGGCGTTTGTACCTTCATGGGTTGTTGCTTAACTTCTTGGTTCTCTAAGAAACAAACGGCTCTTGCTATCTCCACAACCGAAGCCGAGTATGTAAGCGCCGGAAAGGCATGTCAACAAGCACTATGGATGAAACAAGCCCTTATAGACTATGACATTCATTTATATGACGTCCCCATTATGTGTGATAATAAAGGTGCTATTGACTTGAGCAAAAACCCCGTTCAACACTCCCGTACCAAACACATCGAAATTCGCCACCACTTCCTTCGTGATAATGTTCAGAAAGGAAACATTTCCATTGAGAAAGTTCCTTCCCAGGACAATATCGCAGACATCCAAACCAAACCTCTCAAATGAGAATCCTTTAACTATCTTCGTCAAGGTCTAGGAATGATGGAACATATTCCATAAGTCTCATGACTCTTGAATTCATCTCGTGAGTCTCGTGTAGTTTAGTTTAGGTCTCCCTAGTCAAAAGAATTTGTTAGGTACAAATTCTCTCCTCGTGTCAATATGTATCACTTAAACAGCGAGACATATTTGTCAAAAATCAAAACGGGACAGAAAACAGTCCCAGCAGATCACGGCTCCACTAAATGTGGCACGACACCGTTAAATTTAACGGTACCGTGGAACCGTGCATCTGGAACATCACTTATTTCAGTTCCCCTTTTTCACATCACTTATTTCAACCATCCTCAACCTCCGCAACTGCTGTTGTAACCTAACCTCACAACCCAAAACTTCACGAAACCTCTTCAAGATCATATTCAAGACATTGATTTTCAAGCTTACTGATCACCTCTAAGTTTTCAACATTAATTGTAAGTTACCTTACTTTAATTTTCTTAATTTTAAGTCTAGGGTTTGTTCATTGATGAAAAATGAATTGGGGATTTTTCAATTTTTCTTCATATACTTTCAAATTGAAGTCATCAACACTAATATTTTCAAAACCTTTGGTGTCAAAACATTAAAGTCACCAAACACCCCAATTCTAATATTTTCAAAATTTCACGAATTTAGGACCATGAAACACTTTTTGTGCATTGTTGATGCAAACTAAAAACACTTTCTCATGCATACATGATCTCACGAATATTGATCGAATTACATGATTAATATGTACTTTTCGACATATTTGTTTGAGCAAAAGTAAAATTACCAGAGTTAGGGTAATCTCATTATTTTCTTTTGAGTCAAGATTACCGCACCTTTACATAGTTTGCATATAGGCACACACTAGACATATGCATAATGCAACTGTTCTTTACTCTAATTTTCCTTTAAAAATATCTTTTTATAGGAAACAAAAATGTCTCATGAATATGATTTTGATCATCTCCTAACCGATACCTACACACCCGAAATCTCACGTGGACCCACTACACCCGGTAACCACATTCGTGCCTATGTCAATCTTGAAACCTGTCGGTTTCATGAAGGCCGTGTCGTTGATCCGTCCCTAATTTACCATCAGGACATCAACACTTCCTTTAGAGCTATACGATTCGATTGTCTACTCCACATTAACGAGCACATTTGTCCTCGTTTTGTGTTGGAGTTCTTTCGACAAGTTGAACTCGTACGTAACGAGGATCAATCCTTGTCACTTTGGTTTTGGGTCCAAAACTTCAAATTCGTCCTAACTCTTGAGCAATTTGCTCAGATCCTTCGAATACCCAATCATGGGCAATGTGCCTATACTGAAGATTGGTGTCTTGAGTCACTCTTCAACTATCGTGAAGAGAATAGTCCATATTGTTCCTACATACCCTCTCCCACCGAACTAACCAAAATCATCCGTACTCATAAGTACTCCTCTTATCCTAATCCAACGAAAATTCGTTTGGAAGAGGTGCGTCATGAACTACTTTCTTGGGCAGTCATCCTGCGAGAAAATGTTCTAAGTCTCACAGGAAATCGTGAGCAACTCCCGGCGTGTTGTGCTCATATGATTTACTGTCTCCTAACCCAACAACCATACAACCTCTCTTACTTCTTCGCTAAGGAATTGTCTATCTCAAGGGTAACAAGATTAAATTGATACCCTATGGGATGTTCCTAACCCGTCTCTATCACCATTTCATGAACCTACACCCTTACCTTAACGGTCCTCAATACTCCCTCGTCAAACCCATCATGCAACCCATAAACGAGTCACATGTCTCATCAATTCTCATTTCTGAATCCTCCACCCATTATGCACCCTTTGATGATCCAAATCATGAAAACGAGACTCATGCTCAAGACAAGAGTATGCCAAGAATGGGAGAATGCTCAAGTCATAAGTGTTGAAGAAATCTATGTTTCTTATTAGGATTTATCTATGAATGAATGCTAATTGATTTATTGCATGCTTAACTATCTCCTTGTTTAATCAATCTATGTGATGTTTGGATGATAGCTAATTTTGTCCCTTATAATTGCATGCTTATGATCAACCTAGGAAACTACATGATAGTCTTTATATGCTAGTTGTAGCTTAAATGGGATATTTTAGGTAAATAAGTACCTAGTGAGTTGAGGCACTATCATTTCCAGGAATTAGTTCCCCTAGAAAACATCCCCCTAGCTGCCCAGAACTAGCCTGCACAGAAATCTTCTTGCAAACAGTGTCACGGTACCATTAAATATGGACGGTACCATTAAATTTAACGGTACTGTGGGTCATTTAAAGGAACCGTACCCCTGTTTGACGGATTTTTACTGTTCCTACCAAAAACCCTACACCCCTAACCTCAAACCTGCAAATTTTTGCAAACCTAACACACCCTAGGATTTCCTTCCTACACCATAGGACATCACTATCACCTTTAATTCAAATTTCACCCATCCTCCCTATATAAAGCCTCACCTTGCAAGAATATCTTGCACTTCACCTTCAACCTCTCATCACAAACATCCATGGCTTCCAACCAAGGATCCACCTCTCACATTTCCAAGAAACCTAGAATCACCGTAAAACCACCTTCCAAACCACTCTTTGTAGATCTTACAAAAGATGATGAAGCAATGACACCACCTTCCCAAGCCACTCCATACTCACCATCACCACCTTATGCACCCTCTAAAACATCCTCTACCTACACAACATCTTCATCATCCTTCTACACTACATCATCAATGGAGTACACACCATCCCCCTTAACTCCATTGGACAATGCCATGCCAATTTCACCTCCAACAAACCTACCACAATCACCATCTCCTATCATGGCACAACCCAATCAACCACATCCCTTTGATTTACATAGTGCTAATTGCCTATGTTGTCTCCACAACCGTAACCTCATCTACTTCTTAAGAGACGAGATTCATTTCATGTTCTACTTTATAGAACATCTCTTGACACCATCACCACCCCAAATGGGGCCCCAATCTCCACCACCTCCTAACCCACAATAGGTCTTTAGGAGCCCTCTTGGAAATGAAACATGCCTCTAGTCATTAGGGATTTATGCTTATCATTACCTCTTTTATGTTTCCATGAAGTCATATCCATGTATGACATTTATTTTCTTTTAACTAATGAATGGGCTCTTATGAGGGTTGTTTCCTATCATTTTTAGCTATTAGCTATTCTTCTTCTTGTGTGGTCGGATATTTGTCATAATGTGCTACTTGTTACATATTATATATGTATCTCCTAACTTTGTTTTGTAGCAAGAACCATTGCTCGATTCCTTTGTGTTCTCCAAATGAGGGGGAGTACACATCAAGGGGGAGCCTTTGTCACCTTTTTGATTAGACAAAAAGGGGGAGAAATGGGAGTAAACTCATTAAAAACTTGTTAACACTAATTTTAACCTAACATGAGTTTATATTTTGTCATCATCAAAAAGGGGGAGATTGTTGATGCAAATAATGTCCTAAAAACGTTATTTATATCTTTAGATTACTTCACGTTTTGAGGATGACAAAATGTGAAATCACGATACGTTAAAATCAACGTAAACAAGTCTTTAATCAGAAGATCCCGTTTCTACGCAAATCACTCTTGAACAAAGTTACAACTTGAACTAGTGATCAAAGAAGTGAATTTTTGGTTTGAGAATTCACATTTTAAATGGGACAAAACATTTTTTCAAAAATACACATGACAAATTATTTTTGAAATATTAAAAAATGTTTTAATGGAAAAATAAGTTTGAAAATCACAACAGCTATTTTTCCCCCCAAAATCAGCTCCAACCTTCCCCAAATAAGTTTTCACCAGAAAAGACAAAATTTGGAGCGTCCTAGTCTACGATGGCTCCACGGTTCCGTTAAATTTAATGGAGCCGTGGGGTATTTAACGGAGCCGTCCGTACAAAATTTTCTGTAACGGTCAGATTTTCTTTGCCTATAAATACCCACCCCTTTCACAGTTTTTAGGCATCCTTTCACACACAAAACTTTCTGAGTTGAATACTCTCTTCACACTTTCTTTCTTAGATCATTTAGGTTAGTTTTTCTTTTGTTCAAGAGTGATCCAATCATCCTTCAAGTGATCCTCTTCACTTGCAAGAGAAGAACACAAGTATCCAAGTTGATACAAGGTGTTATCATTCCTCTTCATTATCAAGAGAAGAACACAAGTGTCCAAGTTGATACAAGGTGTTATCATTCCTCTTCATTAGCAAGAGAAGAACTCAAGGTATTCAAGAAGATACAAGAGTTGTGGTTGTTAGGTTTTGTAACACTTGTTACATCCTTGTTGTATCTTAGCATACATCAAGATTATCTTTCTTTTGTGAGAGTGTGAGTGAAGATCACTGTGATCTTAAGAGATAGTGAAGATCTCTTAAAGCCATCGGGCTTGTGTGTGAGTGATCAAAGGATCTAGAGTAGTTAGATTAAGTAGAGTGAAGTGAGAGTTGATCTTTGTGATCGTGTCGAGATCTTGGTGATCTCTTGAAGCCACTGGGCTTGAGTGTTTGGTCACGTGGACCTTGGTAGATTGGTGCTAGCTAATATTAGCACTCGACATTTAGCTTAGTGTCGGTAATAGGATAAGCGACGTGTACGGTTTTCTCCGCCTGAAGGGAGGTTGTTGACATAGTGCTTGAAACTCTCGAGTGTGGTACTCGGGGAGTGGAGTAGGGCGAAGAAGAGCTTCGTAGCCGAACCACTATAAATCCTTTGTCTCGGTTTGATCTTTCCAACTCTACTCTTTACTTTCATTAGTTTATATTACTTAGTTTAGTGTGTAGTTCATATTGGTGTTGATTGGTTACACATAGAGTTCGAATCAAAGTTTCCAATAGCCAACTTTTAAAACAAGATTTTTTAAAAGAATTTTAAACCGGCAAACTTTTCAACCCCCCTTCTAGTTTCCCACAGATTTGTTGGGCATTTCCTTGATATTGATATCCACTTTATGTTCATTACTATGCTTTGATTCCTTTCATATGTTCCATATCCTATTTGACATCTTGTTTAGCAGGTTCTCTTGGTTTCATTCGCTTATTCATTTCGTATACACTTATTACCTTTCATTTGTTTACATCTGTTCACTGAGCGTTAGCTCAGCCGCATTTTCTTTTCTCTACGGCAGGTTATAAGCAGGGATGCTGGGCATGAGTGTTGAGATTAGGAGCTAGAGACCTATCTTGCTTAGCTTTCCCAGTTATTTATGTTTTTAAGACAATTTATGGCTTTGGACATTGTATTGCCTTTTAGACTATGTTTGGATATCGTTTTCTTTTGGAGGTTGTAATGTTTGACTTAGTCTTTGCTTTAATAAGAAGTATTCCGCTTGTGTTATTATGTTCTGATTGACACCATAATGTTACATTTTGACCCTTCTCGGGTTGGGGTGTTACAATTATGGTATCAGAGCTTAGGATTCGACCTGTAGTACTTTAAGTTATGACTTGTGAAAGATTTGGCCCTTAGGTTTGCACTATAGGAGTTTATGAAACAACCTTTGAGAATTTGCCTTAGGATTTCCACTCTGAAGAAACTTAGGTTATGACCGGTGAGGATTGGGTAGATTATAAGACATTTGTTTAAGTATCATTGCTTCCGCATCACTCTGATTCGTGCCTTACTTTTAGTTAAGCCCTTTTTAGATCACTTTTTTCGGAGATTAGAAACTTATTATTTTGCACAACCTAAGATTAGTGACCAAGTAAGTTTAGAATGCGTTGCGAATTTTGTGGTAATGCCTGACACTATATAAGCCTTATTTTCTGATTCCGACCTTAACCTTTGATTCGTTTGTTAATAAGTTAGATGCCTCTTTGATCATTTTGAAGATTCTTATGACCATGATGTGTTTGACACATTCTGTGACTCTCTTGCTTTTGCTAAGCATATTTGAGTCTCCCACACTATCAGATTTTACCTTTCCCATTTCTATTCCTATAAGAAATCTTGTGGTGATTAACCACGAGTATGGGAATGTTTCCCTCACTTCTGAATGATAAGATTCACTCTGCTGATCTGTCTTTCTCTAGAATGTTAATTTCGATGTTATTCTGGTATATGGATTTGTTGACTGAGCATCGAGATGCTAACAATGGTCATATTAGATTTGTTGTCTTTGGCGATTGAGAAACTCAAAATTCTGTACCATGGTTCCCAACCTGGTAAACAATTATGATCATCTTTGCTTTGAAAACTCATACGTTAATCCCTCGCGGTTGTGAAGATATTTTGTTTGATGAAAATCGCCTCGAGAGTTATTCGGTTGTTTGAAATGTTCGCGATGTATTCCTTAAGGAACTACCAAGATTACCATCTGAATGTGAAGTTGTTTTGATCTGGTTATGAGAATTTGATTAGTCACGACTCGAGGTAGAATGTGATTGCAATAAAGGCATGTGTATATGATGCAAGTATTATGACGCCTGGCCAACGTGATAATAGTTACATCATATAACTTGAACTTATTGGAATCATAGGATGTCTTGAGCAGTGCCTGAGATCAGTAAGTTGTTTGATTCAGAAACCCTATCCGTATAAGAGCAACGTTTTGCCTAATTCTGAAACTCCGTGTTTTATCTCATTAGTTGAATGGAAAGAATTGAAGGACCAGCTGTTAGAAAGTGGTTTTACCCGTCTGAGTGTGTATCGGTGGTGTACTCCAGTTTTATTTGTAAGGAAGAGTGATGATAGTAAAAGGTTATGTATTGATTTCCGGAAGCTGAATTGTAGTACAGTTTGAATCATCCTCTGTTACTTTGAATCGATGATTTGATTAATCATCTATGTTCATTGTATCTAGTTGGGTACCCAGGACCCAAATTATGACCCATGACCCATGACCCATTACCCATGACCCATAACCCAAATAATGAGGAGCATCGGCGGATCCCGCGGATCCCTTTGGTTTAGGCAGCCGGATCCCTTTCAGAAGGGATCCGGGTAAACAGTAACAACTTTGGTTCTTTTTGCCTATAAATAGCAAACCACTTCTCACCATTTTCTCACACCTTTCACACACTTTCTCTCCACCATTTCTAACATATTTAGATCAGTAGGAAAACATGTTAAACACCTTCTTTCTCATATGATCATAATGCTTCTAACTTTCATTTTGTTGAAGCATACTCTCGAAGTGATCCTCTAAAGCAAGCTTAGATATCTTGCATCCTTATCTACTGAAGTGATCCCTATCCACCAAAATCATACATGAAGATCTATCACAACAAGCTTAGGGAACTTGGGATCTTCATTCATTGAAGGCTTCCTATAAATGAAAGTTTATTTAGATTAGACGTTCATATCCATTAGACACATTGTCTTGGATCATCTCTTGTATCATCATCTTAGTGTGGCGTAGTTATGTTGTGTAGATCGGTGTAGTAGGACGTTGGTTCCTCAAGATGTGTTATGATAATAGGTGTTGATCAGGTTGTGGTTCCTCCATTGTAATAGAACCCGGTATCTAGCCTTGTACTGGATAAAGTGTTGGCGACGTCGTGTATGGTTTGGTTCTACCTTGCGTGAAGAACCCGATATTTAGCTTTGTACCAGATAAAGTGTAAGCTACGTTGTGTAAGGTTTTCTCCGCCGAGAATGGAGCTTGTTGATCTAGTGAAGTAACTCTCGAGTTGTGTACTCAGGGAGTGGAGTAGGGCGAAGAGGAGCTTCGTGACCGAACCACTATAAATCATCGTGTCCGGTTTACATATCCTTTTTACTTATCGCTTGACTTTTACTCTTTTTTTATATTGTTGATTGTCTATGTGGTTAATGTTCATGATTGTGTGGTATACTTGTATTAAAGGTGTTTGTTAGAAAAGAAAAATAAACCGGACTAATGATGATGAAACTTGATTTATTATAAACCATTAATCTTGCGGAATCTTATGTTACATTAAGGGGTTTGCATTACATGCCGTAATGCGTTAAATGCATACTCGCGTTGAGATTAGCAAAGCTAATGGTTTATAATATGCTTGCTAACTATTCATATAGTCATAGATTATATTTGACACTTTACATATTATGACATGCTTGATCGACAATTTGATACAAAAGTTTTTAAGTTTTAAACGGAAACGCTCCATGTATCAAATTTGACAAAACAAAACGCAAGCGGAATACTTCTTATTTTCAGAGCATGTGTCTCTTATTTTCAAAACAAAATGGTTTTCAAAATAGAGTACGCTCCATGTATCAAATTTTCCGTGAAGCCAAGCATAATATGAAAAGTGTTTTTTTTTTTTTTTTTTTTTTGGATTTTTACTTTGAAGTTTTGTTGTTAGATATCTTGTTTTTCAAGCTTGAATAATGATTAAAATGGGTAATATAACTTCACTAAAAAGTCTACAAAGGTTAAAACTTTTCGTCGGGTCAAAATAAGTGTTTTTGTGAATTTGTGTCAGACCCGCGGATCCCTTTGTTAACAAAGGGCGAATCCCTTTTAAAAGGGATCCGGTGGATCCATCTGCACAGAGGATTTCAACAGAATTTTGTAAACTTCAAAAATTCATAACTAATTAACCGTAAGTCCATAGAAATCGTGCCACCTATCGTTTTAAAGGTATCTTAGTCTACTTTAATATTAAAATAATTTCATAAACTTATTCAAAACAAAAATTTACAGAATCTTTGATTTATAATAGAAAGTCATTTTTCGGTCATAACATTTGCACAAACTTTAGGTCTAATTGGAGATAGATGTCTTCATCTTTGAATATTGATGTGTTTTCTTTTGAAACTAAAGTTTTGGTCACATTTATAAATATAAACAAAACTAATCAAGCTTGGTATACATGATTATATGTAACGCAAAGCAAAGAAAAGTATTTCCGTATTCTATGCTAAATGATTAATTATTTTACCTTGCATTACTTGATTGTATACTTATCTCAAATAATTTTTGTGCTTGTTTGTTTGTATGTGTTTTCCTTACCTTGTTATTCATTCGCTTGTTTGTCGAGTTAATAATATTTACTAATCAAATGTGCTATTTAAAGGAGTGTTTGGGATAACTCCTACTTGTGTGGAAAACGTTATTTTATTAAATGTTTGGATAAGTCATATAAGTCGAATAATGTTTAAAACATGTGATATGCTATGTGGCTTCTTATTTATCTATTTGTTAGTATTATATATGCTTTCCATCTTATTGCTAAGTTTGCTATTTGTGCTACACAAGTGTATTATTTGTTTATATGTTTGTTGATTTCTTGATTTCATCTTTTCATGTGTTGTCTTCTTAGACGACAAGATTGTACATCGGATCATAAACCACACTTATGTTGATGATATACTATCCCGTCTTCTTCTCCATGATCGCATTCGAAGTTTCATAGTAGGATTGACAACTCGATTGTTTCATCCGAAATACTCTAGTAAATTATTTTGCAACTCAAATATAATTAATCATATCCGAAAATCCAAACTCGAGTTTTCCAACAACATAAGTTGAAATCTCACATCCCACACTCTATATTGAAACATATTGTTTGCTTCCGTCTTTAACTCTAAAAATCGTCACACCGATTTATAATTTTTTTTTAACATGACATCTTCGTCACCTTAGTTGTTATGCACTTGCATTAGGCATAATAAAGCGAAGCGAAGTATCATCATTGTTACTCTTCGATAGGCCATTGTAGGAATAAAAATTTTCCTAACTTGAGAATGAATACTAGAGAATTTATTGCACTAGAAACTCAATTTGACCTAACGGTTCAATTGCTTCCTAGAGAGAAGTTGGGTATGTGGAATCATCCGTAAAAATGGTTGTGTTTAGCCTTAATTGAGCACCGCTAGTAATAGTCTCATATTTATTCTCTCACTTGAAAAATCTCTATTCCTATGCTTTCCAAAAGTAAGTTTACATGGCAATACTTTGCATCACTTTAGAATTACTAATCAAACAAGTATTAAATTTGATTTTTCTTTTGTTAGTCAATCACAACTACTTGGCTCATCAAGCGACTATCTCGCTTTGATCGAGAAGAGCTACATGACTTCAAGGATGAAGTTCATTGTATGCTAATCACCATCCGTACTGACTATACTTAGCTCATTTCTTTCATTAAACCAAAACAACCTTCTAAACAATTTACTTACTTATCTTCTTTATTTTTTGTTAAACTCATTATGTTGGATGTCCACAAATGGGGGAGGGAAATTCATTCACATAATTATCTTTTAAGAACGCATATACATGTGTTTCTTACTCTTCAAATACCAACACATATGTAAACAGCCTAAACCAATTCACAAAGCCACACTTGCTTCAATCCTTTCTAATCCAACACTTATTTTTTTTCATCAATACTTCATTAAAAGAAGAACACATAATGTGTTTGACAACTCCTTCATCTCCACAACCAAAAACTCTACCTTCCGGATCTTAATTTAAATGAAACCTAGGTTTGTCCTAATACTAGCACGCCACAACTCCTTTGTCTAGAACACCATCATACATCCTCTTCTCTTTTGACACATACCTTGCATGCCATTGTTAGTGCAAACGATTTTCTAATTTAAACCATCTCTTTCAACACTTACTATTATGTAAGCTCATTTTTTAGTTTTGATAGGTGTGAGTTATTTTTGCGAGCCTTCTGTGTAAATTTAGTTCTCAGACGCCGGATCCCTTTGGGATAACCTGCCGGATCCCTTCTAGAACGGATTCGGAGGAACCGGCTGCACAGACATAGATTTTATACCTTTCTACCTCTCTTTCACTTTCCAGACCTTATTAGATTTGTTTATAATACCCTCTTAGTCACAATTAAGTTATCCTCAACCTCAGTAATTTCCATATTCTCTTATAGATGACTTAGGACTCTTCTAAGATATTTATTATTTATCATTTCTCAAATACTCACCATTTTTCCGCTCCAGTGCTTACAACTTCTTCCTCTCATCTTAATACACCTCTTCTCATATTAATTATATTTTTCATAAATTTATTTTACCCATTTTATCATTAAAATACTCTAAAATCAAATTTTCATTTCTTATAATTTTTAAGAAATTTTCTATTTTTCTTCTTGATCACTCTGATTTTTATCACCAATGATCACTTCCTAAGCCAACTTGACTCACCCTTAATCATTTCTTAGCTTTCTTTAGCTCTCATCTCTCTATAAAACCAATCATTAGCAACTTCTCATCATTAATCTTAAGTTATCAGGATTTCCACTATTAAAAACATCTCCTTACACTCATTATCTCAAGTTATATAGGATAGAGCTAGTCAATTCTTAATCATCTCTATTCCTTTCTATCTCAGTTAGCCGGATCCCTTAGCTAGTGCTAGCCGGATCCCTTATGAGAAGGATCCGGGAAATCAGAGCTGTTAAAAACAGATTCTTTTATTTATAATCTTCCTTTCTCCACTCAAACACTAGCTCAACACATAGGATTATCCGTTTCTTTTAAGGCCTTGTTCTATAGTCTTACTCTTTAAGCTTGTTGTGACATTCATGGCAGAAGACACTTTTTATGTTTATAAACGTGTTTCGTATATGTGACTATTTATATGTTTTGTTTTGTTATTTCCATGATATTATGTGAACAATTTCTCTGTTTGTACTAGTTGATATAATTGTTTTCCTTTTGTACTAACTCATTTGGACTTGTGTAGGTTGACAATGGTTGATTTCATTATCAAATTAATTTGTGCTTATACGCACATTTATCATATTCCTTATCTTGCACTATCCTCACCATCTTCCGCCACCTCTTTCACTACTCACAAAGTCATCATGTCTACCAACTCAAGTGTTTCATTAACCAACAAGGTCAAATTTAGTGAAAAATCTTTTTATTGAGTCATCAACCAAGTCATCTTTACAAAAAGACTCATCTTGAAACTTTCCATCACCATCACTTGCTCCTTTTGAACCAACTTTTCTTTTACCTAGTAAACCTTGACCTCTAATCACCTCTACCACTACTCCTCCGCCACAATTTACCTCTGTCAAACCTCCTAGAATCACCTTCGATACACCACACACCTCACCTCATCCTTTCTTGAACTCCTTAGAAGATATACCCCCGAGAACTAACAATCCTCAACCACAACCTACTAGTGTCTCACTACCACAACAATCCATGGTTGTTGAACCATCTTCCACAAGCATCTATGTTGTCAAAAGCCAAGTGAATTTCATAATGAAATGCGTCTCATTCCCAAATACATTCTTTTAACATTGAACAACCTTACAACGAACCACGATGATGCAAGTAGTAGGATTACACTAATATTTTCTTTGTAGGTTCATATACACACTTTGATGTGTATGGCACTCTCGTCTATGGACGAAATTTTACACTAATCTTTTCTTTTTAGGTTCACTCATATACATGGTTTTGTATATGGCATACTTGTCTCCGGACAAAGTTTACTTATCTTTTTGTAGATTCTACTTGACGCCCTCAAGCAAGGGGGAGCTTCCATCGAGCATCTATAGAGTGCATCGTATGACTTACTCGTCCAAGGACGAATATATTTTTGCATATGGAAAGGTGTTTTTGGTTTCGGGAAGCTAGGAAAGCTTAATCCTCGATACATTGGACCATTTAAAATCCTTGAACGGATTGGCCCAGTGGTGTACAGAATTGAGCTTCCGAAAGAGCTCAATAATGTACACAATACTTTCCACGTCTCTAATCTTAAGAAATCCATATCCGACGAGTCTCTCGTCATTCCTATGAAAGAGCTTCATCTTGACGATAAGCTCAATTTCATAGAAGAACCCGTCGAAATCATGGACCGTGAGGTCAAACATCTAAAACAAAGTCATATCTCTATCGTCAAGGTACGCTGGAACTCTGAGAGAGGGCTAGAGTATACCTGGGAACGCGAAGATGAAATTCGTGCGAAATACCCTCACCTATTCTCTAACCCTACTCCTACGTCTCACCCTCACCTATTCTCTAACCCCACTCCTACGTCTAACTAAAATCTCAGGACGAGATTTTTCTTTTAGGAGGGAAGACTGTAATACCTCACAAATTTTCCTCTATATTTTCCACACCTATGATATTTATATATCACTTTCACGGGTAAACTTTTTGCTTCATCCCACTCCAACTATGTAAAGTAACTTACATAGCCCTCTAGACGTGCTCACGCAACTACCCATGCCAAATATCTCTATGTTTACCTCATGTAAACACTCCTAGTATGTCAAGTCTAAGTTACAAAAAATCGTATTATCAAGTATACTATTAATACTAACTTACTATATCTAACATTTTACCAAAACAAGCCCTATACGTTTACGGTTATTTTAAAAACCCTAATTTCAAGTTAAAACTATTTTGAAAGTGTTCAAGGCTTAAGTATAAGTTATCCTAGCTACATTTTCCTTCTTAAACTCTAGTACAACCACTTAAAGCCCAATGTACAAGCCTTTTAAGCTTAGAAACCAAATTAGGTCATTTAGGTGCCTAAACCATGTTTAAACCTTACCATTTCTTTAGTACAAGTTACAACCACTTAGGACATGATTCCTAAACCTTAAACTTAGTCCCTAATTACTTTCTAAACCCTAATCCTAGTACTAAACCCTAATCTAAACCTTAATCTAACCCTAATCCTAAATTAAGACCTAATCCTAAAAACTAGTTAACCAAGCACCCTAGCACCACCATGACACCACATGAGTCATCCTAGCAACCTAGCACCTTCATCACCAGCTTGTCATCACCAAGCAACCTACCACACACCACCATTACCACCTCGTCACCACCTTGTCACCACTTTACCACCGCGGCTAAACCACGACCACACACCACCCTATACCACCCTAGGCCTTCCTAGTCATCCCCTAGTTGTTAATAGTGATCCCCCCTCCACCCTTGGCCACCACTCCACGCCAACTTTGCCAACACTCCATGTCGAGGCCTATAAATAGCCGAGACCCCATTCCATAAGCCCTTTCCATGAGCTATAAGCTCTTAAAAGCTACTTATCTAAGCTTATTCTAATAAGCCATAAGCTGTAAAACCCTTTTGTTATACTTAAAACACACTTTTCATGGTTTTAGGACTAGTTTTGTAACGTATTCCATGCATATTGGTATATATTGTAACTTTTGGAAATTATTAAGTATAAGGGTTATTTCTGTTATTTTCATAAAATTGTAAGTGTAAGGGCCAATTTTGTAAAGTTTTAAAGCTAAAGGGTTAGTATATATATAATTATTATATAAAGGACTAGTTTTGTAAAAGTTTATAAGTCAAGGGTATATATTGCCAAATTACAAACTTAAGGGTATAAATGAAATATTTTCATAAATTGAAAACCTATCTTTTTAACTTAACAACGTAACACAGTACTAGGGAATTTCATGTGAGGGGTTTCATTTGGGTATACGTTTCGACGAGTTTGCTGGGTTTACGAGTTAAAGTGTCCTGGCTCTTCAAACGTTTACTACATGACCTCTGGATTATGATAGCCCGAATGGTGTTACGTTATGTATAAATCTAGTGAGTTAAAGGAACGTCTACCTTAGTAACAAGGCTTAGAAACTTAGACAAACAAACTAAGACTTGACATACACTACCTCAGGTTGCGTGAGTAAGCCGTCTAATATCTGAGTCACTTTTGACATGAATCAGATTTCCCTGAATTAAGGTGAGTTCGTAGCCTCACACTTTTTAAATCCCGTGAGCTAAACCTCACTTTCAAATGTTTTATAAACCCGTGAGGGGGATACATGCTTTAAACCGAATACAAGTATTTTCCTTCTGATTGATTATTGCACGAGTACCACATTGCCACTATATCTGGAGTTTGACAACTCCCGCTGGTGTGCCCCTACCAAGTACCAATTAGCACTATATTTGAGAACTACGATGTTAACCTTGGGATGTTAACCTTACGTCTAGTCACTGATTGGTCTACATTGCCATCATTGGACTATAGGCATGTTAACGTGAGGTGTCATGAGCTTAGATGCAATAATACTATATAACTTATCTTTGGGTGCTTCGATGCCCACATGAACTTGTATTCAAACTACTTTCCCACTAAACCTACGGATTTCACTCAACCTTAGTGTTGACCTTTAAGCATGTTAGCCTAGGTAACTGAGCACTTATGGCCTTACTACACGGAGTGACATTGGACATGAGGACGTCCAAACCTGTTATCATTCATCTTCCTATTTCAAACACGTGTCTTTGGGACATGTCTTTTTGCAAAAGTCTCCCTTTTTCTGTAATAACTCTGATAAATTAATGAATGATAACTCATTTCTAAAAACGTCTCTTTTTGAGTCATTTTCTATCATTGTGATGATGTATCAATGAGGTAATACCCAAAGATTTAGCTTCCTCTGCTATCTAAGAAATGGGGGTTTTACAGATTGGTAACAGAGTCATAGTTATAGAGAACAAGGTTTTTACCTAAACTATAACTACTTTTCTAAAAAGTCCTCAGTAAAAGTCCTCCGTGCTACTGCGTTCCCCCTATAGTATATGTATAGAATAATAACCTATGTTATTATTATTATTATAGTAAGTATGTATGTACTTATACTATTTTGTCCCAGGCTATTACAGTCATGTCCTCCACTCACCCTATCATTTTATATGATACCGATGATGAGAATTCTGATTCTACATCATATAGTTCTGACTCTGGGTCAGCTTCGCTAAGCTATTCCCCTAATTCTGATTCTAATTCTTCGGAAGAATTAACTCAGAATCTTGTAGCTTCACTAGCTATTGCACCGTTCCCAAATGATCCTTATATGCAAACATATAATAGTTATATGCAAGCATATAATGGTGAAATTCCTATTGTTCCCTCTTTATCTCCAATTCCCCCGTCACCACTCTTTGATCCCCGAGATTTCTTCTTCCCGAAGTAGTTTCCCCGCCTCGTAAGAAAGTTCGTTTTCTATCGTCTTCCACTCCTCTCGTGTTTGAAACCGGAAATAGTTCTTATAAGACACCTTTAGAAAGGAATGAGGAAAAATAGAAGACATTATGAATCACTTAGGTAAGCTATCTCTAGAACGAGTCGAGGATATAGAAGATGATATTCATGATCTTGGAAAAGGTCGAGTCATCATCCAAGGAAACTTTGATAGGTTAGAAATAGAACTAGAAGAAGCTCGTACCCAGATTGTAGACTTACAAAAGAAACAAGAAGGACATAGTGATGAAGTAGTTCTAGCTCGTGTAAGGATATCTACTCTTGAAATGATCATTGAGGACATCCAAGTTTGTCATAGATCAGATATAAGGAGTCTTCTAGACGTAATCCATGAGCTTAAGAATAATAAATGAACAACCCTAGACTAGTAGACTACCGGACTTACTAGCCTAGAAACCTTAAGTTTTTATACCAGACCTAGTTACTGGATGTGTAACATAAATAAGGGTACTTGTCAAATTTTCACCTTGTAAGATAAATGGGCAAGTAGTTTATGACCTAATGGAGTATTAGTTTCCCCATACCTAGTTTCATAAGTTGTCTATCCCGTATTAAGATTGATGCGTGGTTTTGCAACCTTACAACAGGTTTTACCTCTCGAGGGATCTCAAGAGGCTTACAACCCCACCAGGCAGTGTACCTGACCGATGTAGTATAGTGTAGTGGTAAGTACGGGGGATTGATCGTTCTCCACAGGGAATAGTGTTCGTTAGGTATGAAAAACTACTCTAATAGGTCTAAGGGTGAGGGAAGATTCTTTTTATGTTTTTATATTTTTTTATGAAAGCAAGTAAAATCTTGGGTTTGAAAGAGTGGGCGGAATTAGTTGCTAGTCAACTAACCCAAATAACTACGAATGCAAATAAAATAAAATAACTGAAAATGAAAAGGTGGTGAAATTTATGTGGAAAAAAATGTGTTTACTTAGATTTCCTTACTCCCTAACTATCTTTTACCGGTTGATTAGTGTGTATTAATTGCGTGGATGACGGGTGTATTCCTTAATACCAATCGTGGGGTGGCGTACGTACTTCCCCAACTCTACAAGCTCCTACTTCACTCCTATGTCGAGCCGGCTAGGAAGCTCCTAACATGGGATCACTAGAATTCGCTTGTGCATTAAATACAACCATAAAAACCTTTAGTACGCATTGGTTCATGTTTCTTAAGACGTTCAAGCAAGTTACCGAATAGGAAGTTAGCCAGTTTTCTTAAGCCTAACATAGATGAACAATCATCCAATACAACTAATAACACACTAATAACCAATAATCAATAGCTAGGTTTCATTAGATCTAAGCAAACACAAAGATAACCTAGCCTAACATGTTAAACAAAAGACAAGAACAAGATAGAATCAAACAACACATAGACATATTGAATGATTAATTGATAACTTATCTTCAATGCAACATGGAAGATCTCAAGGCAAAAAGCCTTGAAAAAGCTGCTAAATTCGTCTTAGGGTTTTCACACACAAAGTTCCACAATAATTCCACCACTAATGACAAAAAATTGCAAAACTATATATAGACTTTCAGATCTGACGGCGTCACGTTATGGAGTGTGACGCGGTCACCTCGCCGCTTTTAGGGTTCCCGGATGGCCTTCTTGACGCCGTCCCTCTTTAGCTCTCCAAAATCCGTTTTGGCTTATCAAGGCTTGACGCCGTCAGAATTAGGCGTGACGCCGTCCCTCTTTAAATTAAGTCGTGACGACTTTGATCACTCCAAAGGGTGACGCCGTCAGAATTCCCATGCAAATTTCTCTGGCTTATCATGAGTAATTTTCACATCCACCTTTTTCTTGCCAAGCCATGACGCCGTCCAGGGCAATCCCTGACGCCGTCAAAGGTAACTTTTAGCCGATTTTGAGACTTTGTCGTTTTCTTCACTTTTATGCTCCAAAAACGTCCAAAATGCTTCCTTTTCCAGATTTCTTCCCAAAAGTACCTAAAATGACAAAAGGAACGATTTAGGGCAATATTTGATCAAATGAATACGATTTAGGGCTTAAATGACCCCTTAAAAGCGGTACACTTTTCGCTTCATCAAATACCCTTACACTTGAGATTTGCTTGTCCTCAAGCAAATGCGCTTTTATTCTAATCAAAATACAAGTTAGGGGTCATTTAATGCTAATATAAAAGTAATTGCAACAAATAGTCGTTCCACTTTAATCATAATAAGCACGGAGATTACAAACTAGCACCTCACAAGTAGTGTTTAGATACTCACATCTCTCAAGTGTCATCAAAATAAATCTCATAAATGAAAACGGATAATATCTCTCACTACCTGTCATAGCAAATAGATTACCATAGGCTTGGGAAAGGATCGAAAACCTCTTCCACTAGGCGTAAGCACCTAAGATAAACTATCAAAGAGGGCTTTTAAATGGGTTATAACGTTAGGTGTAGGGATATGATAAACACGGTTTTGTTGGATAAGGGATATTTTACTGGTGGCGAGTTAAAGATCTTGATTAATTACATGTACTATACAATTTTGCTAAGCCAAGACTCGACTCAATCTTAAGCTAAAAACAAAATAACAAAAACATAAAATAAACATAAAATGAAACGGGATGGTAGTCCGTATGTTTTTTCTATTTTTCTTTTTCTCATTTTTTTGTATTTTTCTTGATTTTTTTTTTTTTTTTTTTTTTTTTTTTTTTCATACACTCTTGCCCTACCATCCAAAATAATACATCATAGGGGCATTGCATTCCCCTTACACTTGAACTTTTACATAACTTTACAAATAACTATTCTAATGACTCGAATTAAGATAATCGAAACACTTGGAGTACTTTTAAAATATTTAGCACATATGGGGGTAATAAATGATGTTCTTCCCCATTACTCCATTACACTAGTACTTTACCCATGAGTCCCAATCGTCCCAAAACAATATGTACAAGGATATGACTCGACTTAGCAACCATGTAATCAACTAGATAATTAACTTGGGTTTAAACAAATGTTGTCACAATAATGCACTAAAAATGAGTGCATACAAGGTAGGCTAAGGCGATTTGGGTGTACATTTTAGTGGGGCGTAACAAATTCTTCCTTTAAGTAAAATGCTTAAAGGTCGAAACGAAAAGATAGGCTCTGAGGGGTGTACTAGGGGTATCGTGTACTAAAAATGAGTACAACGCAAAGGGTGTGGGAGAATTACTTGACCAATGTTGCCAAAGTAATTATAACAAAAACACAGGTGTAAAACAATGGGTTAATCCTAATGCCTCTTATCATGTAGTAAATCTAACTACACGAATGTAGTCTCACTTGTGGCCTCGGAATGGTCCTAACGCAAGTTCTAGAATCTAAGTGCTACCGGTACACACATCATAGCATAAATGCTTTTCCTACCAATTCTAGGGGCGAACCTCACATATTTGGGGGTGGAAAATTTTTCTAGTGGTACGGTTTTTTTGTGCTAGTCATATAACTCCTATCCGTGAGACGCTCATTAGAACTAAAGCTTTACTCCTAAATGTTGTAAAAAAATTTAAATTTGGCACTAAAATTACCCTAACAGGTATTTATCTCAGTTTTATTACACATTTACTATTAAACAAACAAAAATCAAGCGTAATAGCATTCTCTAATCGTACTTTTACCCCCCTTACACTTAAGATGAACATTGTCCCCAATGTTCAAATAACAAATGTAAAAGTAAAAAAGTAAAAGAATGAAATCAAATACTCCCCTAATTCGCTCGGTGGATAATGAAGTAACATGGTTAAATCTTCTTCCAAGAGAATGTAAAAGCTCCAAGACTAATGCATCACCAAAAGCTTGATCCAACAAACATTTCCTTGTCCAAAATAACCTGTTAAACCTGAGAAAACAAACACGAAAACCTGCATAACATCGGCGGGATAAACTCTATATATAAGGATATAATGCTTGTGGAATGATAATTTTGCAGATTCCTGGAGATTATAAGTTATAGATTTAATAAAAACTTTTTATGAAAACAAAACTTTCAAAAATTTTCAGAAAATTAAACCTGACGCGTCAGGCTGTAAATCCTGACGCCGTCAGAAATGATCTGACAGAATTCTCATGTTACGTTTCCGGAAAATTTTTGGAAAAACCTATACCTTACTTCCTGGAAATCCTGCAAAACATCATTATGACTCGATACAAGCATTTGACTCAAACAAATACTAATATGTATGTTCATTTAATATTATTACGATTCATGTTCATTTGTGTTCTAATAAACCGATTTAGATTTCCCTTACACTTAACTTTTGCAAAATACCTTTATATGTAGTTAAGACGAAGTTAAAAACAAGATAAAGCATTTTCACAAATTAGTTTTTAACATGAATCAATAATAATAAAACTTAAACACACATACGGAAACAAATAAAATCAAACAAACAAAGAAACAAACACACAAAGCAAATAAAACTTGGGTTGCCTCCCAAGAAGCGCTTTTCTTTATTAACGAGTCTTGTAGCTAGACTCATAGTCCTTCTATCCAATGTAAGTGAGTTCGTCATCGAGGACGTCTTTAGGGTTAAGCTTGGATTGAAGTTTCCTATTGGTCCGCTTAGTACAATATATCTTTTCAAACTTCTCTCCATCCGGGTCATACAATGTCATCTTAATATGCCATGACCCATCTCCATCTTTGGGTGGTTTGTCCCAATTCCACTTATGATCATCTTCCTCACAAGTCCACTTATTCATTCCTAGGTTAATTGGCAAAACTCCTAGGAAATCAATCATCTTTCTAAAAACTAGAGAGTCTTCAAATGGATCCAATTCGGTGTCCCTAGCCAAGAGTTGTTCTACCGTATGTGTTCGGTTCACAAAGTCCTCTTCTAGGTAAAATGTGCGTTGGGGTCCTATGAAGTCTCTATCAATCCAAGGTCCATATCTAGATGGTCTCCTATTTGATTCTAACCAATGTGGTGTTGGTTCATCACTAGTATCATAGGCATGTTTCTTAACATCATAGACTGACCAAGTATCTCCTTCTCCTACCGCTATCTTGGATTCCTTACAATCAATCATAGCACTAGCGGTCGCCAAAAATCCTCTGCCTATCAACAAGGGGCATGTAGGGTCGCTAACCATATCAAGGACGTGGAAATCGGCTAAAATGGTTAGTTTTCCAATGTGTACTAACACGTCCTTAACTACTCCAACCGGGTAAGCAACACTTCCATCCGCTAAGCCTATTATCACCTCGGTTTCTTCAAGTTTTCCTAGTTTTAGAGAGGTGTAGAGAGGTAACGGAAGTAGGTTAAGGCTTGATCCAAGATCGGCTAATGTGTCATAAGCCTCCGAATTACCGATCTTGCAAGGTAGAACAAATAAGCCCGGATCATCTAACTTCTTAGGTAGCTTGTTTTGAACAAAGGCGGTCCCTTTTTCGCCTAACTTGAGCTTCTTCTCATCCAACTCATCAACAACCGGACTTTCAAGGTGGAGCTCCTTGAATTCTTCGTCAAGGTTTTGAGTGGGAGGTGTTTCAACTATGACTTGGGTTTGTTTGAAACACGAGCTCATGGAATTGACCGAATAATATTGTGGACAAGAACTAGGAGACGAAACCGATGAAATGGCGTTGACGTTTAGTTTCGGGTTCTTGACCGTGTTGCTAGGGAGTGCTCCCATTTCTCGGTCATTGAGGGCTTTCAACAAAGTGTCAATCTTATTGGTCATCTCGCTTTGTTTTTGTTTGAAATCGGCTTCAAACTTGGCTAAACGAGCTTCTTGAGATGCCATAAATTGAGACATCAATCCTTCAAAGTTATTGGTACTACCATTGCCAGAAGGATTGTTGTTGAAAGTACGGTTCGAGTTGGAACCGCTTGATTGGAAACGATTAGGTGGGTTGGAAGAATTGGTTTGTTGTGCGTTTTGGTTTTGTTTCCACCTAAGGTTCGGGTGATTTTTCCATGAGGGGTTGTATGTATCACCGTAGGGGTTTGGCTCGGGTTTGAAAGTGTACTACTTGTCTCCCGCTCCGTTGGTACGCGAGGATGCGTAGTCCATAAAAGCTTGTTCGGGGAGTTCCATGCAATCACGAGTGTCGTGGGGACCACTACATAATTCACATGAAGAAGTGATTTTGTTCACTTGGCTTGAGGGTTTAGGAGCCTCGTAGGATTTCATAAGAAACTTGACTTGGTCTTCGAGTTCTATGATCTTACGGTCGGAAGTGCTTGAATTGTTCGAAGGCAAAGATATTGCCTTGACCGTTTTATTCAAATCACGGGGATCACTCCAACTTTCGTTGTCATATAGAGCAAGATCCTCTAGGAGAGCCCATGATTGTTCCGCACCTAGATCACGTAGCTTACCACCGGTCGATTGGTCAATGGTTTGCCTCATGTAGAGATTGATATGGTCATAGAAGATTTGGACTTGGAGCCAAAGTTCTATGCCATGGTGAGGGACTTTTTGGAGTAAGTCCTTGAATCGAGTCCATGCCTCGTAGAGGGTTTCGCCTTGACGTTGTTGGAACATCAAGATATCATTCCTTAGCTTGGTAGTTCTTCCCGGTGGGAAAAACTGAGCAAGGAAACGAGTGGTGAGATCATCCCAAGAGGTGATGGATCCTGCGGGTTGACGTTCTAGCCATTGACTAGCTTGGTCCCGCAAAGAGAATTGAAAGAGACGCAGTCGGGTCGTCTCTCGAGTGGCAACATCAAGGTCTATAGAATCAATGATTTTGAGAAAGTCCTTGAGATGTTGATTAGGATCTTCAGAACGAAGTCCATGGAATGCGCATCCGCTTTGCACCAACCGGATGGTGTCGGATCGCAAGGGAGTGGCATTGGCTCCTTGAGTGAGCTCAATGGTGTTTCGATAGCCATGGTGGCTAGGACGGGAGTACTCTCCTAAAGTACGGGCTCTAGGAGGTGGTGGTTGTTGTGGTGGGTTGTTGGGATCGAGGATATTACCACCTTCCATGATGTCGGATGGTAATGGTTACGAACAAAGAAACGCAGAAAAAAGATAGACTAAAGAAGACCTAGAAAAATAAAATAAAAATCTCACTAGAAAGGAATCTAGTGAGTAGACCTATAAAATAAAAATTCAACCTAAACAATAACTATTCCCCGGCAACGGCGCCAAAAACTTGATGCGTGGTTTTGCAACCTTACAACAGGTTTTACCTCTCGAGGGATCTCAAGAGGCTTACAACCCCACCAGGCAGTGTACCTGACCGATGTAGTATAGTGTAGTGGTAAGTACGGGGGATTGATCGTTCTCCACAGGGAATAGTGTTCGTTAGTATGAAAAACTACTCTAATAGGTCTAAGGGTGAGGGAAGATTCTTTTTATGTTTTTTATATTTTTTTATGAAAGCAAGTAAAATCTCGGGTTTGAAAGAGTGGGCGGAATTAGTTGCTAGTCAACTAACCCAAATAACTACGAATGCAAATAAAATAAAATAACTGAAAATGAAAAGGTGGTGAAATTTATTTGGAAAAAAATGTGTTTACTTAGATTTCCTTACTCCCTAACTATCTTTTACCGGTTGATTAGTGTGTATTAATTGCGTGGATGACGGGTGTATTCCTTAATACCAATCGTGGGGTGGCGTACGTACTTCCCCAACTCTACAAGCTCCTACTTCACTCCTATGTCGAGCCGGCTAGGAAGCTCCTAACATGGGATCACTAGAATTCGCTTGTGCATTAAATACAACCATAAAAACCTTTAGTACGCATTGGTTCATGTTTCTTAAGACGTTCAAGCAAGTTACCGAATAGGAAGTTAGCCAGTTTTCTTAAGCCTAACATAGATGAACAATCATCCAATACAACTAATAACACACTAATAACCAATAATCAATAGCTAGGTTTCATTAGATCTAAGCAAACACAAAGATAACCTAGCCTAACATGTTAAACAAAAGACAAGAACAAGATAGAATCAAACAACACATAGACATATTGAATGATTAATTGATAACTTATCTTCAATGCAACATGGAAGATCTCAAGGCAAAAAGCCTTGAAAAAGCTGCTAAATTCGTCTTAGGGTTTTCACACACAAAGTTCCACAATAATTCCACCACTAATGACAAAAAATTGCAAAACTATATATAGACTTTCAGATCTGACGGCGTCACGTTATGGAGTGTGACGCGGTCACCTCGCCGCTTTTAGGGTTCCCGGATGGCCTTCTTGACGTCGTCCCTCTTTAGCTCTCCAAAATCCGTTTTGGCTTATCAAGGCTTGACGCCGTCAGAATTAGGCGTGACGCCGTCCCTCTTTAAATTAAGTCGTGACGACTTTGATCACTCCAAAGGGTGACGCCGTCAGAATTCCCATGCAAATTTCTCTGGCTTATCATGAGTAATTTTCACATCCACCTTTTTCTTGCCAAGCCATGACGCCGTCCAGGGCAATCCCTGACGCCGTCAAAGGTAACTTTTAGCCGATTTTGAGACTTTGTCGTTTTCTTCACTTTTATGCTCCAAAAACGTCAAAATGCTTCCTTTTCCAGATTTCTTCTCAAAAGTACCTAAAATGACAAAAGGAACGATTTAGGGCAATATTTGATCAAATGAATACGATTTAGGGCTTAAATGACCCCTTAAAAGCGGTACACTTTTCGCTTCATCAAATACCCTTACACTTGAGATTTGCTTGTCCTCAAGCAAATGCGCTTTTATTCTAATCAAAATACAAGTTAGGGGTCATTTAATGCTAATATAAAAGTAATTGCAACAAATAGTCGTTCCACTTTAATCATAATAAGCACGGAGATTACAAACTAGCACCTCACAAGTAGTGTTTAGATACTCACATCTCTCAAGTGTCATCAAAATAAATCTCATAAATGAAAACGGATAATATCTCTCACTACCTGTCATAGCAAATAGATTACCATAGGCTTGGGAAAGGATCGAAAACCTCTTCCACTAGGCGTAAGCACCTAAGATAAACTATCAAAGAGGGCTTTTAAATGGGTTATAACGTTAGGTGTAGGGATATGATAAACACGGTTTTGTTGGATAAGGGATATTTTACTGGTGGCGAGTTAAAGATCTTGATTAATTACATGTACTATACAATTTTGCTAAGCCAAGACTCGACTCAATCTTAAGCTAAAAACAAAATAACAAAAACATAAAATAAACATAAAATGAAACGGGATGGTAGTCCGTATGTTTTTTCTATTTTTCTTTTTCTCATTTTTTTGTATTTTTCTTGATTTTTTTTTTTTTTTTTTTTTTTTTTTTTTTTTATACACTCTTGCCCTACCATCCAAAATAATACATCATAGGGGCATTGCATTCCCCTTACACTTGAACTTTTACATAACTTTACAAATAACTATTCTAATGACTCGAATTAAGATAATCGAAACACTTGGAGTACTTTTAAAATATTTAGCACATATGGGGGTAATAAATGATGTTCTTCCCCATTACTCCATTACACTAGTACTTTACCCATGAGTCCCAATCGTCCCAAAACAATATGTACAAGGATATGACTCGACTTAGCAACCATGTAATCAACTAGATAATTAACTTGGGTTTAAACAAATGTTGTCACAATAATGCACTAAAAATGAGTGCATACAAGGTAGGCTAAGGCGATTTGGGTGTACATTTTAGTGGGGCGTAACAAATTCTTCCTTTAAGTAAAATGCTTAAAGGTCGAAACGAAAAGATAGGCTCTGAGGGGTGTACTAGGGGTATCGTGTACTAAAAATGAGTACAACGCAAAGGGTGTGGGAGAATTACTTGACCAATGTTGCCAAAGTAATTATAACAAAAACACAGGTGTAAAACAATGGGTTAATCCTAATGCCTCTTATCATGTAGTAAATCTAACTACACGAATGTAGTCTCACTTGTGGCCTCGGAATGGTCCTAACGCAAGTTCTAGAATCTACTTAGTTAAGTGCTACCGGTACACACATCAAAGAGTTTATTTTTCTTTAAACTTCACATTTTTATGTGACAAAACATTCTTACAAAAGTATTTTTGTAATTATAAAGAAATGTTTTAATAAGAAAATAAATTTGAATTTTTCTCCAAAAACTAGTTTTTCCGCCGAAATCAGATAAAATTTTCACCATACCAGGACAAAAATAGGAGCGTCTTAAGGTGACGGTCCCTTAAACAGGAGACGGTCCCTTATATTTACGGGACCGTCCAGTGTTTACGGGACCGTCCCTGCTCCTCCTGGTGCCTATAAATACTACACTATTCCATGAAGAAAAATTCACCTCTTGAGCACTAAAACTTTCTGTCTTCCTAAATCATTCTAAACTATCTTCTTTGATCACATTAACTTATTGTAAGTTGTTTACAAGTGATCACATCCATCCTACCTCAGAGTGCAAGAGAAGAACGCTCGCATTCGTCAAGAAATGAAGTGTTGAAGAATAGTCTTTCACCTCGTAACCTTTGTTACGTTTCTCTCCTTAATCTACATTCTTTGTATCTCAATTCTTGTGTAAGATCCGACTTGCGTGTAAGCTCAGAATCTTGTATTGTGTTGATTCGGACTTGGTGTTGGTTCGAATTGTGTAGTGTGTTAAAGTTGATATCGTGTGTGATATCGTGTAGATTGGTTCTAGCTAGGATTAGGACTCGACATTCCGCTTAGTGTCGTTAATTGGTGTACGGTTTGTTTCGCCATAAGGGAGCGTGTTGACATAGTCTTTGTGAAACTCTCGAGTGTGATACTCGAGGAGTGGAGTAGGGCGAAGAGTGATCTTCGTAGCCAAACCACTATAAATCTTCGTGTCTCGGTTTGATCGTTTCTTTCCTTTACCTTTACTTCTTAATTGTTGTGTTCATATATTGTTGTATTGATATCACATAAACTTCAAATCTAAAAGAATATCAAAACAAACTTGAAAAAGATTTTTTGAAAACGTAACTAAAACGGTGAAACTATTCAACCCTCATCCTGGTTTCTACAATTCGTATCAGAGAGGGCCACTTAATATTTTTAAAGTATACTGTATTTTAAAAACTTGAATCGATCAATGGATTTTGAAAAATATCAAGAAGGGCAATCTATGCAAAGACCACCACTTTTCGAAGCTGATAGCTTCATTTATTGGAAAACAAGATTCGAAACTTATGTGAAATCAAAAGATCTTGATCTTTGGCATGTTATTACAATAAGTAACTTTCAACCTATTGAACAAAACCCTGAAACCCAAAAGGATGAAATAGTTCCTTATGACAAACAAAGTGAAAACCTTAAAAAGAAATTGGCTAAAAACGATGAAGCAAAAATGGTTATTTATAATGCCTTACCAAAAAGGAATTTCAAATAATTTTTATGTGTAATACGGCTAAAGATATTTGGAAGACTTTGTTAGTCACCCATCAAGGTAATAATCAAGTCAATGAAAAGAAGATCGATCTTCTTGTCCAACAATATGTACAATTCGTCATTCCAGAAGACGAATCTATAGATAGTTCTTTTGCAAGATTTAATACTATAATTACTAGTATAAAGGCACTTGATGAAGGTGTTTCTGTCAAGAGTTGTGTTAGAAAATTTCTTAGGGCTTTACATCCAAAATGGAGAGCAAAGGTCATGACAATAGAAGAATCCAAAGATTTAGCTTCACTCTCACTTGATGAGCTCATCGGTAACCTAAAGGTTCATAAGCTAATCATCAAAAATGATTCCGAGATAGTCAAAAGCAAAGTAGAAAAGAGATCTCTTGCTTTAAAGGCTAAAAATGAATTAAGTGATGATGAAGACTCAAGTTCGGAAAGTGAAGACGAAGAGTATGCCATGGCGGTTAGAGACTTCAAGAAGTTCTTCAAACGAAGAGGTAGATATGTGAGACAACCGCGAGATGAAAAGAAAGCACCTCAAAAGAGTCGAGATGACAAATACGGGAAAAGTAAGAGAAGATGCTTTAGATGTGGTGATCCAAAACATCTAGTAGGAGAATGTCCTCAAAAGTAAAAGAACCAAAAGGCATACATCGGTGGAGCTTGGAGCGATAGCGATGAAGACACCAAAGATGAAACGTGTCTAATGGCCGGAACGTCAAAAGAGGTACCTCTCGAATCCGAACTCTTTAATGATGACACATCTTCTTTAGATTCATTTGATTTAGATAATGAGTATGATCGCATATGAAAAATGGGTCAAAAGATAATTTTCAAAAACAAATCTCTAAAATCTATTAAATCTAAACTAAAGAAAGAAATTTTGGAACTAAAAGATAAACTATCTAGACTCGAGAAAGGTAAAGAAATTGACGTCGAATGTAAATCGTGTCAAAACCTTAAAATTGAAAATGAGGAACTCAAAGAGGAAGCCTCAAAACTAAACAAATTTGAAAAGAGCACTCACTCTCTTGAACAAATGATAAATGCTCAAAAATTATTCGACAATAAAACAGGTCTAGGATATAATTTCTCTAAAGCATCAACAAGCGGGTCAAATTTGTAAAATCCAAGGTCGTCGAGTCTACTGGTGACGGTCCCCAAAACATGCCTGACGGTCCCGCAAATATGAAGGACCGTCCAGCATTTAAAGGACCGTCCACAGTAGTTGACTTTGTAAACTTGCCAAAATCTATTTTGGGTCCTGCACCAAAACATTTAACTATGATGAACACTAAAGTACCTATTGCGAGTATTAGAGAACTTAAACGTTTTTATAAACCATTACTAAAACCTGGAGTAGGATTTAAAAAACCAAAGAGTAGATCAAAACCTCCACCACCTACGAAAATAAATGTCTCCCAAAGAAAAACTAGACCAAGACAACCTAGAAAACAAAATTATCCAAACATGTATCCCACAACATGGAAAAATAATTTTCTACCTATAGGATTATACTCACCCCTTCAACATCCAAGTCAAATGCAACAAATGCATGGGATGTTTAATTCTAAAAACTTTGGACCAATGAGATATTGGGGACCATATGTTTGAGTTTTTCTGTGATATTATTAGATATGCTTGAGAATTGACTTGGAGCCCGACGAATGGATCAAAGATAGTGGATGTACTAATCACATGACGGGAAATCGTAAGCTTTTCTCATCATATCAATCATGCAATGGAGGTAATGCCACTTTTGGTAGTAAACACAAAGGTAATATCATTGGAAAATGTACGATCACTCATAACTCTCTTACTATCACTAATGTTGAGCATGTAGATAACTTAGTATTTAATCTTTTAAGTATTAATCAAATATGTGACAATAAGTGCAAAGTGATATTTTCCGAAGAAGGTAGTGAAATCATTAAGGATGGAAAAGTCATTGGCAAGGGTATTAGAAAAGGTGATTTATATGTCATGAAAATAGGAAATAGGTCTAGTGATAATATATGCTTGGCTACGGTTAGTGATAACTCTACATTGTGGCATAGAAGATTAGATCACACAAATATGCGTTTGTTACAATCATTAGCATCTAAGGATTTAGTTAGAAATCTACCAAAACTTAAGTTTGACCAACATTTCTGTGATGCTTGCAAAGTTGGAAAACAAGCTCACTCTAGCCATAAACCTAAGAATGTAGTCTCAACCTCTAGATGCCTAGAACTCCTTCACATGGATCTTTTCGGTCCTTCCGCCGTACAGAGCTACGGAGGAAATATCTACACCTTAGTGATTGTAGACGATTACTCTAGGTACACCTGGACTAGATTTCTTAAGAACAAGACAGAAGCCTTCGAGCAATTCAAAACATTCAGCAAGAAAATTCAAAATTAACTAGGCTGTTCCATAGTTTCCATTAGGACGGACCATGGTAGGGAATTTGATAATGAAGTGCAATTCGGAGTTTATTGTGATGCTAATGGTATTACTCACAATTTATCGGCTCCTCGCACTCCACAATCAAATGGGGTAGTTAAAAGGAAAAATCATACTCTACAAGAAATGAGTAGAACAATGTTAAACGAACAATCCATCCCTCAAAAGTTTTGGTGTAATGCCGTAGACACCTCCACATATATCCTCAATAGGATTCTTATTAGGCCAATCCTAGGAAAAACCCCATATGAAATCATGAGAGGTAGGAAACCTACTCTAGATTACTTCAAAGTGTTTGGAAGCAAATGCTTCATACTAAACACGAAAGACTATCTCACCAAATTTGACCAAAAGTCTTACGAAGGTGTATTCCTAGGATATTCCTAAAACAATAAAGCCTACGTAGTTCTCAAGAAGGAAACAATGACCATCAAAGCATCACTCAACGTGACATTCGATGAGAGTCCTCCCCCACCTAAAACACCACCTTTGGTAGATGATGATTTAGATGAAGAAAATGCCATCGAGGATAACAAGAAAAACTTAGGGATCAATAATGTGAATGAAACCACCAACATTAAGGAATCTAGAAATCACCCGTTGGACAACGTCATAGGAAATTTGAACCAAAGAACCCTTAGATCGCAAGCCCAAGATAAAAGCAACTTCTTTTGCTTTGTATCTATCATTGAACCTAAGAACGTAAATGAAGCATTGAAAGACGAATGTTGGATCATCGCAATGCAAGAAGAATTAAATCAATTCAAGTCTAAAGATGTTTGGGAATTAGTACCTCAACCTAAGTACACAACCATAATAGGAACTAAGTGGGTATTTAGAAATAAGTTAGACGAAAATGGAATTTTATCTAGAAACAAAGTTAGGTTAGTAGCACAAGGCTATAATCAACAAGAGGGAATTGATTATGACGAAACCTACGCACCCGTAGCTAGACTAGAGTCCATTAGGATATTACTTGCTTACGCTTGTGCGTTAGACTTTAAGTTGTTCCAAATGGATGTGAAAAGTTCATTCCTAAACGATTTCATCAATGAGGAGGTATATGTAGCACAACCTCTAGGATTCATCGAATTCGAGAAACCCGAGCATGTTATAAACTCAAGAAAGATTTGTATGGTCTTAAGCAAGCTCCTAAAGCATGGTATGATAGGTTAAAAGCTTTTCTTCTTAAACATGAATACTCAATGGGAATGGTACATAACACTCTTTTCACTAACAAGAAAGGATCAAACATCATCATCGTCCAAATATATGTCGATGACATTATATTCGGATCAACTTGTCAAGACATGTGTGATGAATTCTCAAAAATCATGCATGAAGAGTTTGAAATGAGCATGATGGGCGAACTCAACTTCTTCCTTGGACTTCAAATAAAACAATTAGAAGACGGAATATTCTTTAATCAATCTAAGTACATCAAGGAAATGCTTAAGAAGTTTGGATTAGAAGATACTAAACCTACAAAAACTCCCATGGCTAAGGACACAAAGCTCACCAAAGATGAAGAGGGTGAATCCGTAGATAGCACTAAGTATAGAGTTATAATAAGAAGTTTATTATACCTAACGAAAAGTAGGCCCGATATCATGTTTAGTGTCTCCCTTTATGCTCGCTTCCAAGAAGATCCCAAAACTTCTCACCTTGAAGCGGTTAAGCGTATCTTCCGATACATTAAAGGCACTATGCACTTAGGATTATGGTATCCTGAGGGGACCGTTATAGAAATCATAGTATATGCCGACTCTGATCATGCGGGAGATTATGTGGATTGAAAAAGTACTAGTGGAATTTGTACCTTCATGGATTGTTGCTTAACTTCTAGGTTCTCCAAGAAACAAACAACACTAGCTATCTCCACGACTGAAGCCGAATATGTAAGCGCTGGAAAGGCATGTCAACAAGCACTGTGGATGAAATAAGCTCTCGTAGACTATTGCATCACACTTGATGACATCCCAATCACGTTTGATAACAAAGGAGCCATAGACTTAAGTAAGAACCCCGTGCAACATTCTCGCACAAAGCACATAGAAATTCATCACCACTTTCTTAGGGATAATGTGTGTTGGGAATACGTCTAATTAATATAAAGTGTCAGTCATTAAGTTTTGTAATAGGTTGCTTAATATGTTAGGCTTATATGTTTGTAATTAATTCTAGGCTTATGTAGTAAGCCCATTGGCCTATGAATGAGTGATAGAAAGCCCATGTGGGGCGTTGCCCTAATCTTACACTATATATACATATGTAACCCTCTTAGGAGGGTGTTGGTTCATGTTATAGAATTTACTCTTTATCATTCATATAATACGTGTTCCTCCCATCTCTCTCTCTCTCTAGCTTTCTCTCACTAGATATACTTGTGTTGAATCATTATGGTATCCTAACAAGTGGTATCAATCGCCTAATAATTGCTTGAAGTGTGTTTTTTTTGGGTTACTCGTACCTTCTTTCTTATTTTCTTCAAATTTTTCGCGTTTTTCTTTGTTTCTTACACTCAAATCTTGAAGCTTGGAAAGTTTTAAGGTTGATATAGTGTTTAGAAACTTAGATATTGCATAAAGTCTAGTACTTTGTAGTTTAAATATCGTTTTCTACTTGTTTTTTTTACGTTCGTACCTTCTTACGAATAACCTCAAATTTCAACTTTAGTGTTAAAGGCCTAAACTTTATTGTTATTTACATGTTTTTGAAGAGATTTGACCAAAAGAAACTTGTGGAAATCGTATCTTTTATGCCTAAAACGTATTTTGAAAAATTTGGTCATTTTACGAATAAATGTTAAAGTTTACGAGTAAGTAGCAAAAACCCTTAGTTTACGCATAACCTCAGTCAAAACCCTTACTTTACGCATAAGCAACAATGTTTACGCATAAGTCTCCAATTTACGAATATGCGTGAATTTTCAGTTTCGTCAACGAGCAAAGGTTACTCAGTACTTCCCTAGCTCGGATAAGCTTGTGGAATACTTCGACTTGTGATATCTTTCAAGCTTGGATAAGTTTGAAAGGTTATTTGGTTTTTCTAAGTCTTACGACTAAGGACCAAAAACTTACGCGTAAGAACCTAATCTAATGAGTAAGGCCAACGTTTACGCATAAGATCATAGTTTACGCGTAAGATCTTAGATTACGCGTAAGATCAGAGTTTACGAGTAAGACCAGAGGTTACGACTCAGACCAAATTTTAAACTAAGGAAACCACATTTCAATTAACTACAAAGATCCATCATCCACACAAGTAACAACACATCAAAAATCATGTCTCATCCACCATACTTCATCTATTTTCATCAACAACAACAGTATCCTCAACAACAGCAGTATCCTCAACAACAACTACTCATGTAACAACATCAATTCTATCCACAACAACAACCATATCCTCAACAGTAACCAATGCAAACCTTCCCACTTCCTGCAAAACAACCACATTGGTTTGATCAAATGTGTGAGGCCATCAGCAGCCAACAATCTAGACATGAAGCTGGATCACTTGAAACACCACCAATGCTTACTCTTGGAAATTATGTTTAGTGGGCAAGTCGATTCTTAAAGTTCATAGAACTCAAGAAACCTCATGGTAAATATCTGAAAAAGGTTATACTTGAAGGTTCTTTCCAAATGCCAACTATAACAGTTCTAGGAGATGCAACTGCTATTCCTCCAAGACCTGACACCGTGACCCCTGTTCCTGAGAATCAACTAACATCAGAGCAAATACTTCACCGTGAAGCAGATGAACTTTCAATGTCGTATATTCTACAGGGTATACCTAATCCGATCTTCCAAAGCGTTGATGCTCCGAAAACAGCTAATGATATGTGGGAACACGTTCATCTCTTGATGGAAGGCACTGAACTAAACCAAGAAGACATGGAATCCAAACTTTACCTAGAAGATACAATGTTCATGATTGAATCAAGGGAGTCACTTGAATCTTATTACCATTGGTTCAAAAACATCATCAATGATCTGGACAGACACAATATTGTTTTACCAAGGATTGCAATGAATACTAAGTTTCTAAGTTGTCTTGGTCCAGATTGGCAAAAATATGTCACGTTTGTTCGCCAAGCCAAAAATCTTCACAATGCATCGCATGGGTTGTTGTATGATTATCTGAAGCACCATCAATCTGAAGTTGACAAAGATCGAGCTCTCAGTGGAACGTATTCACCTCCTGCACATCCAAACTCATTGGCACTGATAGCACAATCTCACTTTGTTCCAACTCCACAGTCAAACCATGCATTTTTCCAACAACAAATCACTTTTCCTACCCTCAACAAATCCCATCAACCCAACTCATTCCATATGAGTCGACACAGTAATCAACTGACAATCAACTAGTCCCCTATGACAACACTGACACCATGTTCTACACAAATACAAACAATGAAGAAGATGATACATTCAACTCTTTGAATCAAGGATTTGCACACATTGCCCGTGCCTTCAGTAAATTTTTAAACAAATCCAACAATCGTCTCCGCACTTCATCTAACACAAGGAATCAAGTTGTTGTACAAGATGGACGGGTTGAAATACAGAATCGTAGTTATGGAAGAACGGGATCAGGAGGTTATATGGGAAATTCAGGAAATGGACAACGGTTTAATGCAAATGGTGGAAATAGGAACAATACTAGTGCACCTCAGAGAAGGGTTGAAATTGTTGAAACTATGAATACTGAAACTGGGAACACGATGGTTAAGTGCTATAACTACAATGGGAAGGGTCATCTGGCTAATGCATGTCCTAAACCTAGAGTCAAAGGATGTGAATTTCATAAGCATGCATTACTTCTAGCTCTAAAGGATGAATCAGGAGGAACTCTGTTGGGAATTAAACTAACAGTTAGTACTTCCAGGCATAAATTAGTACTGCTGAACATTCGTTCAAGATGGATCGTGTTTTGGTTATACACTAACAGTACTAAGTAAGTTAGTACTGCTAGAACATGAAGTTAGCACTGGTTATAAGATGAAGACAGAATCGTGCATAGATAAATATAGAATAGATATGATGTATATCTTATTAAGATAGATTGATACGTATAATAGTTTACATGTATAGGACTCCTTATTCTATAAAATGAGATCCTTGGTTAGGGTTTTGATATATCGGTCATACATATTATTGTAAGAGCTTCAAGGTTGTCGAACCCTAGTGATATTCAAGATCACTCGTAATATATTGAAGCTAATCGTTTGGTTAAACATTGTGTTCTTACCTTTACTGTTACATTCACACAATCACATACATTACCAAACACAAAATCTTCTAAGTGTTAGCTAGTAAATTCCGCGTGCTAGTTAACATTAACTCAAAGTACGTTCAACACAAGCCGTGTGTTTAGATCCGGTTAAGTGGTATCAAAGCCAGGTTCTGATACTTTAAATTAGAAGATCCAAAAGTATTTACTCTCTTGTAACTAAGAAGATGGACATGGAGACACCACAAACCTCAATCCTTGCCAAACTCCCCATGTTAAAACAAAACGAATATGATCTATGGCGGCTCAAGAATTGAGCAATATTTCATGGTGCAAGACTATGCATTATGGGATATCATAATCAATGGTGATTCCTTTAAACCTACTATTTCTGAAGAAACACATGCTGATGGTTCCAAGACCACAAAGCTTAACACTGAGCCTGTTACTAATGATGAAAGAATAAAGAAGAAGAATGATCAAAAGGCTAGGAATTTATTACTCATGGCAATTCCTAATGACCAAGTGTTAAACTTTAGCTACTATGAGACTGCTAAGACCCTTTTTGAAGCAGTTGTGGAGAGATTTGGTGGTAATGAAGCCACCAAGAAAGCACAAAGAACCCTGCTCATGCAGAGTTATGAGAACTTTAGTGCCTCAAGCACTGAAACACTTGATCATATCTTTAATAGACTTCAAAGGATTGTTAGCCAGCTTACTGTTTTGAAAATTGTGATTCCACAAGAAGATCTGAATATGAAGTTTCTAAATAGTCTAGCTGCTGAGTGGAACACCTATGTAGTGGTCTGGAGCAACAAGCCTGAGTTGGAGAAGATGACTCTCAATGAATTGTACAACAATCTTAAGATTGTTGAACAAAAGGTGAAGAAAGGAGGAAGCATCAGTACTAGTTCTGGAAACATAGCATTCTTATCATCTTCCAGTAATAGCAGTCCTGAAGATGTTGAAGCAGTTGCTACTGATAGCCCTACAGTTAGTACTGCTAGTGTAAAAACTAGTACTGCTAACTTGAGTGATCAGACTATATATGCCTTTGTATCGGAGCAATCCAATGGGTCTCAAATCTACAATGAAGACCTTCTTCAGATTGATGAAGATGACTTGGATGCCATGGACTTTAAGTGGCAGATAGCTTTGTTGAGTATTATGATATAAGTCAGTTGCACCCCCAAATAGATAAATATTTGTACCTCCAGGAATAGACTTAGCTCATACTGGTTTAGAAGAGTTTAAAGATATTGAGTTTCCTGGATATGGTCCAAAAATCAATGAGAGTCCTATTAAATTTGTTAAGGCTGAGGATTCTTTTGTGAGTGCTAGTGAGAAATCACTTTATGAGAATAAGATGTCCTCTGGTAGGGACTCAGATGCTCCAACTATAGAGGATTAGACATCTGAGGATGAGGATGATCAGGTTAAGGTTAAACTTGATGTTGTTAAGGTAGAAGTTAAACATGCTCCTAAAGTGGTTAAAACTGAAAACATAAAACCAGTTAGGAATAATGTTAGATATGCTGAGATGTATAGGTCTACACATACATCATCAGTTCCTAGGGGCAATAAAAGGAACTGAAATAACTTAAAATCTAAACAACTAGGAGAAGAGTTTGTTATGCAGAACAAATTATGTTTTGTATGTGGTAACTTTGACCATTTGGCTGCTTATTTTAATTCAAACCCATGGAAAAAGAGGGTTTTTGGAAATTCAAGGGTGTATGGGAATACTAATGCTAGGGTAAAACAAAACAGTCCAACTAGATTGTCTAACCCTAATGTGAACCATAAAATGACACCTAGAGCAGTTATGTTAAAGTCTGGCATTAAACCAGTTTCTACTGCTAGACAAAACAAGTGGTTTAATAACAAACAAACTGTTTCAAGTGCAAAACCATTTTCAAATCATGCACAAACAGTTAAAAGGCCCTTTTATAAGAAAACATCTTTGAGTAATAAAAAATGGGTGCCTAAAGTTAAACCAGCAGTTCCAACTGCTAGGACAGCAGTTTGTACTGCTAGACCAGCAATTCCTACTGCTAGGCATATGAGTGTTAAGGGTCAATGGGGCAATGCTGTGAAGGCCTCAGCACGTTGGGTAAGGAAACCTACCAAACCCAATGGTGCATCAATGACTTTCAATAAGTATTCTTATATTGATGCACGAGGTAGATCCAAGTCAGTGATGGCTTGGGTCCCCAAAAGGAACTAACCAACTTATACTGTGGAGGAACATTAACAAATGACGGAGGAGATAGAGGATACTCAGATAGTGGATGTTCAAGGCACATGACTGGTAACATGTCATACCTTTCAGATTTCATAGCTTTAGATGGTGGACCTGTTATCTTTGGAGGTGGAGTTGGTGGTAAGATTACTGGTAAAGGTGTAATTAAAACTGGTAATCTTGACTTTGAAAATGTGTATTTTATACCAGAGCTAAAGTACAACCTTTTTAGTGTATCACAAATTTGTGATAAACAGAATAGGTTCCATAGGGGAAAGATTGACCAGACTCTTTTTATCAAAAAGAACAAAGGTGATATTCTATTGGTTCAAGTCTATGTGGATGATATCATCTTTGGTTCTACTAAGAAGGAAATGTGCAAAGAGTTTGAAAAGCTTATGAAGGATCAGTTTCAGATGAGCTCTATGGGTGAGCTTACTTTCTTTTTGGGACTCCAAGTGAAGCAGAAATCAGATGGAATATTTATCTCTCAACATAAATATGTAGCTGAAATTTTGAGAAAGTTCCAATTTACAGATGTTAAAGCTGCAAGTACACCTATTGATAAGGAGACACATTTACTATTGAAAGATCACATTGGTGAAGCTGTGGATGTGCACATGTATAGATATATGATTGGGTCCTTGATGTATCTCACATCATCCAGGCCTGATATTATGTTTGCCGTATGTACTTGTGCAAGATTCCAAGTTAATCCCAAGGTGTCTCATCTGACTATAGTGAAGAGAATCTTTAGATACCTTAAAGGTCAACCTAATTTAGGTCTGTGGTATCCTAAAGAATCTGCATTTGATCTGGTGGCATACTCAGATTCTGATTATGCTGGAGCAAGTATGGATAGAAAATCTACAACTGGTGGTTGTCAGTTTCTGGGATGCAGATTAATCTCATGGCAGTGCAAAAAGCAAACTATGGTGGCCACTTCTACCACAGAAGCTGAATATGTGGCTGCAGCAAGTTGTTGTGCTCAAGTTCTTTGGCTTCAGAATCAATTGCTTGATTATGGGTATAATTTCTTGAATACAATAATTTTCATAGACAATAGCAGTACAATGTGCATAGTTAAAATTCCAGTTTAACATTCAAAAACTAAACATATTGAGATTAGACATCATTTTATAAGAGATTGTAATGAAAAGAAGTTAGTTCATGTTGTTAAAATTCATACTGATGACAACTTTGCTGACTTACTAACTAAAGGTTTTGATGTGACAAGGTTTCAGTACTTGGTAACAGGTATTGGAATGCTTAATCCTTGAAAATTCGACGTCTAAGTGTTTTTGTAATAAAAAGGATTTTGTACTGCTAGGTGTGTCTGATGAAACTCCTGTGTATAGTTTGTACTGCTTGAATAATTTTTGGTACTGCTTATCTTAACTGTTAGTCATTTTTGCTAACTGTCAAAAAGGAAATACTTTGTTGTGTGTTTTCTTTGGTCTTGGACTAATATTTGCAGGTTAAGAAAGCAATTTGAGGTGGACTATGTGATGTTTTAGAAAGTATGGTGATTTGAAATTCAAGTGTGAGATCTTGTCACACAACAAATGGTAATTGGTTCACCATGTCTAATCCACATAAGAACCAACTAGTCCAGATCAAACGGTTTCTGGTAAAGACTAATCAAATCCGTTTATGGTTGATAGTTTACAAAAAACTATATGGTTATCAACTCACCATATCTCACAGTGAAGACTTGGCTAGTCCAAAGCAAATGGCTATTGGTAAAGACATATCAAATCCGTTGATAGCTGATAGTTTGCTAAAAACTATAAGTGGGCAAAAATGTTTTTTTTTAAGTCCACATTGAGTTTATCTTGATCTCTGAAAATTTTTGCTAAATAGTTTGTACTGCTAGTTCCAACTAGTTTGTACTGATGGTTTGAACTTGGTTTAAAACTAAGTTTATGCTCTATGATTCACCTCTCTCAGAAGGTTACACATCTGGAAGTGTTGAGAGCAGCTTGACACTACTCTGTATTGATGGAAACTTGTACAAATTGTCATAATGGAGGCTGTTCAAATTCATGTGATTGTGAAGATTCTTCCAAACAGGGGAGGAATTAAAGTTTGTTCAGTTGCTGTGATGATGATTATCTGATTCAGGGGAGGATGAAATACTCAGGGGAGAAAAATATCAGAGAATGATGAAGATCAATGCTGGAGTATTTTCTGTTCAAGGTTTATTCAAAGCTAAGTGATTCAAGATTGAAGATAAGTGTTTGAAAGAATCCACCCCATCATCTACAAAGTTTAATTCAAGAAGAAACTTAATGATTTGCACAGAAATCATAAGTTTAGGGGAGGATTGTTGGGAATTAAACTAACAGTTAGTACTGCCAGACATAAATTAGTACTGCTAAACATTCGTTCAAGATTACACTAACAGTACTAAGTAAGTTAGTACTGCTAGAACATGAAGTTAGTACTGGTTATAAGATGAAGACAGAATCGTGCATGGATAAATGCAGAATAGATATGATGTATATCTTATTAAGATAGATTGATACATATAATAGTTTACTTGTATAGGACTCCTTGTACTATAAAAGGAGATCCTTGGTTAGGGTTTTGATATATCTGTCATACATATTATTGTAAGAGCTTCAAGGTTGTCGAACCCTAGTGATATTCAAGATCACTCATAATATATTGAAGCTAATCATTTGGTTAAATATTGTGTTCTTACCTTTACTGTTACATTCACACAATCACATACATTACCAAACACAAAATCTTCTAAGTGTTAGCTAGTAAATTCCGCGTGCTAGTTAACATTAACTCAAAGTATCTTCAACACAAGCCATGTGTTTAGATCCGGTCAAACCCTCATAGACAAAGAAAACAGCTTTATGGGTAATGCTTATTCAGATGATGAGATGGAGGATTTGGAAGCAAATGTAGCTGTGATGTTAATGGCAAATATGCAAGATCTTCACATGAGTGATACAGGCCCAGTGTATGACACTGATTGTCTGTCTCAGGTACCTAATCCACATACATGCCTAATACATGAAATTGCATCACCATCTGCATCTGCACCAGAGGAGGAACAAATTCTTCAAAATGATTCATTATTATCTACTCAAGATGATGAACAAATGAACACAGTTGTTACATTTGATGATGATGATCAAATTAACCCAGTTGTTACATTTGATGATCAAATTGATAACGATACCAATTATCAAATTGAACAAAATGAACCTTCGCCTGGTCCAGATCTAGAACTCATGTCCTTACTCTTGACCACCCAATCCCAAGTTTAAAAATGTAATGAAATCAACAAAACATTAAAAGCAAAAGTTGCATCATTAACTGCGGATCTTGAATGTTGTAAAATACAATTAACAAATTTTGAAACACAAGAAAAACGAGAAAAAAGTTTTGAAGTTTCATTTCAAAAGGCTTATGTCAAAGAACAAGAGTTACAACATCAAATACGAGAATTAACTGTTTCCAACAATAACTTGATTTCTAAATTGGAACAAGAAAAATTCAAACACAAACAACAAGTTGAACATCTCAATTCAGAACTTTTGAAAATAAAAACTGAGATGTCCACTTGCCAAGCTAATTTTTCTGAACACAAACAAAAGTCAAGGAAATGAATTGATTCTTACCTTGATGAAATTGTCGAATTAGAAAGCAAATTAAAAGAGTTTCAAAATGTTGTTTACAAAAAACTGGTGAGTCTATCACAACAATACAAAAGCTCACTTTAAAACAAAATCCCCAAGGTCATGGTTTTGCTCTTGGTGGTGATAAACCACGTTTTCTACACACATCACTCAAGGAAAATCCAAAGTTGTATAGTGCAGAACAGTTACTTGATGATTCAATTGTGCATATTGTTGTATATAATTGTGAGGAAGAACAGGAACAGGATGAAGAGAGTCGAACAATAATGAGCAACGTCACATATAAAAAACCATTTGATTATTCAAAATTGCCTCATATTTTTGACACCTTCATTCCTCAAAAGGATAAAACAGAACAACCATGGTTTGTCATGCAAATTCATGAATCTTCTTCTGATGTTGGTCCCGTTAAACTAGTGGCACAAATAAATGGCCCTTTACCAACCTCTGGTGAAATTGCACCACTGCCTAAACGATGTCTTGTACTTAGGTATTTTGATACGTTTATGGAAGACATCAAACTTTTTAGAACAAGCAATTGAACGTAACTCAGAGATAAAAGTTTCCACTTTTCAATCTGCTTACGAAATAGAAAAGAGAGAAAATTTTCAAACACAATTTTTACCATACGTTCAACATTTGCGTCTTTGTGCTACACACTGGGAACAGGAACTCCAAAAAGAAGTAACATCCATGATGAACATTTTCAATGCTACAGAGAACTCGATTTCCAAACAAAAACGCCGAAACAATGTTTTACAAAATGAAGCAGATCGACTCTTGGAAGATGTTCTAACTTCTGATATTATCTCTGTGATTATGAATTCTATTTATGAATCTTGCAATTCTATGCTTGTTGATAATCACACTGCTGACACTGAAACATTGAGACACAAAATTGAGACTTTAAAAAGAGAAAATGAGAGAATCATTAAACACAATGATGATGTCCAACGTAAACTTTCAACAGAAATTTTTCAACTTAATCAGAAGCTTCAATGTTGTCAAACTCAGAGTCTTTATTTTGAATTAAAATTGCAAAGTCAAAATGAAACAATGTCCTTTCAAAACAGTCACACATCCAAAGTTGAGAATCTTGATGATGAAAATGTTGTTTTAAAATGTCAAATTTTCAAATATGAAAAGGAAATCGAGCATTTAAAAATTGAGTACAAAACCATTTATGACTCATTGAAAATGACTCGATCTTAGCTTTTGAGGGAAAATGATGAATGTCGCCAAATTCGTAATGACACCGTTCGCTTAAATAGAGAACTCGATTAAAAAATTCAACAAAAGGATCACATCATCATTGAACTTAAAGAGAAAATTCAGTTACTAGAAAAAGGAAAGTTTGTTAACACAAATGTATTACACCTGTAATGTACAAAATGGACACAACATCTAGGTAAACATCCACTCAGACTACTAATTTGAATCCTTCCACTTCTACAGGAATAGTCCCCACTAATAGCGTTAGCAGATCAAAGCGTAAGAGCAACAAATGGAAGAATGGGATCTTGCAACGTAGAAGCGGAAAACTAGAAGCCCTAGAAGTAGAAGATTAACTTAGGAATTTGAATAAAACTCATGCCGCATCTGATTTAGATTCTAATTTGGCAAATTGTAATCGTACTATCAGTGTAACGAATGATGAACCTTTGAATGTTTTGAATATTAATGTATCTTGTGTGTTTTGTCGTAATAGTATGTTATCAGGTGATCATACAAAATGTGTATCTAACTCCCTTTTAACTCATAACAAGAAACGTACATCTGGTAGTACATCTAGGCCCACTATTGCTTCTAAGTCTGTGCTAGTAAAACTTCCAGTTGTAGTTTCTCAAAATGCCGTAGATACTCCCATAGTTGCGAAGACAAATCCTAAGATAGTGCAATCACCTAGCAAATTAATTAAAACAAAAGCACGAAATAGTTGGACATGGCAACGTTGGTTACAAAGGACACCTAGTTTTAAATGGATACCTAAAATTTTTAATGTGTGTTCTTCTAACCCAACGGAACCCACAAATTCTTTGGGTTCCACCCTTACCATTATTCCACCTTCGTCGTCTTCGTGTGATGCAGGTGATTCAAATCGTTCTATGGATTGTTGATAGCGGCTGTACCCGACATATGATAGGCAATCTCAAACTCTTTGTAAACTTTGTTTCAAAGTTCATTGGCACTGTCAGATTCAGGAACGATCACTTCGCTGCTATTATGGGCTATGAAGATTACGTCAATGGCAACATCAAAATTAGTCGTGTGTATTATGTTAAAGGCCTTGGTCACAATCTCTTCTCGGTCGGTCAATTCTGTGATGGGGATTTGGAAGTAGCTTTTAGGGAGAAAACATGCTTTGTTCGTGTTTTACAAGGAAGTGATCTAATGTCAGGCACTTGTGGAACAAGTATTTACACAATCTCAATGTCTGATATGATTGCTTCTTCTCCAATATGTCTGCTCTCCAAAGCAACTTCGACAAAATCATGGTTATGGCACAAATGAATTTCTCATTTGAACTTCAAAACCATGACTGAACTTGCACGTCACAAGCTAGTCGACGGTCTTTCAGGATTCCGTGTTTCCAAAGATCACTTATTTCCCGCATGTGAACAAGGAAAAAGCACTCGTGCAAGCTTTCCCTCAAAAACTGAACCTAGTACTGATCACGTACTTCAACTACTTCACATGGATTTGTGTGGCCTGATGTGCGTGCAGATGATTAACGGCAAACGTACATTCTTATAATCGTTGATGACTACTCTAGATGGACTTGGGTTTATTTTCTCAGAAGTAAAGATCAAGCTCCTCCTATAATCATCACCTTTCTTAAGAAAATTCAAGTTCAGCTTCGTAATACGGTCAGAAAAGTTAGAATAGACAACGACACTGAATTCAAGAATCAAACTCTTCGAGCTTACTTTGAAGAAGTAGGAATTGAACATCAAACATCCATTGCAAGAAGTCCAGAACAGAATGGGGTTGTTGAAAGACACAACAGGACGTTAGTGGAAGCTGCAAGAACGATGTTGATTAATGCTCAACTTCCGGATTACTTATAGGCTGAAGTTGTCTCGACTGCATGCTATACTCAAAACCGTTGTATGATCAACCAACGCCACCGCAAAACACCTTATGAGCTTGTCCATAATCGAAAACCGAATATTAAATACTTTCATGTATTTGGTGCTCTTTGTTACCCAAATAATGATCATGAAAACCTTGGCAAACTCAAAGCTAAAGCTGACATCAGTGTGTTCATTGGATACTGTGAAAACTCTAAACGCTTTCGCATATGGAATCGTCGTACTAGAGAAATCGTGGAAACCATTCATGCTAATTTCGATGAGCTTACTGAAATGGCTTCTGAGCAAAACAGCTTAGGACCCGCAACCAACCGTCTAAACTTTCCTGATCAATCAGCTGCACCTCTTTCGCTAAACCTTCAAGAATTGGAAACCTTGTTTGCTCCATTGTTTGATGATTCTTGCATGTCGTGCACCAGATGTATCAAATGTTTCTGCTGCACCACCTGATAATATTCCTATACCTGATACATCTGCACCAACTACTACAACCATTGCAACAGATGCACCTCCAATTGAATCGCCGAGAATAGTAGAACAAACCACTTCCAGCACTGAAAATACAGCTGATGATCAACCTGAACAAGAAGTACCCGCACCTACAGATTATGATGGAAATACCTTCTTCAATCCATTTTCTCCGGTTCCAATCATTCCCGTTATTGCAGAGTCGTCTACACACAACTTTGAGCCGTCTAATATGCAGACTCTTTTTCAACATTACCCTTCAACATACAAATGGACAAGAGATCAGCCCTTAGCAAATGTGATTGGTAATCCAGATAATCCAGTCGTGACATGACAAAGACTTCACATGGATGGTGAAACATGCATTTATACTCTTACTGTCATTCAAGCTGAACCAAAGAACATTAAAGAAGCAATGACTTATGACAATTGGATTGAATCACAAGAAGAACTCGATCAATTCAAACGTCTTTAAATCTGGGAATTGGTAGAAAGACCCGATGGAGTCTATGTTGTCGGACTTAAATGGATTTGGAAAAACAAACTTGATGCTGATGGAACAATAATTCTTAACAAATCGCGTCTGGTTGCCAAAGGCTTCAACCAAGAAGAAGGTATTGATTTTAAAGAATCCTTTGCACTAGTGGCTAGACTTGAAGCTGTCCGAATGTTTCTGGCGTATGCTATCTACAAGAGCATCATCGTTTATCAAATGGACGTGAAAACTGCATTTCTGAATGGGCAACTCTGTGAAGAAGTGTATGTCACTCAACCAGAGGGCTTCATCGATCCAGATCATCATAATCATGTGTACAGACTCAAGAAAGCCCTTTACGACCTTAAACAAGCCCCGAGGGAATGGTACGATAAACTGTTCGCATTCTTACTTGCTAATCACTTTACCAAAGGATCAGTTGATCCCACACTATTTATTCAAAGACACGGGGAGGACATCTTAATTATTCAAATTTATGTTGATGACATCATTTTTGGTTCAACACATAAAAAGTACTCAAATGCTTTTGCAAAACTAATGAAACAAAACTTTGAAATGTCCATGATGGGTGAACTAAAGTTCTTCTTAGGACTTCAAGTTCATCAATCCCCCCGTGATATTTTTCTAAACCAGTCCAAATATGCTCTTAAGATTTTAAAGAAACATGGCACGACAAGTTGTGATACTTATAATACCCCTATGTCTGCCTCATCACCAAAGCTGGATGCTAATTTACATGGGACACCAGTTGACCCTACAAAATACCAAAGTATTATTGGGTCTCTCATGTATCTAACAGCCAGCAGACCAGATATCGTATTTGCCGTATATCTATGCTCCCGTTATCAGTCAAACCGGACTGAAAGACACCTCTCTGAGGCTAAAAGAATCCTTCAATATATAAAGGGAACCATTAACTTGGGAATCTGGTATCCGAAGGATTCTGGTTTTGAACTAACAGCTTTTTCAGATGCTGACCATGCAAGTTGTTTAGATACACACAAAAGTACTTTTGGTGGTGTTCAGTTTCTTGGAGATAAGCTAGTATCTTGGAAGTCAAAGAAGCAGGATTGCACTTCATTGTCATCAACAGAGGCGGAATATGTAGCCATGTCAGCATGCTGTGCTCAAATCATTTGGATGAGATCACAACTGATGGACTACGGCTATGTATTCAACAAGATTCCGATGTATTGTGACTCCAAGAGTGTCATTACCATCTCTTGCAACACTGTTCAACATTCAAAATCAAAGCATATCGCTCTCAGATATCACTTTATCAAGGAGCATGTTGAAAAGTGTTGGGAATAACAATTGAGTTGATAAGACAAAACATATGAAAGATGAAGGACTTAAGAAGACAAAGATGAAGGACTTAAAATGTATTATGTTAGAAGTATTTGTAACCCTAATCTCTATTATATAAAGAGATTATGGGGCGTTTAGTTTTGTGGGAGTCAAAGATGTAAACACCATGATATGTGTGTGTGGGTAAACCAGGCGTATGGTCTTAGTTTTGTTAGGAACACGTTTTATTTACATTATAAGGCTTGATCATTTAGTATAAAATGTTGCACGTTAAGGACTTTAAGTTAGTATTAAGGTCCGGTCCATTAGAAGTCCATGGGCCGGCCTTCTTATCATTTTTCCTTCTAGAAACATTCATGTAAGAGTTGCCCTAATCTTCGCCTATAAATAGAAGGTTAGGGAGCTCATTTTAGTTGTTGGTTATTCATTCTCTATGCGTAAGCCTTGCTACTCTTTTGTATGAATGTTAATCATCCAATCTACGTTCTTCTTAATCTCTTCTCTATTGTTATCTAATCTGTCGTAATTCTCTTATAGTTGTTTATTTCATTTCATAGCTTAATAGTAGTTGTAATCGTGGTCTAGTATTTAAGTAGTGTGTGATTTACGTATTAAATAGGACCTACAAGTTTAGACGCCTAGGTTTGTGTTTGGTTTAAGCCTCAAGGATCATTGATCCATGTTAGATTAGGTAACTGTACTACACTTGATCACGTAGTATTAGGGCTGTTAGTTTGTATGTAGTTGTTAGAGATGATGACGAAGAAATCTTGTATCAATAATAATGATATTTTGTTTATTCCATTGCATATGTTCTTATCATTGTTATTGTTAATCCCTAGTGCTCTAAACGATCCATGGAGTTATTCTAAACTTCACAAAAAGGGTACAGTTGAATTATGCTTTGTGGGTACTCAATACCAATTAGCTGACTTATTCACCAAAGCCTTGCCCCATGCAAGATTTGTGGAATTAGTTCACCAAATTGGTATGCGGTGTTTGATTCCAAGTGATTTGAAAAACTTTCTTAAAAACAACTAAAAAAGTCAAACACCAAAACATTTTGTAAATATTTTATCAAAAAACACAAAGATTTTCATTTCATTTTCTTTACTTATCAAAAAAAAAATGCAAGTACAAAATTTCCATCAACATTTTGTTAAATTAAAACAATTTCACCATTTTACCCGAACAAGTGTTGAGGGGAGTATGAAATTTTTTTAAATATTTTAGAAATTGTGCTTGCATATTTTTCAAAAAGATGTTGTTTATTTTGTTTGTGTTGGTAAAATGTTTTGTTAGGTCACTAAATAAGCATAACACAAGTAATAATAGCACGTAAGAGATGAGAGAAAGAGAGAGCAGAAAGGTCGGAATTATCACACGAATAAGTAACAAAAGTTTCCTTGCAATAGTGAATAAAACCAACAATAAGAGAGTAGTATTACAAGAGTATTTATAGGCATTGCATTAGGGCAACACCTTAAGCCTTTCTTCTAGAAACTAATAACTAGGCCACGGCCCATGGACCTTCTACAAGGGCCGTGGCATGACTAACTAACATAAAGGCCATAAACTAAGCAACCTTGTTCAATAGATTGACCAAGACTAGATACATATGAAATGTGTTCCCAACAATCTCCCCCTAAGGATTGGTCTTCAAGGTTGCTTGACATCTTCTTTGCTTCATAGGCTTTTGACATCTTTTGTATCTTTGTTCTTGTTATGTGTGATATGGTAATATGTCTTGATCTGCCTTCCATCAACGTCTTTGATTGCAGTGTCTTTATGTCTTTTCCACAATGCTCATACTTCTTTCAACTTTGATCTTTATGCTTCAAGTAACTCTCATTCTTTAGCTTCGATCTTTGACTTTTGAACTTTTGCTTTGCTTTGATCTTTGTGAGAATTATCTTTGTGATGTTAGTATGAGCATGATGGTGATGGTGGTAGTGGAACTCCTAGTCTCCATGAATACCTGCATGTAAACAATTAGAAATAAAGTATCTGGCACTTACAGGTTCGGACTTCGAGATCGTTATTAGCATAGTGTGAAAACTTTCTCTAATCCTTGCCAAGGCCATTCCTGAATCGGATGCCCCCAAGAGAGCTAACATAGATACACCGAAGTGTATCAACGATTTAGGGTGAGTCGCTGAAGTATACCGAAGTATCACTCCATGACTATAGACTGTTTGGAACCACCGTGAACACTAAGCGTGTTGATCCCAGTTGAGCTAACGATCTTGTTAATTACCTTAGATGTAGATCTAAGACAATAGGTATAGAGATTTTTCTTGAACAAACTATTAAATATTATGCGGAAACTAGTACTTAATCTTAAGAAGAATTATGAATCGAACACACAAGAATTCTCTCAACTATCACCTCAATATATTAATATACGGTTACTCAAAAGTAACAGGGTTACAATAACCTTGAAGTGAATCGAAAACAAAATAATACGTATGCTAACCCTAACCCTAGATCCTCCTTTTATAGTCTTAAGGAGTCCTAGTCGGTTACAAAGACTTTCTGTACAAGATAATATCTATTCGTATCATTACCATAATTATCTAACAAACTATACACGTTTAGCTAATAAGCAGTAGAATGATTTACTCTAGCAGTAGGATCTTCGTAGTCTAGCAGTAGAATCATACTTAGCTTATTTCTTCAATCTTCTCAGAAACCCAGCAGTAGAATGAATATACCAGCAGTAGAATGAATATACCAGCAGTAGAATGATTTAGCCCAGCAGCAGAATCATACTTGGTATTTTTTCCTTTAAGAACTTTGAGCAGTATAATCAACCTTGAGCATCAGCATCTTCAAACCCAACAAAGCATAACCCACAAGGGATTACCGAAGTAACTTGCTATCAGGGCTTTTTTATGTTGATCCTGGCAGGAATTTCCACTCAATCACTGAGAATCACAATTGTGAGTTCCCTCATGAATGTTCTTGGCAGATTGCTAAGATCTGCATAGAACTCTTGTTATATACAACTGCTGTCCATAATGTTGAACAAGCAGTGTAGAAATATTAAGTGTTCCTAAGAGATCTTTTGATGTATCTCGCGGCTCTAGACTCGATTTAGTACTTTTTGGTTTTAGTCTTCAGAGGCATGGAGCAGAGTGCCTCTTTTTCAATATCAACTCATCTCGGAATGAGAGGTCAATAGATTATGAAGGATTCTCCATGAGAAATGAAACAAGTATCTTTTGAGAGACACTTGAGTGGCTAGAAGGTTTAGTGCAGTGCGTCACTGGGTCCATGACGGCTTAGTCTTCAATACCGGTGTCACAGAAGTAACATCCAGTAGCATATGAATTGAATCCGGTTTCTTCCCTAAGGTTGAACATATAGAGGGCTATTTCTTTTCACCCTTTCATTTACATTTCTTTTTAATTATTCAACCTCTTATTTCTCCTTTCATTTCTTTATTGCTTTTTTTCAATCATACCTAAGGACTTTCTAGTTCTAGACTATTGGTATTGTTCTTAGGTAGATCCCTCCTGTTCTGGCCGATCATAGGACGTATTTCCAATCCTTAGTCACCTTATAACTTCATGACTATCCTATGTTGCCATTAACCATTCATTTGAAAAATCTCTCAAAGTTTTTATGATTATAAAACATATTTTGTTAACACTTTGAGAGTTTTGCTTTTTTTAGAAATACTCCCCCTTCACATGTGCTCATAAGTTTTTAAGATAAATTTGCACATGTCAGGTGGAGTTAGCACTTTTGAATTGATTGATTTTCATTGAATATGACCGTTGCGAGACACGCTTACATCACTAGTTAGACTAGCTTGAAATTATTACCCGTCCTGGCCATATTCAAAGAGAATCTATCGAAATGGTACACTCTACTTAGACAAGTCCTTTGCGAGACACGCTTACATGACTGGATAAACCAGCTTCAAATTATTACCCGTCCAGGACAAGTCCTTTCGATTACTAACATTTTTGTGTCGTCAATTCATTGGTAATACTGAGTCGAGCTTATACGAGATTCCAAACTTTAGTTATCATATTTTAATCACATCATTTTTCTCCCCCTCAAAAATAGCATATTGATGTTTTTTTTAGAAAACTTTTGATTAAAATATGCTTTTTGAGGTGTATGGGAAGAATTTAATAAGAAATTTATGTATTATAACAAAGATTTGTTTCAAGTACTCTCCCTCAACAAGTGAAATCACTTTTTGAGGTTTAAAACACGAGGGGGAATACTTGTTCTTCTGAGTAGAATTTTGAAAAACTTATCAAAATTTTGATTAATTCTACTCAAGTAAGAAGCTTTTGCTACTTATCTTAGGATTGAGGCACTGAAGCATACCACGGGGTCCTTTCTTTACAAGTACGGGTTGTGCACTATTATATGTACACAAACCATTATATATATCAAGCAAGTATAATCAATAAAGAATTATCCAACTCTTACATCAATCCGTGCTTCTGAAGATCGTGAAGACTGGCTCAGGTCTTTGAAAGTTCCTGATCGAGAAAGATGGTCTTCCTCCAACATAGCTTTCAAGTCTCCTCATCTGGTCTCTATGAACAAGCCTTTTCTCGATCTTCATAATAAATTGACGAACTTCTCTAAGTTGAGAAGCTGTCCACCTGCTGGTCTTGTATAGTTCTCGATCTCTTACTCGAATCACCAACCCATCACGAACTTTCTTGAGCATGTGGTCACAGAACTTGTGAACCTCTTTGTATCCCATGAAGCATTTGATTGAGAGATAACTCTTGCAGACAAACCCCAAGGTTGGTTCTTTCTTCATGGTATACTGGGGCTCTTGGTTGATCTCGGGAAGATGTAGAACTAGTGCGGTTAAGTTAATCTTCCTTTGATAGTTCTCGACCCCAAGCTGCAAGTCTTTTACGCGTTCTTGAATGATCTTTCTTCTAATGAAGTATAGCAGTGAAGTGCTGAACGCCTATGTAAGTTCAGTGGAGAAATGATGCATCTTCCCTTGAACCTTGATGAGATACATGTCTTCAAGATCGTTGAGGTTCAAATCTGGGAAGTCTGCTTCTGAGAATATGTAGATCTTCTGATCTTGTCTTCTAAACTTGATTTTATGTAAAAAGGTATAATCATACCTCTTTTCCGCTTCAAGGTTAACCACAGCAATTATCCTGAGATCACTCATCAATGGAGTTGGAGATTTCTTTGTCAGTTTACTTTTGTACCATGTTTTCCTCATCTCAATCCAGTGATATATTCCCAGTTGCACATCTTGATCGTACTGCACTCTGTTAGTAACGAAGAGTCTTATAGCAGTTTCTTCGATGGCAGGTTGTGGATAGCTTGCTGCAGGAATCAGGGTTATAGAAAGTTGCATACTTGGGTTGACACTTGATGCTGTGCACAGGAAGTTCGAGGTCGTTATTGAAGAAGAATCTGTACGGGACAGTAGGTTGATCTGAAGTTCCAATCACCGGCAAAGGCTTAGTCCAATCCGTAATGTATGGTTGGTTAGGTTGAGAAGTGCTATCAACCACATACATGTCCGGATTTGTCCAGCTGAACTCACTAGACATTTCTCGTGCAATGTTTTCCAGGTGATATTCAAGCTCAGCTACACTAGAAGACCTATCTTTCAGCAGATTGAAAGCATTATTCTTGATTCGACGAAGTTCTCCTTTTGTGAGCTTTTTAATGCGTTGGTCTCGTTTGAGTTTTTGCGTGAACTCAAGTGTGCAACCTTCGATCATGGAGTCATTGTCGACATAAGGTTGAGCACTGACTAGTGGATCAAACCATTCATTCCCTTTTGTCGTGTCTTCATCCAGCCATGAGACAATAGTTGGTCTTTTGGGTTTTATCGTCTTTCCAGGTTTAGACGTTGTTTCTTTTGGCTTGGGTGGAGAGTCTGGTTGATCTTGGTGTTGTTGAAATTATTCGTCTGCAGTGAACTCAAACTGATGCTCCATTGCTGTTGGTCTGGACCCAAAAGCCTTAGGTGGTTGGGTGGCTGTTGTGGTTGCTGTAGGTCTAACAGGTTCTTGGTGTTGAGAAGCAAATCCGCCGACACTCTTTGATTTCTTGGCTTGTGAGTTCGGGTCTGGGTCTTCATCTTCTTTTGGACGTTTACCTTTTTCAGCCTCAGCTTTACACGACTCCTTCAATATGTTCGCCTTTATAGCCTCAGAGATGGCTATTTGCTCAGGAGTTGGTGAGGTAAGACTTGTTTAGCTTTCAAATAGTTGAAGCTGAAGCTCTTCCAGAGTTGGTTCTTTTAGCTTCGTCAGTTGGGTTTGAAGGACAAGTGGAACTGTAGCCACAATATTCTTGAGAAGATCTTTGATGTTCGGCTCAAGATATTCTTCCACCTTCTTAGATGTGATCATAGGCAAGTACTTCTTCAAGTATTCTTTAGTGTTGCCCTTGATTGCAGTGAGCATCCTTTCTTGAACGTCATCTGAAAGGAATTCATCAACTCGAGCTTTGGTGTTTTGAAGCTCGTTCACTTGTCTAGCAAGGCCGGTGACAATATTTGTCAAAGTTTCAATTTGGTCACGAAGCTTGTCATCTTTCTTAGCTCTTGCAAGCTTTACAACCTGCTTTACCCTTTTTGAAGCTTGGGAGATTGATTTACCCTTAATAGACTTGCTTGTTGTTGTTTGTGTTGGCGGTGGTGAAGAGTGTGTGGATGATTCAGGAAGTTTTAGTTCTTTAGGTGGAGAAGCTTGCTTAGAAACCGGAGGTGTGTCATGGGTAATTGGAGGAGAGTGTGGAGGAGTGGTTGGAGGTGTTTGAATGTATTCGTCGGCTTCCTTCTCCTTAGCCCTTATCCTTGCCAACCTTTCTTCCTCTTCCTTTTTCTTTTCCAATTCCAACTCTGCAACAACTTTTATGATCACTACCTCATCAATAAGCACCTTCTCTGTATCATCATCCTCATCCATGTCAAAATCTCTAGTCTGTTCATCTTCATCCTTTTCCTCGTCATTACCGGGTTGATTAACCGGATCTGAACGAGGTGGAATAACTTCTGCTGCAACTCCAGACCTACCGGGTTGATTAACCGGATTGACGAGGGTCTGGTCTTTATCAAAGTCTTTGGCGATTTCCTCATCGATTCTCATCTGTTTATCAAGCATCATCTTCCTCCGCCTTTCTTCATCAGCTTTAAAGGACTCACGACTTTTATCTAGAGCAATCTTGGTAGCTATTTCTTCCTTGTAGATTGTTGGTTCTTCATCGGTTTTCGTGTCAAAACTGGATCCCTCTTCTTCAACAATCTTTTCTTTATCTGGCTCAAGCCTAGAAATCTTGACCGGAACTCTCCTCTTTGTGTATTTAGGTGGCCCTGATTTGATCTTCTTAGATGTGCTAGATGTGCTGCCTGACTTGCTACCTTCCTTTGATCGAGTCTTAGCTGGAGCAGGCTCATCATCGTACTTGCCAAAACCGACATGTCCCTCATTGAACGCTTTATCATATTTGATGTATGCTTGCGTTTTCTTTATGCTGTTAGTTAGAAGAGCTTCAGGTAGTCTCATCCCTTGTTTGCGTGTGCTTCCTTTAGGGATGTAGACTTGACTAATGGTCTTGTCCATAGCAAATAAATTATTCTCTTGATCTTCAACAAGTTGAGGGATGTCTTCGTTTTTGTCAAGTAGCTGATAGATGATAAGCTTGGTATATCTGACAAATGGAATTTTGGTGAGAGGTTTGAGGTAGTGACTTTGAATTTGAAAGACTATGTCCTCCCAGATAAGTTGAGCATAGTCAATTTGCTTTTGGTTCACAATGCCCCAGAAGATTTGTAGGTGAGACAGATGAGGGTTCTCATGTCCACTTTCCCTTCCAGAGACGGATCGAGCCAAGATATAATATATATATTGTTCTCCAAGGTTGGGGGATTAGCTTGGCTTCGACCTTTGAGAATCTTTTCAATGGCTTCTCTGGTTGTACATCATAGCCAATCTCCATTATAAAGTTGAGAACATCTTCTTCAGATGGTGTAGGATGGAATTTCTTGGCAGGTGCAGGAGCTTCTGGCAAGAGTAAGGCCTTGCGGAGATAGTTGACATCTACAGTCACTTCCTTTCGGTCCAATGTGCAAGTAAAAGATTCTTCTCCCAAGTCCAGCTTCATTGTGTGAAACATTTGATGAATGTAAAACTCGGGAATAGAAGCGGACTTGTCCAGCATGCTCCTACACTTATGCAACTAGAGAATCTCTATGGCAATTTGACAGGATGGTTCCGCACACTTGATCTTGTGAAATTCAACGCGAGCATTGTTCTTGCCAATTTCCACATCATAGTCTTGTGGAAAAGTGTTTTCCTTGGTGAGCATAGGGAGTGGCTGTTGTGCAGCCATTAGAGATATCTGAAACATCAATCAACATGAATTTGCATGATACATGAAATTTAGCAAATTGTTAATCTTGTTATCATTCATGTGACCGTTTTATAGCTTAATTTGATTTTACATGTTTTAGTATTATGAGTATAGCAATTTTCATCATTGCACATTGTGTGGATTACTAGTTAAAAACTGAGTTCCTTTAATTGTCCATTAATCAATTTCGACAACTTGTGATTTATTTGAATTTCGACAGTTTTAATGAATTGCGACATATCTCTATAATTGCGACAGTTTTGGCCAATTCCGATGGTTTAAAGAATTCCGACAGATTTTTATCCAATTCCGATGAATTTTGAATTTCGATGACATTTGATCAATTGCGATGAAAGAAAAAAAATCTGAATTGTGATAAGCCATGTCCAATTGCGATGGAAATTTTGAATTGCGATAAAGTTTGCCCAATTGCGATGAAAATTTTGAATTTCGATAGGTTTTGTGCAATTGCGACAAATTTATCCAATTCCGATGGATTTTACAATTCCGACAAGGCTTATCCAATTTCGACGGATATTGCAATTTTGACAATTTCTTATACAAGAAATTGCGACAACACTGTAGACGTACATTTTCTTGAATCTTTATCGAAATTGGTTTTCCAGTCCAATTCAAATAAAATCACAAGTTATAATATGCTCATTATGTATACACATCTAAACACTTTTTATCAAATTTGAATGCGAGTGGTTGCAATTCCAACAAACCCTATACTCAGAATCATCGGAATTCATTTTAACATGTTAGATGTTTGATTGTTTGATTCCAATAGATTCCTATGATGTTTCAATGTTCATTGGTCTGTATATTAACACTTTTTATCCATGAATCAATAAGATTGAACCTTGTCGAGTTCATCTTAAACACATACCATTTCTCGACAAAACCGGACCCAAATAGACCAAAAACCCGACCAAAATGCCAAATATATTGTGTTTTTGTGTTTTTACATATGCAGGCACGGATATCGAAGAAAAGGACAAAAATCAAGCAAAGACCGGGAAACCGAGCACGAGATATGGAAGTATTACTTTTAGCCGATGCCGGGATGCAATAAAGTCAAAGTCAACCCTTGAAGTTCATCATTTAGCAAGAACTAGCCCTTGGATTATACTTTTGAGCATAGCAGAAAATACCCTTGAGTTTCAGAATTTACATATTTAATCCTTGGTTTTAAACTTGACTTTTGTTTAAAATCCGGATTTAAATAAAACATTATCACAAATCCATAGTCCAAATCCAAAAAACAAACCCAAAACACTAAACACAAGCCCAACCTTTACCCAACCCGAGCCCATCTTTAATTAAATAAACCCATGATCCGACCCAATCACCCAACCCGGAAGTCAAAGTTATTAATAACCAGTCAAATAAAGAAAATAAAAAAAACCCACACTCACCCCGCCTTTTTACCCCCAATTAACCCAGAATATGTACTGTAGGTAGAACCCTAAATCCCCAAACCTTAAAATTACCCAATTAAGGGTATAATTGTCTAATCATTAGGTGTCAGGGGTGTCAGATGAGGGCAAGAAACACACGCTTGGACACATGGCAGCTTTCTATTGGTCAAGACACCTCATCGAATTTGATCCTACGGCTTGGAATTGAAGATTGGAGGGCAAGGAATGATCAAGGGTTGGAAACGAATCAAAGAAGCACACTATCCCTCGGATTGATGACCTGGAATCAGAGGCTAGAAGGTTCTCCCCTCAGCTATAAATAGGAGGTCGATCCTCATGTTAGTTAGTTAGTTTTTAGTATAAGGTTACTCTGTCAAAATTATTTACTGTTTTGTAATTTTAAATTTCTTATTGTAACTTTTGAATTTTGTTAATGAAATTTTAATTTTAGATTTACTTTGATCCTGTTTTAGTTAAATTGTTTATCTGAAATTAGTTTATTAAAATTGTTATTAGTTTATTACAAATCATTTCTAGTTTAGTTCTGTTTTAATCTCAGCTTTTGTTCAAATTCCTTTTAAAAAAATCCAAAAATAATTCCAAAAATATTTCAAAAATTCAAAAATATTTTAAACTTAAGCTTCAACAAGCTGTTTTATCTTAATTTTAAGCTAATATAAGCTATCTAGCTTATTGTTAGCTTCTGGTAGTTAAATTCAATTGATATCTCACAAATCCTCAAAAGTCAAATAGAAAGTCAACAAGTCAACATCTGGTCAAAGTAGCAGTTCAGGTGATAAGCTAGGGTGTTAAGCTGATCTGGGTGTTGTTTTTGGCTAATTGATAAGCCTGGGTTCAGATTAGTATTTGGTTCATCCCATTGCAGCCATATCTCTTGTGAACATCTTGTGAGTTCCATATAATTTGCATTCATAAGTTGATTTAGATTAACTGCTTTATTAGAGCTTATTTAGGTTTGGCAATTACTTCTCAGTAGTTTATTTAGTCAGAAAGTTAGTTGAGTTTTATTTTCAGAACTTATTTCAGTTATTCATAGTTTAAGAGTACAAAAGTAGATTAAAAAGGGTTGTTTGGATTATAAGAAGCTGAGCTTATTACTGTAGCATTGCAATTAAGTGAAATCTGATCTAGCTTAATTAAGGTATTTTGAGTTCATATCAGTTGGAGTTTTGAGGATTTAAGTGCCTAAAGTAAGTTCAGCCTACATTGTGATTTTAAGACTTAATAAGCTTAGAATAAGCATCAGCATAAGCTGAGCTTAATTGGATCTTATTCTTGAAATTCTGAGTTCATTGTAGTTGCCTAAGTAAGTTGTTAAAATTTTGGTTCATTTGGTCAAGGTTTTCAACAAATTTGCGCCACTTTTACATCTCTGCTGTCACAGAACAAGTGCAGACCTGCACTTGTTTATGGTCTGCTGATCTAAGCTATTTTGTAGCTTATTTAATTAAGCTTTTGCCTTGAAATTTGGTTTGTAGTGAGTTAGTATAATAAGCTATAGGTGTGATATCTGGGATTAAAGTTTTGTGCCTTCTTAGATAGCTTAAAAGAGGCCTGCAAAAGCCCCCTTGGCTGTTCTTAACTTGTTCTCAGTATTAGTGTGTTTTCTTGCTCTGTTTTTGGCTTCTTTTGAATGTGTAGTTGATTGATTTAATTGATCATTTTCAGTCTTTGAATAGTTAGTAGTACAAGCTTCTTAGATTAGCTTTTGTTTTCTATTGAATAGCTTTTGGTTAGCTTTTATAGTTGCTTGAAGTTAGCTGCAAATCAACCTTTTCTGTCCAAAACCAAAAGCTGTGCAGCAGCTTTTGGGATTTTCCCGTAAGCTTTTCTGTTGATTGTCAGTTGTTTTAAGCTTGTGTTTATGTGTTTTATCATATTTGAGCTTTTGGAAATTTTTGGCTAGCTATTGCTTATTTTTAGCTTATTTCTCAATTGCTTATTCTCTGTTTTAGCTTAATTAGACATAATCAGCTTTTGAAATTATTTTTCTTAAATTTCTTATTAAAAATTAAAATTACTCTAAAATTTTCAGATTTTATTAATTAGTTTTACTATTTTTAAATCATTTAAATTGTTTTAATTAGTTTTTAATTCATAAAAAAAATTATTAAAAAGTCAAAAAAATATTTTTCTTTTTCCAAAAATTTTCTTTTATCATTTTTAATATAAGAAAATTATTTTTATATTTTTAAGTTTTAAATTTTAGAATTTCATTTTTATTTATGTTTTATAATTCGTCGCGTAACGTTAAAAATTCAAATTTTTCGTTTTTAGGATTACATACTTAGCTTAATTGTTTCTTTAGCTTAATTAGTTGTTTACTTTTATTATTTTATTGTTTGTAGTGTAAAATCACAAATCACCACTCTTTTACACACATTCACCACACGTATTCGACACCGAAACAAAGACTCGATATTCGACCTTCGTTGGGACACGACCCGGGGAAAACGCATACGTTGCCTTTTCCTTTGGAAACTATAAAATAGACGAATCATGTCGAGTTCATCTTAAACCCTACACATCTAAATTAATTCAAACGTGTTTCTGGGTTTGATTCGTTGATTAAATCATGGTATACAATCCATTAGAGCACTATCCCAACCAATTAATTAGGCCAAAACACAATCATATGATTTTCCCCAAATTAACGCATAAACCCTAATCTTGAACAATCATCAATTCGAGTTTCTGGGTATAATTAAACACTCATAACATTTTCAGGACTTAATTCCGACCATATCACACCATTCAATTTAGTCTCAAACACTTAAAATGATTTTAAACCAATTTGACTTAAACCCTAATTCAATTTTGTTCGATTCAGACAAATTAAGCCGTTGGATCACAAAATCCTTAAAACCCATGTCTTATAATCATGTAAACATTGTATAAACACTCACAGTTTTGAGAATTCTTAAACATATTTGAAGAATGATTTGTGGTCGTTGATCTTTGTTTGGTAAAGAAGTAAATGTGTTTGGTGAAAAAGTATTAACTGCAATTCAGATGCAGTTAATGCTTTAGGATTTTAGTTTAAGTTAAAAATCTTAGTTACCAATCTTGTCAATATAAGTCCCTTAACCACATAACTTTTTGAACAACTTCCTTACTCACAAAATATTAACAAGACTTGACATAATTTTGACAAGAACAATTTTAATGCACCCCATTGACTTATGAGTATTAGAAAATATTTTAGTATCAAGGAGGGTATCACAAGGATAATATTACCAACACATTTTGAAACAACATTTTTAAGGAAATATGCAAGTACAAATTTGAAAGAAAATTTTAAAATTTGAATTTCATACTCCCCCTCAACACTTGTTTGGAAAGAATTGGTAATTTGTTTGAATGAACAAAGTGTAGATGGAAATATTGTACTCGCTTTTTTTTTTGTAACAAAAAATGAAAATCTTTTTGGTGTTTTTGATAAAATATCTACAAAAGAGGTTTTAATGTTTGACTTTCTCAGTTATGTTTAAAAAAGTTTTGTAAATCATCTGGAGTCAAACACCTCATACCAATTTGGTGAACTAATTCCACAAATCTTGCATGGGGCAAGGTTTTGGTGAATAAGTCCGCTAATTGGAATTCAGTACCCACAAAATATAATTCAATAGTACCCTTTTCAACATGCTCTTTGATGAAATGATATCGAAGTGCAATGTGTTTTGACTTCAAATGTTGAACTGTATTTAAGGAGATGGCAATGGCACTCTTGGAGTCGCAGTACATGAGAATCTTATTGAACATGTAACCGTAGTCCATCAGCTGTGATTGCATCCAAATGACTTGAGCACAGCATGCTGACATGGCTACATATTCCGATTCTGTTGATGACAATGAGGTGCAATCCTGCTTCTTTGACTGCCAAGATACAAGTTTGTCTCCAAAAAACTGCACACCCCCAGATGTACTTTTACATGTATCTAAACATCCTGCATGATCAGCATCTGAAAAAGCGATTAGTTCAAAACCAGAATCCTTCGGATACCAAATCCCCAAATGAATGGTTCCTTTTATGTATCAAAGGATTCTTTTAACCTCAGAGAGGTGTCTTTCAGTTGGTCGAGACTGATAACGGGAGCAAAGATATACATCAAAAACTATATCTGGTCTGCTGGCTGTTAGATATATGAGTAACCCAATCATACTATGATATTTTGTAGGGTCAACTGGTGTGCCATGTAAATCAGCATCCAGCTTTGGGGATGATACAGACATAGGTGTGTTATAGGTATCACAACTTGTCATGCCATGTTTCTTTAAAATTTGAAGAGCATACTTGGACTGACTTAGAAAAATTCCACGGGGTGATTGATGAACTTGGAGTCCTAAGAAGAACGTAAGTTCACCCATCATGGGCATTTCAAAATTTTGTTTCATTAGTTTTGCAAAAGCATTTGAATATTTTCTGTTTGTTGATGCAAAAATAATGTCATCGACATAGATTTGAACAATTAAAATTTCCACCCCGTGTTTTTGAATAAATAAAGTCGGATCCACTGAACCTTTTGTAAAATGATTGGCAAGCAAGAAAGCAGTTAGTTTATCGTACCACACCCTTGGAGCTTGGTTAAGTCCATAAAGAGCTTTATTGAGTCTGTACATATGATTGGGATGGTATGGATCAACGAATCCCTCTGGTTGACTCACATAAACTTCCTCACGTAATTAACCGTTCAGAAATGCCATTTTCACTATCCATTTGATAAACAACCATATTTTTGTGAGCAGCGTATGCTATAAAGATATGTACAGCCTCAAGCCTAGCAACTGGAGCAAAGGACTCTACAAAATCAATTCCTTCTTGCTGAGTGAAACGTTTATCTACCAGACGTGATTTGTTACGAACCACTGTGCCTTCTGCATCTAACTTGTTTTTCCAAATCCACTTCAGTCCTATGACATAGACCCCATCTGGTCTTTCTACCAATTCCCACACTTCAAGACGTTTGAATTGATCGGGTTCTTCTTGCATTGATTCAATCCAATTGTCATAAGTCATGGCTTCTTTAATGTTCTTTGGTCCATCTTGACAGACGGTAAGGGCATAAATGCGTGTTTCACCATCTGTGTGAAGTCTTTTCTGTGTCATGACTGGATAGTCTGGATTACCAATCACATTTACTAAGGGATGATCTCTTGTCCATTTGTGTGTTGAAGGGTAATGTTTGTTGGGAATTAAATATTCTGAAGTTAGAGTATCTAAGATAAAGGTACTGCTAGTTCAAAGTCAAGGTACTGCTAGAACAAAAAGGTATGGCTAGTACAAGATCAAGGAAGGTACTGCTGGTTCAAGTTCAAAGGAACGGCTAGTTCAAAATGGTACTGCTGATCAGTGAGTCATCCTGCTGCTACAAGGATAAGATCAATGAAGATATTATTTGTATGAGTCACTCTTATACAAAAATAATATCTTGATATGTTGTTACTCAAATAAGTTGAGTGCATGTGCTTTGATTAGACAAATTAAACAACTTGAAAGACATCAACTTCCATACGTTATCTCAACATGACTTTTGTAAGACAAGACATAAAGCAATATTGTAAAAGATCTCTTGGACTATAAAAGAGATCTTAGACTAGTGATTTTATATGCATGTATGTGTTTAACCAAGAACTCATAACTGTTAGAACATAGAACAAACAAAAACAATATCACAAGTCATAAGAACATAAGATTCAAGGTTTTGTAACCCTAGTGATAGTGAAGATCACTCGTATTATTTTGAATAATATTGAATCGTTTGGTGATAAACTTTCTTTGTTCATTGTTAAGTAACAAACATAATAGTTCCATTTCCATAACATATATAACCTTCTAAGTGTGATTAAGAAGATTCCGCATTCTTAGTCATATTAACTCAATATATCACTATACACAAAGTCACAAGGTTTAACCACCTTATAGTGTATCATAGGTCCTCTCAGTTGGTATCAGAGACATGTTGATATAATTGAATTAGAAGAAACAGAAATGGACGTTCAAGATGCTCAAACAAATGTTGCTGCAAAGTTGCCCATGATCAAACAGAATGAGTTTGAGTTATGGAGGTTGAGAATTGAGCAATATTTTATGGTTCAAGGTTATGCTCTTTGGGATATCATTATGTATGGTGATTCTTTCACCCTAGGCTACTCAAATGTTATTCTTGAAGGCAAATCAATTAGAAAAAGAAATACTGGACCAGTTTCTAATGAAGAAAAGATACAGAAGAGAAATGATCAAAAAGCAAGAAACTTGTTGCTTATGACCATTCCTGGTGAGCAGATGCTATCTTTTAGCAAATATCTTGATGCAAAAACTCTTTTTGAAGAGATTTGTGCATGGTTTGGTGGTAATGAAACTACCAAAAAGACACAGAAGACATTGCTAAAGCAACAATTTGAAAACTTTACTGCTTTTAGTAGTGAGTCTCTTGATTAGCTATTTTCAAGATTACACAAGCTTGTAAGTCAGTTAGCTGTGTTGGGTGTTGAGACAGAGAAGGAGGATCTCAACATGAAGTTCTTGAAAAGTCTACCTGGTGAATTCCATACTCATGTTATTGTCCGGATGAACAAACCAGAAATTGAAACAATGAAACTTCATGATTTGTTCAACAACTTTAAAATTGTTGAACAAAGTCTAAAGAGGGGTTGAAATTATGGTACTAGTTCTGGGAACGTGGCACTTTTGTCATCTCCTAGTATTGGTAAGTCTGAAGAGGTAGATGAAGTTGAAGGTGTTTCTAATGCTAGTTATGGTGCTCCTTCTACTAGTTCACAAAAGGATGTTGCTGGACTTGGAGATCCAACATTTTATGCCTTTATAACCAGTCAATCAAATAGTTCTCTTCTCAACCATGAAGACCTTGAGCAGGTAGATGGTGATGATTTGGAAGCGATGGATATTAAATGGCAGGTTGCTTTGCTTAGCATAAGGGCTAAGAAGTATTGGCAGAGAACTGGGAAGCAGATTACCATAAATGGTAATGATACTGCTGGGTTTGATAAGAAGAAAGTGGAATGTTTCAACTGTCATAGGTTGGGACACTTTGCTAAAGAATGTAGAAGCCCAAGGAAGCAAGAAAATAGGAACACATGGTATAAGCAAGAGAGGAGAAAGGAAGTTACTGTTGAAGAGCCAAAGGCTATGTTGGCTATTGATGGTATTGGTTATGATTGGAGCTCTATGGCTGATGAAGAGGAAGCACCACCAAATGCTGCTCTTGTGGCTAATGAATTTGCTCTAATGGCCTTTTCTGATTCAGAGGTAAATTCTATTCCAAACTGTACTGAATCATGTCCTAATCTTAAAAATTATGAAGACATTAAAAAGAGATTTGATGCTCATAGAGAAGAGCTGCTTAATACCCTTCATAATTTGGCCAATCATAAAAGATGTGTAGGTGTCCTAGAAAAACAAATATTACATTTTCAGAAAAATGAATCTACTTTTACTGATGACATGAATGCATTAAAAAGAAATGTAGAGTTCAAAGATGAGTGTATTGAAGTGCTGAATGAATAACTAGCAAAACACCAAAGAGAAAAAGGAAATGTTAATATAACTGTAGATGCCTTAGCACATGCCTCAGAAGGATTCAATAAGCTTTGGGAAGCTCAAGTAACTGATAAGGTTAATTCTGGTGTTGGATATAAGTCTGTCCCCCCACCATATAGAGGTGTTCATTCACCTCCAGGTGTTGATTTAGCACACACAGGATTAGCTGAGTTTCAAGAACCAGTAATGGAATATGGTTCTAAGGCTGCTAAGAGCCTTAAGGTAGAAAAAGAAAGTGAAAGTTTAGATAAAACTTTACTTTATCAGGACAAGGTGTCCTTTGTTAAGAAAGGAGATGCTATAGTTGTTGAGGATAGTACAACTGATAATGATGATGATAAAGATCAGGTTATGTCTAAACCTGTAGTGGTTAAGAAAGTAGGAACAAAGGTTCCTAAGATAGTCAATCACAACACTAACAGGCCTAAGAACAATGTTAAACATGTTAGGCAATCAGTTAGATATTGTGAACAATATAGAACTACTAACAAGCCCAAAGGCAACCAAAGGAATTGGAATGGCCTTAAGTCTCACCAACTAGGTGATGACTTTGCTTTTTATAACAAAGCTTGTTATACATGTGGTAGTTTTGACCATCTTGCAGCTTTCTGCAACCAATGGGTATCTGGGTATGAAAACAATAGGGTGAACTACAAAAGGCAAACTCCTCAAACTCACTTTCACTCTAACACTCATAGAACAAAGCCCAGAACAGTCTCAAACAAGTCTGGACCAAAAGGTCCTGCTATACCAAAAGGTCCTGCTAGCACAGACAAAAAGGTACTGCCAGTACAAATAGAAGGTACGGGTAGAACAAAAGGTACGGTTAGACCATTGATGACTGTTAACCCAAAACCAACAGCTAAGGATGCAAAAAAAACTTTCAAACTTGCATCTACAACTGTTCTAAGTCCCATTCAAACAAAGGCAGTGGTCCATAAACAAATTTGGAGACCAAAGATTTCAACTACAATGTTAGCAGACTCTGCTGCTATGCATGTGGTTCACTCTGCTGCTAAGGGAAAAAGGGCAAATGCTGTTAAGGCCTCAGCATGTTGGATTCTCAAATCCAATGTTGCATCAACTGTTCTCAAAAGATTTCACTTCATTGATGCAAGAGGCAGATCCAAGTCAGTAATGGCTTGGGTCCCCAAAGAAAACTGACACTCTTATTTGTGTGCAGGAACATTCAATTGATAATCAAGAGGATCAAGGATACTCAGATAGTGGATGTTCAAGGCACATGACAGGCAACATGTCTTATCTTTCAGATTTTCAATCATTCAATGGAGGATATGTTACCTTTGGAGGTGGTTTTCGTGGCAAAATTTCTGGTAAAGGTACAATCAAAACTGGAAATTTAGATTTTGAAGATGTGTACTATGTGCAAGAGCTTAAGTATAATCTTTTTAGTGTCTCACAAATGTGTGACAAAAAGAACAATGTCCTCTTTACTGACACTGAATGTCTTGTTCTCTCTAAGGACTTTAAAATGCCTGATGAAAGTCAAGTGCTTCTTAGAATTCCTAGAAAGGCCAATATGTACAGTGTTGATATGAAGAACATTATTCCTAAAAAGGATTTAACTTGTCTTGTAGCAAAGGCCACATTGGATGAATCAATGAAATAGCATAGAAGGCTTGGTCATATTAATTTCAAAACCATAAATAAGATTGTCAAAAATGGTTTGGTTAGAGGTTTACCTCAGAAACGATTTGAAAATGATCAAACATGCATTGCTTGTCTAAAAGGCAAACAACACAAAGCCACTTGTAAGCCCAAGATTTTTAACTCTATCAATCAACCATTGTTTATGCTTCATATGGACTTATTTGGACCTGTTTTAGTAAGGAGTATGCAACATAAGAAATATTGTCTAGTTATTACTGATGACTATAGCAGATTTACATGGGTTTTCTTTCTATTTTCTAAGGATGAGACATCAAGCACCCTTAAGACTTTCATAACAGAAATAGAAAACCTAGTAAGCAAGAAAGTAAAAGTCATTAGATGTGATAATGGGACAGAATTCAAAAATAGAGTTATGGATGATTTCTGCAAAGAAAAGGGTATTAGGAGAGAATATAGTGTTGCTAGAACTCCACAACAGAATGGAGTGGCTGAAAGAAAGAATAGAACACTAATTGAAGCTGCTAGAACAATGTTAGCTGATTCTAAGCTACCTATAATCTTTTGGGCAGAGGCAATCAACACTGCTTGCTATGTTCAAAATAGAGTTTTAGTTGTACAGCCTCACAATAAGAGATCATATGAACTTTTTAATGGTAGAACTCCTGCAATAGGATTTTTAGACCTTTTGGATGTCATGTGACAATTCTCAATACCTTAGACCATTTAGGAAAATTTGATGGCAAAGCAGATGAAGGTTTCTTAGTTGGATATTCTCTTGTTAGCAAAGCTTTTAGAGTTTATAACTTAAGAACTGAGAAAGTACAAGAAGAACTACATGTGGAGTTTTTAGAAAATAAATCCAATGTAGTAGGTCAAGGACCAAAATGGATATTTGATCTTGAGTATCTAACCAATTCTATGAATTATATACCTGTTGTTGCAGAAACTAATAATTTTTCAGGTTCACAAGCAACAAATGAGGCAGAGTTAGAGAAGGATCAAAATGATGGCACAATGCCAATATGGTCAAATGCAAGTGTGGAATCAACTTCAACAAATGATGTATCTTCTTCTAGTAAAGCTACAGGAGATGTTGAAGATGACAACAAGGATGATGGAACAAAAGAACAACTCAATATTTCAAATGTTGATGGTACTGCTGAGACAGAGCAAGGTACGGCTAGTAACTATAAAGGTACTATTGGTACATTTGGAGGTACGGCTAGTTCATTTGAAGATACTGCTGGTCCTTCAAACTCAAAAGATGCAGAGTTCCAAGAAGATGAAGTGGATTTGGGTAATCTTCCACCATCTTATCAAGTTCCTTCTACACCACACACAAGGATTCACAAAGTCCACTCCCTGGATAATGTGATTGGAGATGTACAATCCAGTGTGAAGACAAGACAAAAATTGATGTCTTCAGACCAACAAGGGCTTCTTGATGCCCTTTATGCTTCAAAACAGCATGAGTTTTCAAACTCTTGCTTGTTTGTATGTTTTCTCTCACAAGATGAACCACAGAATATTCTTAAAGCCCTTGATAATTCAAGCTGGGTAGAGGCTATGCAAGAAGAGCTTCTTCAGTTTAAGATTCAAAAGGTTTGGGTGCTGGTTGATTTACCTAGGAATGCAAAGGTGATTGGCACTAGATGGGTTTTTAAGAATAAAAGGGATGAAAGGGGCATAGTGATTAGGAATAAGGCTAGATTAGTAGCCCAAGGGTACACACAAGAAGAAGGGATAGACTATGATGAGGTTTATGCTCCAGTAGCAAGGATTGAGGCAATTAGGCTGTTTCTAGCTTATGCTTCATTTTTAGGCTTCACAGTCTACCAAATGGATGTCAAGAGTACATTTTTATATGGTACAATTGAAGAAGAGGTGTGTGTTTCACAACCTCCAGGCTTCATTGACCCTGACCATCCAAACAAGGTGTACAGAGTAGTGAAAGCTCTATATGGCCTACATCAGGCACCAAGAGCTTGGTATGCAACACTTGCTTCCTACTTATTGGAGAATGGATTTCAAAGATGGAAGATTGATCAGACACTTTTCATCAAACAGCACAAGAAGGATCTTCTGTTAGTGCAGGTGTATGTGGATGACATTATCTTTGGATCTGCAAGGAAGGAATTGTGTTTAGAATTTGAGAAGCTTATGCATGATAAGTTTCAGATGAGTTCTATGGGTGAACTCACATTCTTTTTGGGTTTGCAAGTTAAGCAATCATCTGAAGGCATATTTATTAGTCAAGACAAATATGTTGCAGAGATACTTAGAAAATTTCAATTTGCTGATTCAAAAGTGGCAAGCACACCAATGGACTCTGAGAAGCACCTTCTGAAAGATGAAGATGGAGAGAATGTAGATGTGCACACTTAAAGATCTATGATAGGCTCTTTGATGTACCTTACATCATCTAGACCTGATATCATGTTTCCTGTTTGTGCTTGTGCAAGATTTCAAGTAACTCCAAAGGTTTCTCATTTAACTGCAGTCAAGAGAATTTTTAGATATCTCAAGTGTAAAACCCGAAATTCAGAAACATGAAAAATACCTAAAATACCCTCAAATTTTGAACTTATGAGAGACGTTAAATAATCTAAAACATTACATTACGACTATAACCTAAGTATTTAAACCTTAGTAAGTGTACTACTTAAATTATGAACAACATTCGAATATATATATTATCTTTAAAAACTTATTCGTCTCCAAACAAATATCAAATAAGAGGAATCTATTTACCATCTATGTGCAACTTTGACCACGTGTTCTGGTCATATTATAGCATATGTGTATTCACACCACCATAATATACGAACACATTTATCCCCCTATCATGCATATTTCAACAATTTCCATTCATGATTTTTAAGTAAACAATTCACACTGTTCACGGGAAGTTTTATAGTTGCAATTAACATAATACGTATATTCTCATTATTGCTATGGATCCACATTATGTCAATTTAAAAGGGGCTTTAAATATTCCACCAATCACGCCAACAATCAAGCAAAATCAAAGCATTTAAAACCTTCCATATTGCTATGCACGCTCCTCCATAATATCCGTTTTCTTTCGTTTAAAATTACGTCCACGTTTTGGGAAGGACCAAATATCTCTACAAAAATCGTATCTACATCATTCATGAGTGTAACATTCTCCTCAGTAACATCTTGCTTAAAAAAAAAAATTATTATAATCTCTATCATGTTCGTATGAGAAACAGGGTGTGTGATCGCATGAGGGTTGGGTTACCAACGTTCATCATGCAAACTACCAATACGAGTTTAGTTCTCGTTATGGTTTCGTACTTGGTTTCGGTTCGATCAGCTCGTGCGAGGGTTGCTGTTTTCGGTTTCAACACACTAGGGGGTTTTGGTTTCGTGTGGTACGTGTAGGTGTTGTGTTCGACTGGGTCCGATTTTACCTTGTTGATTCTTGTGTTCGTGTTTTCGGTTTTGATCGTCAAGAGGTATCACAGGAACTATCATCTTAATATTATATCATACACTAATCATTGTCAATACTGTAAATGCCTTGTCCATAGTCAAAGAATATCTTACACCACGTAGCGAAGCGGTGTCGATAAATATAAAGCATTTACGACAAACAATATATGTTCATAAAATGAGAAAAGGCAAACTATCTTCACCTGATATGTATGACCATATGGACGTTGAACATGAAATGAAAAGTACGAAGTTGTAGTTTTTGCATGATCTTAATATAACTTTTGTGACTAAAATGGTGTAAAAGAAATATCATAATGATTTGTGAATAGCTTTAACAAGAAAGTATAATGTAACTCATAAAAAGGAAAGTGTGCATGCTACTGTGGTGTCGAAGGGTATGTGAAATATGTACGCAAAATGGGGACTTTCGGGGTAACATGGGTTTTATACACAAGAGTGTGGGATCGAGTCGTCTGGCGTTTCGTAATCGGTTTTCAAAGAAGGTGTTGGTCTGGTTATATGCACCATTGTAAATTTTCAAAAAAAAAAAAAAAAAAAAAAAAAGACCATTGTAAAGTTGATGTATATTGCATGACTGTGTTTCCCATTAAAGAAACACCTAAATATCATTTCACTCTTTATTTAGACACTACACTCATTAATTAGACCATGTGTTACACTCTTTATCAAATTGAATAGAATATGAGATCACATATATTGTAACGTAGTAGTAAAGCGTGAAATATGAAAATAGATGCGAAATAATAAGTGTATCCATAATTCATGTAGATTATTTGAAGAAGGAGTGGTTTTCGTTCCCGTGTTCATTTTCTTGCATTTCCATTTCGTTGCTTTAAGGTACAGATATTCTGCCCTTCTTTAGTAAGGTGCCTTCGTCTCATGTTGATTTCTGATTCTCTGCCATGTTCTTGATTTTTGTGAACCTTTCTGGTTTCTTTCATGATATTATGAACCTTTGACATGACCTTCTGTTATGAACCTTTCATTCATGAACCTTGCTTATGAACCTTTACTTATGAGCCTTGCTTATGAACCATGATTATGAACATGTGATTATGAACTTATGAAACAAGATAATGACCTATGCAAGTAAACTTAAAACATGATTCATGATACTTGACCCTGACCCACAGTTTGATACTACGAGCCACTCACTAGGCATGAGGGTTTCATGTCCATGTCAGTCGATGCACCGATGGCATGACTCTAGGGCAGGAGAGTGATGACCTGTCCCGTCCCTGCATGTTCATGTTTACGTAGAGGCAGATTATGGCCACCTGGGGCGTATGGATGCATCCTAGATTTGTTCATGTTCATGTTATGTTATGTTATTCATGGTGACTGATGGTGTGTGCGATACACGTCTTTCACACTCTGGGAGCTAGCTACTCCAACCCATGATTGAGGACACCCCTCATATTTACAAGATACCCATGATGAGGACACCCCTCATATTTACAAGATACCCATGATGAGGACACCCCTCATATTTACAGGATACTAAGAGGTCTCCCCTCTACATGTTTATGATTATGATTATGCTTACGATTTCATGTTATGGGCTCGTAGTGGATTACTGACTTTCCCTTACCTTGCACCTTTACACTTTCCCTTATGACACTATGCATTCTTACCATGTATTCTTACCTTGTATTCTCACCATGTATTCATGCTTCCATTCTCATTTACTCATGTATTATTCATTATGCTACTGCTTTGTTTCCGTTATATCTGTTCACTGGGCTTTTTAAGCTCAGCCGCACGTTTTCTTTTCGTGTGCGGCAGATTTTAAGCAGGACGACGGGTTTGGGTATAAGTGAAGAGACTTTTGGACTTAGAAGACTTTGAGTAGAAGCTATTAGAAGAGATGTACTTATGGATTTTATAGACGGCTTTTATTTTCCTTTGTAACCCTTTGTATTGCAAGATTTCATTTGTAACCTTTGAGAACCATTGTATTACTATTTGATTGTATGCTATGTTAATCTGATATGAAACCATTCCGAAATTCAGAAACATGAAAAATACCTAAAATACCCTCAAATTTTGAACTTATGAGAGACGTTAAATAATCTAAAACATTACATTACGACTATAACCTAAGTATTTAAACCTTAGTAAGTGTACTACTTAAATTATGAACAACATTCGAATATATATATTATCTTTAAAAACTTATTCGTCTCCAAACAAATATCAAATAAGAGGAATCTATTTACCATCTATGTGCAACTTTGACCACGTGTTCTGGTCATATTATAGCATATGTGTATTCACACCACCATAATATACGAACACATTTATCCCCCTATCATGCATATTTCAACAATTTCCATTCATGATTTTTAAGTAAACAATTCACACTGTTCACGGGAAGTTTTATAGTTGCAATTAACATAATACGTATATTCTCATTATTGCTATGGATCCACATTATGTCAATTTAAAAGGGGCTTTAAATATTCCACCAATCACGCCAACAATCAAGCAAAATCAAAGCATTTAAAACCTTCCATATTGCTATGCACGCTCCTCCATAATATCCGTTTTCTTTCGTTTAAAATTACGTCCACGTTTTGGGAAGGACCAAATATCTCTACAAAAATCGTATCTACATCATTCATGAGTGTAACATTCTTCTCAGTAACATCTTGCTTAAAAAAAAAAAAAATTATTATAATCTCTATCATGTTCGTATGAGAAACAGGGTGTGTGATCGCATGAGGGTTGGGTTACCAACGTTCATCATGCAAACTACCAATACGAGTTTAGTTCTCGTTATGGTTTCGTACTTGGTTTCGGTTCGATCAGCTCGTGCGAGGGTTGCTGTTTTCGGTTTCAACACACTAGGGGGTTTTGGTTTCGTGTGGTACGTGTAGGTGTTGTGTTCGACTGGGTCCGATTTTACCTTGTTGATTCTTGTGTTCGTGTTTTCGGTTTTGATCGTCAAGAGGTATCACAGGAACTATCATCTTAATATTATATCATACACTAATCATTGTCAATACTGTAAATGCCTTGTCCATAGTCAAAGAATATCTTACACCACGTAGCGAAGCGGTGTCGATAAATATAAAGCATTTACGACAAACAATATATGTTCATAAAATGAGAAAAGGCAAACTATCTTCACCTGATATGTATGACCATATGGACGTTGAACATGAAATGAAAAGTACGAAGTTGTAGTTTTTGCATGATCTTAATATAACTTTTGTGACTAAAATGGTGTAAAAGAAATATCATAATGATTTGTGAATAGCTTTAACAAGAAAGTATAATGTAACTCATAAAAAGGAAAGTGTGCATGCTACTGTGGTGTCGAAGGGTATGTGAAATATGTACGCAAAATGGGGACTTTCGGGGTAACATGGGTTTTATACACAAGAGTGTGGGATCGAGTCGTCTGGCGTTTCGTAATCGGTTTTCAAAGAAGGTGTTGGTCTGGTTATATGCACCATTGTAAATTTTCAAAAAAAAAAAAAAAGACCATTGTAAAGTTGATGTATATTGCATGACTGTGTTTCCCATTAAAGAAACACCTAAATATCATTTCACTCTTTATTTAGACACTACACTCATTAATTAGACCATGTGTTACACTCTTTATCAAATTGAATAGAATATGAGATCACATATATTGTAACGTAGTAGTAAAGCGTGAAATATGAAAATAGATGCGAAATAATAAGTGTATCCATAATTCATGTAGATTATTTGAAGAAGGAGTGGTTTTCGTTCCCGTGTTCATTTTCTTGCATTTCCATTTCGTTGCTTTAAGGTACAGATATTCTGCCCTTCTTTAGTAAGGTGCCTTCGTCTCATGTTGATTTCTGATTCTCTGCCATGTTCTTGATTTTTGTGAACCTTTTTGGTTTCTTTCATGATATTATGAACCTTTGACATGACCTTCTGTTATGAACCTTTCATTCATGAACCTTGCTTATGAACCTTTACTTATGAGCCTTGCTTATGAACCATGATTATGAACATGTGATTATGAACTTATGAAACAAGATAATGACCTATGCAAGTAAACTTAAAACATGATTCATGATACTTGACCCTGACCCACAGTTTGATACTACGAGCCACTCACTAGGCATGAGGGTTTCATGTCCATGTCAGTCGATGCACCGATGGCATGACTCTAGGGCAGGAGAGTGATGACCTGTCCCGTCCCTGCATGTTCATGTTTACGTAGAGGCAGATTATGGCCACCTGGGGCGTATGGATGCATCCTAGATTTGTTCATGTTCATGTTATGTTATGTTATTCATGGTGACTGATGGTGTGTGCGATACACGTCTTTCACACTCTGGGAGCTAGCTACTCCAACCCATGATTGAGGACACCCCTCATATTTACAAGATACCCATGATGAGGACACCCCTCATATTTACAAGATACCCATGATGAGGACACCCCTCATATTTACAGGATACTAAGAGGTCTCCCCTCTACATGTTTATGATTATGATTATGCTTACGATTTCATGTTATGGGCTCGTAGTGGATTACTGACTTTCCCTTACCTTGCACCTTTACACTTTCCCTTATGACACTATGCATTCTTACCATGTATTCTTACCTTGTATTCTCACCATGTATTCATGCTTCCATTCTCATTTACTCATGTATTATTCATTATGCTACTGCTTTGTTTCCGTTATATCTGTTCACTGGGCTTTTTAAGCTCAGCCGCACGTTTTCTTTTCGTGTGCGGCAGATTTTAAGCAGGACGACGGGTTTGGGTATAAGTGAAGAGACTTTTGGACTTAGAAGACTTTGAGTAGAAGCTATTAGAAGAGATGTACTTATGGATTTTATAGACGGCTTTTATTTTCCTTTGTAACCCTTTGTATTGCAAGATTTCATTTGTAACCTTTGAGAACCATTGTATTACTATTTGATTGTATGCTATGTTAATCTGATATGAAACCATTCCGAAATTCAGAAACATGAAAAATACCTAAAATACCCTCAAATTTTGAACTTATGAGAGACGTTAAATAATCTAAAACATTACATTACGACTATAACCTAAGTATTTAAACCTTAGTAAGTGTACTACTTAAATTATGAACAACATTCGAATATATATATTATCTTTAAAAACTTATTCGTCTCCAAACAAATATCAAATAAGAGGAATCTATTTACCATCTATGTGCAACTTTGACCACGTGTTCTGGTCATATTATAGCATATGTGTATTCACACCACCATAATATACGAACACATTTATCCCCCTATCATGCATATTTCAACAATTTCCATTCATGATTTTTAAGTAAACAATTCACACTGTTCACGGGAAGTTTTATAGTTGCAATTAACATAATACGTATATTCTCATTATTGCTATGGATCCACATTATGTCAATTTAAAAGGGGCTTTAAATATTCCACCAATCACGCCAACAATCAAGCAAAATCAAAGCATTTAAAACCTTCCATATTGCTATGCACGCTCCTCCATAATATCCGTTTTCTTTCGTTTAAAATTACGTCCACGTTTTGGGAAGGACCAAATATCTCTACAAAAATCGTATCTACATCATTCATGAGTGTAACATTCTCCTCAGTAACATCTTGCTTAAAAAAAAAAAAATTATTATAATCTCTATCATGTTCGTATGAGAAACAGGGTGTGTGATCGCATGAGGGTTGGGTTACCAACGTTCATCATGCAAACTACCAATACGAGTTTAGTTCTCGTTATGGTTTCGTACTTGGTTTCGGTTCGATCAGCTCGTGCGAGGGTTGCTGTTTTCGGTTTCAACACACTAGGGGGTTTTGGTTTCGTGTGGTACGTGTAGGTGTTGTGTTCGACTGGGTCCGATTTTACCTTGTTGATTCTTGTGTTCGTGTTTTCGGTTTTGATCGTCAAGAGGTATCACAGGAACTATCATCTTAATATTATATCATACACTAATCATTGTCAATACTGTAAATGCCTTGTCCATAGTCAAAGAATATCTTACACCACGTAGCGAAGCGGTGTCGATAAATATAAAGCATTTACGACAAACAATATATGTTCATAAAATGAGAAAAGGCAAACTATCTTCACCTGATATGTATGACCATATGGACGTTGAACATGAAATGAAAAGTACGAAGTTGTAGTTTTTGCATGATCTTAATATAACTTTTGTGACTAAAATGGTGTAAAAGAAATATCATAATGATTTGTGAATAGCTTTAACAAGAAAGTATAATGTAACTCATAAAAAGGAAAGTGTGCATGCTACTGTGGTGTCGAAGGGTATGTGAAATATGTACGCAAAATGGGGACTTTCGGGGTAACATGGGTTTTATACACAAGAGTGTGGGATCGAGTCGTCTGGCGTTTCGTAATCGGTTTTCAAAGAAGGTGTTGGTCTGGTTATATGCACCATTGTAAATTTTCAAAAAAAAAAAAAAAAAAAAAAGACCATTGTAAAGTTGATGTATATTGCATGACTGTGTTTCCCATTAAAGAAACACCTAAATATCATTTCACTCTTTATTTAGACACTATACTCATTAATTAGACCATGTGTTACACTCTTTATCAAATTGAATAGAATATGAGATCACATATATTGTAACGTAGTAGTAAAGCGTGAAATATGAAAATAGATGCGAAATAATAAGTGTATCCATAATTCATGTAGATTATTTGAAGAAGGAGTGGTTTTCGTTCCCGTGTTCATTTTCTTGCATTTCCATTTCGTTGCTTTAAGGTACAGATATTCTGCCCTTCTTTAGTAAGGTGCCTTCGTCTCATGTTGATTTCTGATTCTCTGCCATGTTCTTGATTTTTGTGAACCTTTCTGGTTTCTTTCATGATATTATGAACCTTTGACATGACCTTCTGTTATGAACCTTTCATTCATGAACCTTGCTTATGAACCTTTACTTATGAGCCTTGCTTATGAACCATGATTATGAACATGTGATTATGAACTTATGAAACAAGATAATGACCTATGCAAGTAAACTTAAAACATGATTCATGATACTTGACCCTGACCCACAGTTTGATACTATGAGCCACTCACTAGGCATGAGGGTTTCATGTCCATGTCAGTCGATGCACCGATGGCATGACTCTAGGGCAGGAGAGTGATGACCTGTCCCGTCCCTGCATGTTCATGTTTACGTAGAGGCAGATTATGGCCACCTGGGGCGTATGGATGCATCCTAGATTTGTTCATGTTCATGTTATGTTATGTTATTCATGGTGACTGATGGTGTGTGCGATACACGTCTTTCACACTCTGGGAGCTAGCTACTCCAACCCATGATTGAGGACACCCCTCATATTTACAAGATACCCATGATGAGGACACCCCTCATATTTACAAGATACCCATGATGAGGACACCCCTCATATTTACAGGATACTAAGAGGTCTCCCCTCTACATGTTTATGATTATGATTATGCTTACGATTTCATGTTATGGGCTCGTAGTGGATTACTGACTTTCCCTTACCTTGCACCTTTACACTTTCCCTTATGACACTATGCATTCTTACCATGTATTCTTACCTTGTATTCTCACCATGTATTCATGCTTCCATTCTCATTTACTCATGTATTATTCATTATGCTACTGCTTTGTTTCCGTTATATCTGTTCACTGGGCTTTTTAAGCTCAGCCGCACGTTTTCTTTTCGTGTGCGGCAGATTTTAAGCAGGACGACGGGTTTGGGTATAAGTGAAGAGACTTTTGGACTTAGAAGACTTTGAGTAGAAGCTATTAGAAGAGATGTACTTATGGATTTTATAGACGGCTTTTATTTTCCTTTGTAACCCTTTGTATTGCAAGATTTCATTTGTAACCTTTGAGAACCATTGTATTACTATTTGATTGTATGCTATGTTTATCTGATATGAAACCATTAGTGTGATACTTCTACCCTTGCCGGGTTGGGGTGTTACAATTATGGTATCAGAGCCAGGCTGCGATTCGTAATACATTTACCCTTGGCCTGTGTAAGTAGGACCACTAAGTTTCCCTGTAAGCGCTCATAAGATAACCTGTAAGATTTGCTTTAGGATCTCCCTATAGGAACCTAAATTTGACCAGTGAGGAATGGGTAGACTAAGACATATATGTGAGTATCATTTGCTTCCGCATCACTCTGATTCGTGCCTCTGCCCTTAGTTAAACCTCATCAGAAACTTTTCAGGAGTTAGAAGTTTTACAACTTAAGCTTAGTAACCAAGTAAGTTTGGAATACCTCGAAAAACCCACCTGGATACCTTACACCATGTAAGTTTCATTTTCAGATTTTGACATCCACCTCCGATTTGTTTGATAAGCTGTTTAACACCTTTCCGACCATGTCGTAAGCCATTCAACCATAATGTGTTCGACACATTTTGTGAATTCATTGCTTATGCTGAATGTGAATGTATCGTCCGATACTACTTAACTTTGCATAAATCCGTTACTACTCCTATGAGAATTCTGGTAATTATTAACCATGGATATAGGAAGTTATGTTCCTTTCCTTTGAATGACGAATCTTGTTCTGCCAACCATTTCCTTTGGAAGGATATGATGCTATGTTACCTCTGTATGGATTTGTTAACTAAGCATGATGATGTTAATAACGGATATTCTGTACATCTCACTTTTGACAAATATACGATGTTCGTACTGCTGATAATACACATCCTACTTACTGCTTATGCTAAGAAGCTGAACAAATCCCCACACTTGAATCATTCGTTTATCCATCTCAACACTTTTATTGAAACATGTGCTGGATTTCGATATATGAACTATCCGTCTGATTCGATGACTGTATTCGTTCTATGAATCTTTTGATCTTGACATGTCTTATTGTGTGGTCTCTTATGTATGGACCGGATGACTATTTGTAAAGCTACCATAGACTACCGTATCTGAAATGTGATCTTAACAATTTATCTTATCCTATTTCGTTATGATGAATCTCTACACCTGAATCTGCGAAAGTTTTGCCACTATGGAAGCACCAACCCTGAACTCATATGATTATCAATCTTCCTGACAACCATTACTATTCACCCTTGGAAAGTTCCGCCATTAGAAATATTCCGTTGTACGAAGATTTTCCGGTATTTCAGGTGTAATATGAATTTTGCTCACCTCAGTGATTCTCTTGAAGTACTCTTGTTGGTCTATGAAGATGAAGTATGTGACGACGTATCGACTATTGTGCACCTAACCGTACCACTATCAGTAATCGTTATCCGTTTTCGCACATCAATGATTGATTTGGTCTTTCTTTTGAAACTTCGTATCTCGTTGCATCGTGCTAAATTTGAAGGGCTGAAGCAGCAACCACAAGAACTTCTAAGAAGGGGGTTAACTAACCGAGAGTAACCTTTGTGAAGTAGTTCAGTCTTACGTTGAAGAAGAAGGAAGGCGACATGAGGTGTATGTGAAAGTTTTTCCCCTAACCGATTTCAGAGACGGTCCTCGCGCTCGTTATAACCTTATGAGTTGAGTGATGCCAATAGTATTGGCAAAAATGATCATGTCTTCGTGTGTTTTGGACAAATTGTCATAGTATGACATTGTGTTATGTTCAGAGGACGAAAGAAGAACATAGAGATTATTGGCAAGATGAGCCTTTGCTCTAGAAGAGAAATTCGGTTGACGTTCAGAGCTCTTAGTAGGCAACACTACCCTATATAATGTGAAGACAGAGTTTCACACAGAAAGGATCAAGATCGAAGACAATTATCAGCGTTAGAAACCTGGTGGGAGAATAGTAGAAGATGGTTGCGACAAGTATACCTTAGAAGAAGCACCTAGGAAGAAGAGAGGAACTGGATAGTACTCGACTACACATCATGCAACACGTGAAGATTGCAACTCGGGCATCAAGACAACCAGATCGTATGAGGCGAATCGTTCAAACACATACCCGGAGCTATGCTGGAAGACCTGTCGAAGATGCGCAGTCTTGCTTCTCTATTCATTTTAGTTGTACTAAGATGAATTGAGAGCAGAAGCAGACTTGCGGATGGAGGGTTGCACGATGATCGTGTCAGAGGCTGCCGCTACGAAATCACCATATCAAGAAGAGTTGCTGAAGGCTTGAGGAATCAGACTCAAATTTGTAATTCCTTTTCACCATGGGATAAGATGGACAAACATAGATGAACCACTCCAACTTGAAAGAAATTTTGAAATTTAGTATTTGAATTGACGAATTTTGAAGTGGACATTTGCGTTTAGACGAGGTGATTCTGTGAATGATGATGCTATCGATGACGAAATTTGTTTTTCCCTCAACCTACTTAAATACCGTTACCTGATAATGAAGTCCTTTGAATAATTTGGGTTTCTCTGTTAGTAATTTCGTCCTATGTCACTCTGCATTTGTTGAGTAACGAGTTATGTGGAATTTTGACGAATTATGGAAGGGACTTTGTGATTTATGTTTCAGAAAGGACGGATGTTGAAGTAACCACTGATATTGGCTGAGTTGATTTCGGTAAGTTATGAAGTATTGACGCTATTAACGACGTACCTGAATTCTGATGGACATTTTCGGATTTCCTTTACTCTTCGAGTAATTTCGTTCTCTTAGTTATGATGTTTGATTTTAGTGACCTCTGAGACGGTAGGTGGACTAGGTGGATTTAGATAAGTTATGTTAATCACGACTTGAGATAAAGTATGACCATCATGAGGGCATATTTATATGATGCCAGTATTATGACGTCTGGCCAACGTGATAATACTTACATCATATAACGTGCACTTGTTGTGGGCATAGGATATCTTGGGGAGTACCTAAGAAGTTTAGAATTTGAATCTCCGTTGGATTATCCGTGATTAGTGAGACTTTAAGTTCATTCTACCTATGCGTATACTCTACCTTCGTTCGTTAAATATCTGGATGAGTTGGACTCCCATTTCTCATTCTGTTGACCTAAGTTATAAATCTTGAATTCTTGTAAACTCTCTACTGTTGATACAATTAATTTGATCTGAAATCTTGTCCGTATTCCATATGAGCTTTCCGGGAGATTCACCTATCCTCCATTTTTGTTGCATGGTCTTTTGATCGGAAACAACCTAAATTGTCTCTTTCTGAGGAAATTTGAACTCACTTCATTTTGATTCGAGTCATGAGAAACTATTTGGTCTGAAGATCGTTTTGAAAAAAAAAAAAAAAAAAAAAAAAAAAAAAAAAAAAAACCTCCCCGGGCGTGAAATTGCTTGTGACAATCTTTTGCGATCTGCTACGATTCCGTTTAACTTTGCAACTTCAATTTTCGAGGACGAAAATTCTCTTTTAGAGGGGATGAGTTGTAAAACCCGAAATTCAGAAACATGAAAAATACCTAAAATACCCTCAAATTTTGAACTTATGAGAGACGTTAAATAATCTAAAACATTACATTACGACTATAACCTAAGTATTTAAACCTTAGTAAGTGTACTACTTAAATTATGAACAACATTCGAATATATATATTATCTTTAAAAACTTATTCGTCTCCAAACAAATATCAAATAAGAGGAATCTATTTACCATCTATGTGCAACTTTGACCACGTGTTCTGGTCATATTATAGCATATGTGTATTCACACCACCATAATATACGAACACATTTATCCCCCTATCATGCATATTTCAACAATTTCCATTCATGATTTTTAAGTAAACAATTCACACTGTTCACGGGAAGTTTTATAGTTGCAATTAACATAATACGTATATTCTCATTATTGCTATGGATCCACATTATGTCAATTTAAAAGGGGCTTTAAATATTCCACCAATCACGCCAACAATCAAGCAAAATCAAAGCATTTAAAACCTTCCATATTGCTATGCACGCTCCTCCATAATATCCGTTTTCTTTCGTTTAAAATTACGTCCACGTTTTGGGAAGGACCAAATATCTCTACAAAAATCGTATCTACATCATTCATGAGTGTAACATTCTCCTCAGTAACATCTTGCTTAAAAAAAAAAAAAATTATTATAATCTCTATCATGTTCGTATGAGAAACAGGGTGTGTGATCGCATGAGGGTTGGGTTACCAACGTTCATCATGCAAACTACCAATACGAGTTTAGTTCTCGTTATGGTTTCGTACTTGGTTTCGGTTCGATCAGCTCGTGCGAGGGTTGCTGTTTTCGGTTTCAACACACTAGGGGGTTTTGGTTTCGTGTGGTACGTGTAGGTGTTGTGTTCGACTGGGTCCGATTTTACCTTGTTGATTCTTGTGTTCGTGTTTTCGGTTTTGATCGTCAAGAGGTATCACAGGAACTATCATCTTAATATTATATCATACACTAATCATTGTCAATACTGTAAATGCCTTGTCCATAGTCAAAGAATATCTTACACCACGTAGCGAAGCGGTGTCGATAAATATAAAGCATTTACGACAAACAATATATGTTCATAAAATGAGAAAAGGCAAACTATCTTCACCTGATATGTATGACCATATGGACGTTGAACATGAAATGAAAAGTACGAAGTTGTAGTTTTTGCATGATCTTAATATAACTTTTGTGACTAAAATGGTGTAAAAGAAATATCATAATGATTTGTGAATAGCTTTAACAAGAAAGTATAATGTAACTCATAAAAAGGAAAGTGTGCATGCTACTGTGGTGTCGAAGGGTATGTGAAATATGTACGCAAAATGGGGACTTTCGGGTAACATGGGTTTTATACACAAGAGTGTGGGATCGAGTCGTCTGGCGTTTCGTAATCGGTTTTCAAAGAAGGTGTTGGTCTGGTTATATGCACCATTGTAAATTTTCAAAAAAAAAAAAAAAAAAAAAAAGACCATTGTAAAGTTGATGTATATTGCATGACTGTGTTTCCCATTAAAGAAACACCTAAATATCATTTCACTCTTTATTTAGACACTACACTCATTAATTAGACCATGTGTTACACTCTTTATCAAATTGAATAGAATATGAGATCACATATATTGTAACGTAGTAGTAAAGCGTGAAATATGAAAATAGATGCGAAATAATAAGTGTATCCATAATTCATGTAGATTATTTGAAGAAGGAGTGGTTTTCGTTCCCGTGTTCATTTTCTTGCATTTCCATTTCGTTGCTTTAAGGTACAGATATTCTGCCCTTCTTTAGTAAGGTGCCTTCGTCTCATGTTGATTTCTGATTCTCTGCCATGTTCTTGATTTTTGTGAACCTTTCTGGTTTCTTTCATGATATTATGAACCTTTGACATGACCTTCTGTTATGAACCTTTCATTCATGAACCTTGCTTATGAACCTTTACTTATGAGCCTTGCTTATGAACCATGATTATGAACATGTGATTATGAACTTATGAAACAAGATAATGACCTATGCAAGTAAACTTAAAACATGATTCATGATACTTGACCCTGACCCACAGTTTGATACTACGAGCCACTCACTAGGCATGAGGGTTTCATGTCCATGTCAGTCGATGCACCGATGGCATGACTCTAGGGTAGGAGAGTGATGACCTGTCCCGTCCCTGCATGTTCATGTTTACGTAGAGGCAGATTATGGCCACCTGGGGCGTATGGATGCATCCTAGATTTGTTCATGTTCATGTTATGTTATGTTATTCATGGTGACTGATGGTGTGTGCGATACACGTCTTTCACACTCTGGGAGCTAGCTACTCCAACCCATGATTGAGGACACCCCTCATATTTACAAGATACCCATGATGAGGACACCCCTCATATTTACAAGATACCCATGATGAGGACACCCCTCATATTTACAGGATACTAAGAGGTCTCCCCTCTACATGTTTATGATTATGATTATGCTTACGATTTCATGTTATGGGCTCGTAGTGGATTACTGACTTTCCCTTACCTTGCACCTTTACACTTTCCCTTATGACACTATGCATTCTTACCATGTATTCTTACCTTGTATTCTCACCATGTATTCATGCTTCCATTCTCATTTACTCATGTATTATTCATTATGCTACTGCTTTGTTTCCGTTATATCTGTTCACTGGGCTTTTTAAGCTCAGCCGCACGTTTTCTTTTCGTGTGCGGCAGATTTTAAGCAGGACGACGGGTTTGGGTATAAGTGAAGAGACTTTTGGACTTAGAAGACTTTGAGTAGAAGCTATTAGAAGAGATGTACTTATGGATTTTATAGACGGCTTTTATTTTCCTTTGTAACCCTTTGTATTGCAAGATTTCATTTGTAACCTTTGAGAACCATTGTATTACTATTTGATTGTATGCTATGTTAATCTGATATGAAACCATTAGTGTGATACTTCTACCCTTGCCGGGTTGGGGTGTTACATCAAGGGTCAACCAAGGTTGGGTATATGGTATTCTAGAGAATCTCCTTTTGACTTGGTAGCATTTTCGGATAGTGATTATGCTGGTGCTAGGTTGGATAGAAAGTCAACAACTGGAGGATGTCAATTCCTTGGGTGTAGACTTTTCTCATGGCAGTGTAAGAAGCAAACGATTGTGGCTAATTCAACAACTAAAGTTGAATATGTAGCTGCTGCAAGTTGCTGTGCTCAAGTTCTATGGCTTCAAAACCAACTTCTTGACTATGGGTACAATTTCTTAAACACTGTTATTCATATTGATAATAGTAGTACAATTTGTATTATTAGAAATCCAGTGCAACATTCTAAAACAAAACACATTGAAATTAGACATCACTTTATTAGAAATTGCAATGAGAAAAGATTAATTCAAGTAATGAAAATTGCTTCAGAACATAATTTTGCAGATCTACTTACAAAAGCTTTTGATGTTGGAAGGTTTCAGTACTTGGTAGCAAGTATTGGAATGCTTAATCTTTGAATTTTTCAAATAATGTGTTTATGTAAATAAATTTTTGTTGGTACTGCTGGATTTATAAGGTACTGCTAATGTATCATAAGGTACTGCTAAGCACACAAGGTGCTGCTAGAACAAATGTAAATTGTGTTATTCATATGGTTAGTCCTATGTTTATTCTAATGCAAGACAAGTACTTTGTGCATTGTTCTTTTTATTTTAGACTAACTTTTTCAGGTATGAATATGTGAACACAAAGGAGATTTCAAGTGAAATGGAAGCAGCAGAATGCTTATCCAGCTGCTAACATGTTTATGTTTATGATGGACTGAGTTTGGGAATTCAAAACTCCTTAAAACTTCTTTCTTGAAATCTAGTTATGATATTTCACATTGAATTGATGACTTAGTTGATCAGATAGTAACTGATGCAACTCACTTTCTATCATTTTATACTTTTAAGTATAATGTGCAAGTCTGAGGACATCTGATAGAAAGAACAGCTAGTAAAAGTGAATCTAACACTTGTGTTAGAGGCAACAATTGCTATGAGCTGGAAACCCTGTCAAGAAAGCCTTTTGAATAGGTTTATCTTCACACAGACAGTTATTTATAACTGAAAAACATTGGTTCTCACACAACCAGAGGTTGCTTTAAACCGAAATGTTGATTAAGCGTCTGTTATACACTTGATCCCTTCAAAATGGTTGAAAGTAGTATGATTTTTCAATTCTAAAATCATGAACATACTACTAAGTCAAATGATTTCTTAAACAAGGATTTTCAAGAGATTCACAAAAACCATCCATTGATGGATCATGAATCAAAATGTCCACTGATTCACCTCTCATAGGAGTTAACACACCTAGAAGTGATGAGGGCAGTAACTTAAACTCTTAAGGAATTGATGGCTTTATGTACAACATTGTCTGACAACAAGTTCTATTTGATGGATCAGATGATAAGGAAAGATATTTGGGTACATAGTGAGATCTTCCAAACAAGGGGAGGAAAAATTTTATTTGCTTCAGGGGAGGTAACAATCTCAGGGGAGGAAATAATAACCCAGAAAAAGGAAGAAAAACTCAATGTTATGGAAGGAGAAGACAAGAGCATACAAGATGATGAGGAGGTTGAAAATGAAAAGAACATTCCAAAGGAGAAAGTTCTATCTAGGTCAAACGAAGAAAAGTTTCAATTTCACTTCAAAGACATGCTGGTTAGATGATTTCACTTGTTGAAACAAGCATCCAAGATACACAGCATCATTGCCTCTTATAATTCCTCCATCCAAGGAAATTGCACCATCTTTTAGTCCAAGATTGGAGCAATGTTTTGATATTGCTAAAGTCAAAAGAAGAACAAAGCAGATTAGTTCAGAATAGAAGAATAGTTCAGATTCATGAAGTGTTTGAAAGATCTTCACAAGTCCTCATTTAATTCAGAAAACATGTTTGAAATGGTTCACATGTTTAGGGGAGGATTGTTGGGAATTAAATATTCTGAAGTTAGAGTATCTAAGATAAAGGTACTGCTAGTTCAAAGTCAAGGTACTACTAGAACAAAAAGGTAAGGCTAGTACAAGATCAAGGAAGGTACTGCTGGTTCAAGTTAAAAGGAACGGCTAGTTCAAAATGGTACTGCTGATCAGTGAGTCATCTTGCTGCTACAAGGATAAGATCAATGAAGATATTATTTGTATGAGTCACTCTTATACAAAAATAATATCTAGATATGTTGTTAGTCAAACAAGTTGAGTGCATGTGCTTTGATTAGACAAATTGAACAACTTGAAAGACATCAACTTCCATACGTTATCTCAACATGACTTTTGTAAGATAAGACATAAAGCAATATTGTAAAAGATCTCTTGGACTATAAAAGAGATCTTAGACTAGTGATTTTATATGCATGTATGTGTTTAAACAAGAACTCATAACTGTTAGAACATAGAACAAACAAAAACAATATCACAAGTCATAATAACATAAGATTCAAGGTTTTGTAACCCTAGTGATAGTGAAGATCACTCGTATTATTTTGAATAATATTGAATCATTTGGTGATAAACTTTCTTTGTTCATTGTTAAGTAACAAACATAATAGTTCCATTTCCATAACATATATAACCTTCTAAGTGTGATTAAGAAGATTCTGCATTCTTAGTCATATTAACTCAATATATCACTATACACAAAGTCACAAGGTTTAACCACCTTATAGTGTATCATAGGTCCTCTCAATGTTGAAAAATATTGTGCATATTAGACGGATCCAAGTTGCTTGTAGACGACTATGCAATATCGGGAATGGTTGGAGCCGGAGCAAATGGATTAAAGAAGGCGTTTTCGTCATAATTTGCAGGTGCGGGTACTTCTTGTTGTGGTAGATCTTCTGTTGCATTTTCAGTATTAGAAGTGGTTTGTTCTAGTGTTGATGTAGATTCAAGTGGAGGTGCATCTTCAGCAACTGTTTTTGTTGTAGTAGGTGTATCAGGTATAGGATTGTTATCAGGTTGAGCAGCAGAACTTGCAGATACATATGGTGCACGATTTGCAAAAGAATCATCGAACAGTGGAGCAAACAAGGTTTCCAATTCCTTACATTTGAGGGAGAGTGGTGCAGCTAATTGATCTGGAAAATTTAGACGGTTAGTTGCGGGTCCTAAGCTGTTTTGCTCAGAAGCCATTTCTGTAAGCTCATCAAAATTAGCATGAATATTCTCCTGAATTTCTCTAGTACAACGATTCCAGATTCAAAAACCTTTGGAGTTCTCACAATATCCAATAAAGATACCAATGTCAGCTTTGGCTTTGAGTTTTCCAAAATCATCAAGATCATTATTTGGGTAACAAAGGGCACCAAATACATGAAAGTAATTTATATTCGGTTTACAGTTGTGAACAATCTCATAAGGAGTTTTGTGATGTCGTTTGGTGATCATGCAACGGTTTTGTGTGTAACATGCAGTTGACATAACTTATGCCCATAGGTAATCAGGTAACTAAGCATTGATTAACATTGTTCTTGCAGCTTCCACTAACTTCCTGTTGCGTCTTTCGACAACCCCATTCTGTTCTGGACTTCTTGCAACAGATGTTTGAAGTTCAATTCCCACTTTCTCAAAATAATCTCGAAGAGTTTGATTCTTGAATTCAGTTCCATTATCTGTTCTGACTTTTCTGACTGTATTGCGAAGCTGAACTTGAATTTTAGTGAGAAAGGTGATGATCATTGAAGGAGCTTGATCTTTGCTTTGGAGAAAGTAGACCCAAGTCCATCTGGAGAAGTCATCGACAATTACCAAAATGTAGCGTTTACCATTGATCGTTTGAACACGCATAGGGCCACACAAATCCATATGAAGTAATTGAAGAATGTGATCAGTATTGTGTTCAGTTTTTGAAGGGAAATATGTACGAGTACTTTTTCCTTGTTCACAAGCTGGACATAAGTGATCTTTTGCATATCCAAACCTTGGAAGACCATCGACTAGTTTGTGACATGAAAGTTCGGTCATGGTTTCAAAATTCAGATGAGACAGTCGTTTGTGCCATAACCAGGATTTTGTCGAATGTGCTTTGGAGAGCAGACATATAGGAGAAGAAGCTGTCATAGCAGACATTGGAATGGTGTAGAGACTAATTCCACGTTTGCCTGACATGAGGTCATTTCCATGTAAATCTCGAACGAAACAAGTTTTCTCCCTAAATGCTACTTCCAAATCCCCATCACAAAATTTACCGACTGAGAAAAGGTTGTGACCAAGGCCCTCGACATAATGATCATTCCCGAATCTGACAGTGCCGATGAACTTTGCAACAAAGTTTACTAAAAGTTTAGGTTGCCTGTCATATGTCAGGAACAGCCGCTATCAACAATCAATAGAACAATTTGAACCACCTGCATCACACGAAGATGACGAAGATTGAGTGATGGTAACGGTGGAACCTGTTGGGTTAGTAACACAATTATTAATAACCTTAGGTAGCCATGTAAAACTAGGTTTTCTTTGTAAGCAACGTTGCCATGTCCAACTAGTTTCAGCTTTATTCTTAGTGAATTTGCTAGGTGATTGGATTGTCTTAGGATTTTTATTCGCAACTATGGTTTTGTCTAAGGCATTCTTAGAAACTACACTTGGCGGTTTTCCTAGCACAGACTTAGAAGCAATAGTGGGCCTAGATGGAATGCTAGATGTACGTTTCTTGTTACGAGATAAAAGAGATTTTGCAACACATTTCGTGTGATCACCAGATAACATGCTTTTATGACAAAACACACAAGATGCATCAACATTCAAAACATTCAAAGTCTTAGCATTCGTTACATCAAGATTAGAATTACAAGTTTTTAAGTTCGATTCTAAATCAGACGCAACATGCGTTTTAATCAAACTCCTAACATGATCTTCTACTTCTTGGTCTTTTAGTGTTCCGCTCCTACGTTGCCAGGTACTAGTCTTCTTTTTGTTGCTCTTATGCTTGGATCTGCTAACGCTAGGAGGGGTGACTATTCCTGTAGAAGTTGAAGCATTCAAATTAGTAGTCTAAGGGGATGTTTGCCTAGGTGTTTTGTCCATTTTATAAATTCCTGGTGCATTCACATTTGTGTGAACAAACTTCCATTTTTCAAGTAATTTAATTTTCTCTTTGAGTTCAATGATGATGTGATTCTGTTGTTGAGTTTTTGAGTCAAGTTTTCAATTTAAGCAAACAGTGTCATTCCGATTTTGACAAACTTTATCAATGTCCTTTTCATATTTGAAAATTTGACGTTTTACAACAACATTTTCATTTTCAAGGTTCTTAACTTTGGATGTGTTACTGCTCTAAAAGGACATTTTTTCTTTTTGACTTTGCAACTTTAATTCAAAATCAAGACTCTGAGTTTGACACCATTGCAACTTCTGATTGAGTTGAAAAATCTCTTTTGAAAGTTTATATTGCACATCATCATTGAGTTTAACGATTCTCTCATTTTATCTTTTTAATGTCTCAATTTCATGTCTCAACATTTCAGTGTCAGCAGTGTGATCATCAACAAGCATAGCATTGCAAGACATATAAATGGAATTCATAAACACAGAGATAATATCTGAACTTAGAACATCTTCTAAGAGTCGATCAGCTTCATTTTTTAAAACTTTGTTTCGACGTTTTTGTTTTGAGATCGCATTTTCAGTTGCATTGAAAGTGTTCATCATGGATGTTACTTCTGTTTGAAGTTCCTGTTCCTAGTGTGTAGCACAAAGACGCAAATGTTGAACATATGGTAAAAATTGCTTTTGAAAAATTTCTCTCTTTTCTTTTTCATAAGGAGATAGAAAAGTGGAAACTGTTATCTCAGAATTATGTTCAATTGCTTGTTCCAAAAATTTGATGTCTTCCATAAACGTATCAAAATATCTAAGTACAAGACATCGTTTTGGTAATGGTGCAATTACACCAGAAGTTGGTAAAGGACCATTTATTTGTGCCACTGGTTTAACAGGACCAATCTCAGAAGAAGATTCATTAATTTGCATTACAAACCATGATTGTTCTGTTTTATCTTTTTGAGGAACGAAGGTGTCAGAAATATGAAGTACTTTTGAATAATCAAATGGTTTATTAAACTTAACATTGCTCATTTTTGATCGACTCTCTTCTTCCTGTTCATGTTCTTCCTCACAGTTATGTACAATAACACGCATAATAGAATCATTAAAGAGATGTTCTGCACTATACAACTTTGGATTTTCCTTGAGTGCTTTGTGTAGAAAACGTGGTTTGTCATCACCAATAGCAAAACCATAACCTTAGGGATTTTGCTTAAGAGTAAACTTTTGAATTGTTGTGACAGACTCACCAGTTTTATAAACACTTTTTCGAAACTCTTTTAATTTACATTCCAAATCTACGATTTCCTCAAGATAAGAATCAATATGTTTCCTAGACACTTGTTTATGTTCAAAAAAACTAGCTTGACAAGTTGACAACTCTATTTTTGTTTTTGAAAGTTCAGAATTGAGGTGTTCAACCTGTTATTTGAAATCTAACTTTTCTTGTTCCATTTTAGAAATCAAGTTATTTTTGGAAACAGTTAATTCTCGTATTTGATGTTCTAAATCTTGTTCTTTGACATATGCTTTTTGGAATGCAACTTCAAAACTTTGTTCGCGTTTTTTCTTTGTTTCAAAATTTTGTGAGTTGTATTCTATAGCACTCAAGATCCTTAGTTAATAATGCAACTTTTGCTTTTAAATTTCTATTGATCTCACTGCATTTGTCAATCTGAGATTTTTGTTAATCCAACTGGGTTTGGGTGGTTAATAGCAAGGTCATGAGTTCTGGATTTGGACCAAGCGAAAGATCATTTTGTTCAATTTGATCATTGTTATCGTCATCAATTAGATCATCAAATCTAACAACTGTGTTAATTTGATTGTCATCAAATGTAACCACTGTGTTCATTTTTTCATCTTCTTGAGGAGATAATAATGAAGCATTTTGAACAACTTGCTCCTCGTCTGATGCAGATGCAGATGGTAATACAATTTCATGTATTAGACATGTTGAATCAGGTACCTGGGACAGACCGCCAGTATCATATATTGGGCCTGTGTCACTCATGTGCAATTCCTGCATGTTGGCCATAAGCATCGCAGCTGCATTTGCTTCCAAGTCTTCCATGTCATCGTCAGAATATGCATTTTCCATGAAGTTTTTTCTTTCTCAGTGAGAGTGCCCCCAGATTCATCCTTGAGAGCAAGAAGTAGTGCCTGCTTGTGATACTCACTGCCTCTTGTTCTAGGTTTGGGACATGCACTAGCTAGATGACCTTTCCCATTGTAGTTGTAGCATTTAACCATTGTATTTCCTATCCCTTGATTCCCAGTCTCAACTATTTCAGCCATTCTCTGTGGAGCACCATCATTGTTCCTACTGCCACTTGCTGCATTAAACCTTTGTCCAGTTCTTGAATATCCCATGTAACCTCCTGATCCATTTCTTCCATAAGCACGATTCTGAATTTCAACTCGACCAGCTTGTACAACAGCTTGATTCCATGTATTGGATGAAGTGCGAAGACGATTGTTGGATTTGTTGGAGAATTTGCTGAAAGCACAAGCAATTAATGCAAATCCTTCATTCCAAGAATTGAATGCATCATCTTCGTCACTGTTTGTATTGGTGTAGAGCATGGTATCCGTGTTGTCATATGGAACAAGTTGATTTTTGGTTGATTGCGGTGTCGATTCATATGGAATGAGTTGAGTCGATGAGGTTTGTTGAGGATAAGCAAAGTGATGTTGTTGTTGGAAAAAAGCATGGTTTGATTGTGGTGGTGGAGCAAAGTGAGATTGAGCCAGCAGTGCCAATGAATTTGGAGTTGTAGAAGGTGAATAACTACCACGAGCAGCTCGATCTTTGTCTACTTCTGACTGATGGTGCTTCAAATAATCATACAACAACCCATAAGATGCATTGTGTAGATTTTTTGCTTGACGAACAAAAGTGACATATTTTTACCAATCTGGACCAAGACAACTGAGGAACTTTGTGTTGACTGCAATCCTGGGTAAAACAATGTTGTGTCTGTCCAAGTCCTTAATGATGTTTGTAAACCGATGGTAATAAGACTCTAGTGATTCCCCTGATTCAATCATGAACATTGTGTATTCAAGGTAGAGTTTGGATTCCATGTCTTCTTGGTTCAGTTCAGTGCCTTCCATTAGGAGATGAACGTGTTCCCACATGTACTTAGTAGTTTTCTGAGCATCAATACTTCGGAAGATTAGATTAGGAATTCCCTGAAGGATGTAGGACATTGCAAGTTCATTTGCTTCGCGATGAAGTATTTGTTCTGTAGTAAGCTGATCATCAGGAATAGGGGTCACAGTTGCTTCTCTTGGAGGAATAGCATTTGGATCTCCAGGAACCGTTGTAGTTGGCATTTGGAATGGTCCTTCAATGATAGCCTTTTTCATGTATTTGCCATGTGGTTTCTTGAGTTCCATGAACCTTAAGAATCGACTTGCCCATTGAACATAGTTACCAGGAGTGAGCATAGGAGGTGTGTCAAGTGATCCAGCTTCATGTCTTGATTGTTGACTACTTATGGCTTCACACATCTGATCAAACCAATGTGGTTGTTTTGCTGGAAGTGGGTAGGACTGCATTGGTTGTTGTTGATAAGGTTGTTGTTGAGGGAATTATTGTTATGGGAAGAATTGATGTTGTTGCATGAATAGCTGTTGTTGAGGATATGACTGCTGTTGAGGATACTGCTGTTGTTGAGGATACTGCTGTTGATAGTAGTTGAAATAAGGTGGTTGAGACATGATCATGATACGTTAACTTGTGTTCTTATGGATCTTGTAGATAATTGAGAAGTGTGTTGTGAGTTATAAAGTTTGATTTTGGTTAAGTATGAATTAACATGTTTACTGTTCACTTTCAATTCCGACAATCACTGTTCACAGTTTGCCAATTGCGACGAGTTCACTGAATTGCGATGGATTATCTAAATTCCGAAGAAACTTACAATTACGATGGATTTATCCAATTCCGACAAAAGTAGCTGAATTCTGATGGACTTATCGATTACGATGGATCTTGGGAATTGCAATGGACTTTGCAATTACGACAGAACTTTGCAATTTCGATAACTAATCTGAATTGCAATGGAACTTGCCAATTCCGCTGATTTTCTCACTAACTTATACAAGATAGGAGCTTTCCACAAAGTCAAAGTATTTTCACAAGCTTGTACAAGCAAGTAATCTATTGAGTATACAATTCCGATAAACCCTTGGTCTTCAAATCCGATAAACCCTTTTTGTCCAATTCCGATAAACCCTAATGTGCAATTCCGATAAACCCTTTTTACGAATTCAGATAAACCCTCTTATCCAATTTTGATAGAAATACAGTTTGATCAAAACACTTTTTTCCAATAAAAAATGATGTTTAAGCTGAATCTCTTTGGATCAAAACGTTTAAAAACACTTAAATGATAAGAAAGTTTCAAGCTTTAATGTTTTAAACGAAATTTGAGCAATTTCGATGAGGTGCAACTAAGTAAACCGAATGTAAAACTAGTGTAAATCGAAAAAGATCTTAACTTTTGACAATAAATCAAACTTCTAAACACTATAGAGATCTTAACACTTTACAAGTGTGAAGAATAAGTGCTAGAAATGAGATTTTGTCACTAAATAGCTGCAAAACCACTCGTAAACTAAATAAAAGCTACGAACTAAACAAAATCACACAACTCAATAATCTTTAGGCGAATGATACCACTTGTAAGGTCACTAAATAAGCATAACACAAGTAATAATAGCACGTAAGAGATGAGAGAAACAGAGGGGAGAAAGGTCGGAATTATCACACGAATAAGTAACAAAAGTTTCCTTGCAATAGTGAATAAAACCAACAATAAGAGAGTAGTATTACATGAGTATTTATAGGCATTGCATTAGGGCAACACCTTAAGCCTTTCTTCTAGAAACTAATAACCAGGCCACGGCCCATGGACCTTCTACAAGGGCCGTGGCATGACTAACTAACATAAAGGCCATAAACTAAGCAACCTTGTACAATAGATTAACCAAGACTTGATACATATGAAATGTTTTCCCAACATGTTCTCCGGTAAATACCCTCCTTGTACTTAAATTTTTTCCAAAAGCTTAAAAGAGTTTATGTCTCAAGTCGAGGGGGAGTATTAATATTGTTTTTTTCCAAATAAATGACTAAGTGCTTCTATTTTGTGAGATAAGGACTAAGGTTGCAATGTTATGTGGTTAGGGGACCATTTGTGCCAAATTTCAAAAGTTAAAATTTAAACAAAACCTAACTTCTCACAACAATAACTCCACCTGCAAAACAATTTATTACCACAACCAACACCATCGACGGCCACAAATCGTTTAACAAATCCGTTCGTTCAATCTTAAATCTGTAAGTGTTAATGTGTTCTTTGGATTAATATAAGAAATGGTTTTTGATTGTATAACGATCCAACGGCTAAATTTATCACAATCAATTGTTTAGGGTGTAGGGTTTATTTCAAATTGGGGGTTTGTGATTCTGTGTGTTTTAGTGTTATGTTAATGGTGGGTTTTGGTCCTAATAATGTTCTTAACATGTTGCAATAACCTAATCGTACTCAGAAACACGAATTGATGTTTTTTATAATTAGTGTTCATACGAACCAAATTGGGGAAACTTGTTCTTGTGTGTTTTGATTTAATTAAATTAGTGGGAAAGTGTTTAAACACGACATAGAACACTTGAATGCTTGTTAATTAAACCAAAAACAAGTTGAGAGTCAAAATCAAAGTTTAGGGTTTAAGGGTGCACGTACAGGTTCTATCTTTAATTCCCATGGTTAAAAATTGTAATAACTTGGTCAAAACACTTAGTATTGCCTCAGGAACACTCGCCAATCATTGCATCAAACATCTAACATGTGAATCTCTTGTTCGTAAAATTTGGTCTAAGGGTTTTACGCATAAGTACTTATGGGACTGTTTTGCGTAAACTAGTCATTTGTTAAGTGTGTAATCATGAATAGATAAGTTGTTTATTAGTGGTTTGTTGTTTAAATGACAGGATCAAGAAGTTTGTAAGAATTCAAAGGTTACGAACAAGTCATGAAATCTTTACAAATAAGCGTCTACAGTGGAATACGAATTTCTTGGAAAGAAATTCTTAAAATGTTCACGAATAAGTCATGTTCTTACGCATAAGGCTCATTCTTACAAATAAGTCTCATGTTTATGAATAAGACAAATTCTTACGAATAAGTCGTATTCTTATGCATAAGACTCATTTTTACAAATAAGTCAAATGTTTACGAATAAGGCCTATCTTACGAATAAGTCTCATTCTTACGCATAAGACTCATTCTTACGAATAAGTCTAATGTTTACAAATAATGCCTATTCTTACACATAAGTTGAATTCTTACGCATAAGGCTGATTCTTATGAATAAGCCATATGTTTACGAATAAGACTGCTTTTTACGAATAAGTCACAATTTAAGAATTTGTTTGAAAATGAATTACCTTTTGTCACTCTTTCTAATCAGTTCAAAAGATTCTCATATTGTAATGTTTATGTGTATCATTAAAGTTTATATCTCATCAAACATAAAACATCACAACAGCAATTAGAGGACTTAATGTGACTTAAAATGAAAAACACTCATTCCACTAATTTCATAACAATAAACAAGGTCTAAGACAATGAATCAGACTTATACCATTTGCTAACAAACTGTGTTTCTTGAATGTCTGTTTCTATGACTTATGACTTTCAGATCACAACAATGGTTGCACCACAAGCTAATGTAGAGACCCCACAAAAGCTCACAATGAAAAACACCTTTCCTACATATTACAACAAAGTCATTGGCAAAAACAATCTCCGTGTTGAATTCAACAAGTTCACATGCACTGAATCATCCTGCCAATTAGCAGTGGAAGCTCCTAAACACAATTCGTACAAATTCATGGTGACAAAGTCTGCCTCAATCCCAGAGTTCTACATTCATCAATTCTGGAACACAATTCAACTTGATATGAGTGAAGAATCCTTTACTTGCACTCTACACAAACGTCAAGTCACTGTGGATATTGATACGCTTCGCTCCATACTCCTCTTACCAACACTTCATCCTACTGAAGAATATCACCCGACTTCATCAGAGAATGAAGTTCTTAACTTTCTCAGAGAAATTGGTTATAATGAATTGGACGGGGTCGTTTCAACACATTTAAGAGTGAATATCAAGAATATGCCACAGCCTTGGAGAAAAATGTACATCATCATTGCCAAATCTGTATCGGGAAGAGACAGTGGGCATGGGCATCATAAATTGCCACATCTTCAGATATTATGGGGCATGGTCAACGTTAAGCTGATTAACTATGCAAGCCTCATTTGGGAAGACTTAGTGAAACCCATACAGAAGGGAGGTGACAAGATTCCTTTTGTCAGATATACTAAGTTAATCATCCACAACTTTCTCGATGAATTCGATGATATTCCTCGATGAATTGATGATGAGGACAAGCACGCTATTAAGAATGAGCATGCATTAAACATGATCAGGATATTAGGAACAAGTACTCAAAAGCAAGGAATACAACTTCTTGATTGACTTCTTACCGAGAAAGTTAAAACCGCAACATGCTACAAATATTATTTGAAGGCTCTTAAAGAATAGAAGGTCGGATTCTTTGACGAAGAAACTCAAACTTCATCTGTCAAGACAAGAGGTCAGAAGGGTGGAAAAGCAGGGAGCACTGGTAGCACTACAAAGTCCAAAAAGCTTGCTCCTCCAGAAAGAGGAAAGTACCTGTTAAAGTTATCAAACCAGAACCTTCTCCTGAATGATCACCTCAACCATCAAAAGAACCAGAAACAGAATTTGATGAGCCTGTGGTCTACAAAGAAGCTCATGCAAGTGAAACCGTGACTATTGAAGAAATGAAGAAAAAACAATTGGAAGATGATGAGATGAAGAAGAAATCATTTGCTGAGCTTGACAAAGAAATCGACGACTATTGTGCGAAAATGGAAGATGAAACGGAGGTTGTCAATGAGAAGAAGTTGAAGCAACTGATGACGGAAGAAGAACAACAGACTGAAGATGACATAGACTTCGGGCTAACAAATGAAGAAATAAATGAAAGAAGTATTAAGATTGGCCTTCAACAAAGCAGAATAATGACATTTGAAGGACAACAATCACCTCCTCTTCTGGTTAATCAACCCAGTGAGGAAAGGGGTTCTAGCAGTAGAGCTCAACCAATCATTACACCTAATCCTGATCTGGTTAATCAACTCAGTAAGGAACAAGGTACAGACACGGAACACCAAGAGTCTACAATGATTGTCCATGAACAAAGGGAACAACCAGAGGATGAGGAAATGCATGATACTGAAGACCAACATGATGATATGGGGGAGAACTTATTGATAACTGATGATGATGTAAGAAAGGCTGCAGAAGAAGTTGCCATGAAGGAAATAGTTAAAAAAAGAAGAAGAAAAGAAACAGAAAGAGATTGAGGATGCCAAACTAGCTGAAGAAAGATTACGTGATGAAGCTGATAACTACATCGTAGACAATCCAGATCACAAACCTGAAACTTTTCCTCCTTCACACAAAGACTTAGAAACAAATATTCACAAAGACACTTCGGCCATTCCCGAATCATCAACACAATCATCACCTCTACCCACACAAACAACATCAAAATTCACTTACAAATCAATCAAGAAACCAGCTGACACATGGATGTCTCGAGCCAAAGTCAAAGTTCAAAATGCCGTAAAGAAAGCTCGATTCAAAAAGACACAACAAACTTGAAGATAAAGTTGAAACACTCACGAGCCTTGTCACTAGTTTAACCACTCAGATGATTGATCTACAACAAACCAAGCAAAGGGTTGATGAATACTTGTCAAGAGATGTCCAAGCTGATCGTACTGAAGAATATCTGACAACAAACCTGGTAAAAGTTACTTCAAAAGAGTTAAAATAACAGCTCAAGCCGTTGAAAGAGCAACTCCATCAAACTATCAGACAAATTGTCAATGAAGTGATTTCTTCTACTCCCCTCACTCTTCACACAGTTCCAGCACCAAAGGAACTCACACTTGAAGACCTTCAAATTAAAATATTTGACAAATTGTCTGATAAGACAACCATGACTCAAGAAGAAATAACAATCATGGATGCTATCTCGGCAAATTTTTTGAAAGAATCATGTAAAGAGGCGGCTGATACTCAAAAGAGACCAAGAGAAGATAAAGACACCGATCCAAACTCACAATCAAAGAAACAAAAGTCCACCAGTGGTCGTTCTTCTTCTCATAAGGAACCGGTCAACCCTTCTACTACCACAACAACTCAGAATCAACCGAAACCATCCGAGTCAGCACCCAAAGCAGATGATCATTTTGAATACACCGGTGCTGATAACTTGGAACAACCTGATCCTCAACCTTACACCATACCCAGACCATCATCAACCTCCAAGAGCAGAACACATTCAAAAGACAAACAGCCAAAAGTTTTCGAATGGCTTGACAATGACAACACAGGCGAATATGGATGGTTTGATGAAATGGTCAATGCTCCACCACCACTAGCTGAAGATCGAGAACCGGTGGATGGACGAACTGTGGAATACATTAAGAAGATAAAGCATGACTTCCACATTAAGAAACTCAACAAAAAGGAACTAAGAAGGATCAAGAACGCAACCTTCAACCTTCTAAAAGATCGATCTGGGAGTGCAATCGAACTTGAATATCATCTGGACAGCATTGCTCGTGCAATGTCTAATGATATCGATTGGCTCAATCCTGAGTTCAACGTGGATCACACTTCCAAGAAATCTGGGCCATATTACATAGATTGGACCAAGCCACTACCAATGGTGGGAAAACCGGAACAACCAAGGATTCCGTTCCGCTTCTTCTTCAACACCGACCTGGAGTTCTTGCAACATGAAAACACATCCGCAAGGAAGTATACAACCTCTCTGACCCTTGGAATCCCAGCTGCAAGGTACTTAAACACCGCAATAGAAGAAGATGCAAGACATCTATTCGTTGACAAGCTTGTGGTGTACGATAGAGATGCGGTGTACGGGATTCATCACTGGAATGAAAGGCGAAAGCTCTTCTACCGCAGTAGCAGGCTAGAACAAACAAAGGGGGATTTCATGCATAACCAACGAATTGTTGCCATCCAGTTTATATCAACACCAACTAAATGGGACTACTCCTTTCTTAAGAAGATCATCGTCAAGCGTCAAGATGAAAAGGAGTATGAATTCTCTGAAGCTGACTTTCCACGGTTGAACCTAAATGACATTGAATACATGTACCTCCTTAAAGTCCAATGGAAACTGCGTAATCTACCAACGGATATTAAGCTTGCGTTCATCACTTATCTTCTGATCTTCATACGGAGCATTATCATTCGAGAACGCATTGAAGATCTACAATTAGGTGTTGAAAGTTATCAGAGGCAGCTGAACTTGACAGTACCACTTCTTCACTTCAACAACATCAATCAGAAGTCACAGTACACACTAATGAAAGAACCTGCATTTGGATTCATCTACAGAAGTGCCTTTACTCACAACTGCTTCATGGCATACAGCGAGATTCATAAGTTCTGTGATGACACCTTGAAGTCAGTTCGTGATGGTCTGAATATCCGCTTAAAGGACTTAGACCTCTTCGGGAGCAAAAGATGGAATTCGAAGGAAGCCAGAGAAGTTCGCAAGTTCATCACCAGAATTGAACAGAGGTTGAAGCGTAGGGATCAGATGAGATGGTTGGAGAGCTATGTTGGTGGGAGACCGAGCTTCCCAATCTTGACATTTCAACGACCAGGATGATTGATTAGTTTGTGAGTATTTAACATTCTTGATTGATTGTTTTTTTGTAATTAGAATGGCTTGTGCAAACATAACAGTGCACAACCCGTTCTTTGTAAAGAAAGGACCTTGAGGTACATTTTAGTGCCTCAATCCTAATATAAAGAGCGAAAGCTTCTTACTTTTGAGTAGAATTAATTAGATTTCTTAAGGTTTTCATAATTCTGCTCAAAAGAACAAGTATTCCCTCTCGTAATCAAAATCTTAAAAAGTTATTTCACTTATTGAGGGGGAGTATTTGAAACAATCTTTGTTCATTACCATAATTTCTTGTTTGTTTCTTCCCACAAACCTCAAAAAGAATATTTTAATCAAAATGTTCTTCAAAAACAACAAAGATATGTCTTTTTTGAGGGGAGAGAAAAATAAAAGTGATTAACATATGGTAACTAATGTGGAATGTCATATGAGCTTGACTCAGATTTGACCCAAGAATTGACAAAACATAAATGTTAGTAATCGAAAGGACTTGTCCTGGCCGGGTAATAACTTCAAGCTGGTCTAACTAGTGATGTAAGTGTGTCTCGAAGAGGACTTGTCTAAGTAGAGTGTACCGTTTCGAGAAACATTCTGTGGACTTGACCAGGCCGGTTAATAACTTCAAGCTAGTCTAACTAGTGATGTAAGCGTGTCTCGAATCGGTCATGTTCACTGAGAATCAATCAATTCAAAAGTGCGAACTCCACCTAACATGTGTAAATTTCTTTTTTTAACTCATGAGCACATGTGAAGGGAGAGTATTTCTGAAAAATTCAAAACTCTCAAAGTGTTATCAAAACGTATCTTATATTAATAAACACTTTGAGAAAATTTCAAATGAATGGTTTTACGGCAACATAAGGTGACTAAGGTTAGGAAATGCGTCCTATGATCCGCCAGAGCCGGCGGGATCTACCCAAGGAAAACACCAAATAGTTTAGTACTAGAAAGTCCTTAGGTATGATTGAAAAAAAGGAGAATATATGAGAAAGGAGAAAGAATGGCTTGAAGAATTAAAAAGAAAAGTTATTAAAAAAGGGTGAAAAGAAATAGCCCTCCAAATATTCAACCTTAGGGCAGAAACCGGGTTCCATTCATATGCTACTGGTTGTTAATAAGGTGACACCGGTATTGAAGACGAAGACGTCATGGACCCAGTAACGCACTGCACTTAACATTCTAGCCACTCAAGTATCTCTCAAAAGGTACTTGTTTCATTTCTCACGAAGAACCTCGCATAATCTATCGACCTCTCATTCCGAGAAGTGTTGATATTGAAAAGGAGGCAATCTGCTCCATGCCTCCAACTACTAAAATCAAAATGCACTAATCGAGTCTAGAGCCACGAGATTCATCAAAAGTTCTCTTAGGAACACTTAAACATTTCTACACTTGCTGTTCAACAATAAGAATGCTAATCGTAAATATATGAGTCCTACGCAGATCTTAGCAATCTGCCAGAACATTTATGAGTGGATTTACTAATTTAATTCTCAATCATTGAATGGAAATTCCTGCCAGGGTCAACATCAAATAGCCCTGGCAGCAGGCCACTTCGATAATCTCTTGTGGGTTACGCTTAGTGTTCGCGGTGGTTTCAAACGGTCTACAGTCGTGGAGTGATACTTCGGTATACTACAGCGACTCACCTGAATCATTAATATACTTTAGTATATCTGTGTAAGCCCTCTTGAGGGTATCTGATTCAGGAATGACCTTGGTAAGGATTAGAGAAAGTTTTCACACTATGTTGTTAATGATCTCGAAGTCCGAACCTGTAAGTGATGGATGCTTTATTGCTAACTGTTTTCATGCAAGTACACATGGAGACCGGGAGTCCTATTACCACCATTACCATCATCAACATTATAGGCCATTTTAATTCATTATCTTCATATTAGAAAAGTTACATTTTTCTTTTCTCAATTTTACGCAACTTTTGTACGTTTTACGTATTACGCGTTTTAGACCCGCGTTTCCAGTTTTAACAGGGTTTAAGCAACCCGATTGAACTTACCACTCATTTTATATTTTATTATGGAGTATAATGATGAGTTAAATCATTCCTACAAGTTTCGTATTTTTACGATACTCGGTTTTACGTTTCGTGACTTAACTGTTTACGGTTAGCGATTAACGGAACCAAAACTAACTCCATAAGCAAGATAATACCAAAAACCAACCAAGTCATCTACCTAGGCCATATGAACCGCCATTTAGGGGGGGAGTCATCCCTTGGTGGCTTGATCCTAGCCATTGATCCTTTAGATGGTTACATGTGTAAAATTTATTTACTAAACTAACCTATGTTTTCTTCCTATAAATACTAACCTAAACTAACACTAAAACTTGCACCACATCTTCTTATATCTTCAAAGTCCTCAAACCAAAGGCACTTCTCTTATATTTCATAAGAAAGTTTATGAGTTCTTGAGAAGAAACTAGGTTTTGATCTTGTTTTCTTCAAGTTTTCAAGAAAGAGACGTTATAATCTTCAAATAATTTCAAGTCCCCAAAAAGACTTGTTATTATCTTCAAATCACTTCGGGTTTCCAAAAAGACGTCGTTATAATCTTAATTTGGTTCTGGGGTTTTAAGGATTCCGAGGGAGGAATTGTTCTAGTTCTTGTTCTTAGATCCTCGATTTCCTTTTTAAGTGAAAGCCAAAAGTTGTAAGAAAACTAACACCCACTCTTGCTCAATATCATTTATATGTTTCTTACCTTTATTTCATGCTATATATGGTCCTTATATTATGTTCATGATTTAAATACTTATGGACTTTGTTAAGTTTATTTATTGTATTTATAAACTCTTAATTTGTCATATAATCAAATAAGCAAAATATATTTTCTATCAAATACTACAACACTAGGGAGCTTTATGTGAGGGGTTTTATTTGGGTAAACGGATCGACGAGTTGCTGGATTTACGAATTAAAGTGTCCTAGCTCCTCGAACGTTTGCTACATGACCTCTGAATCATGATGTCCCGAACGGTAGTACGAGATATACAACTAAACATGTTTCATAAACCATCTTTATACAACAACCTACATGACACACTAAGTACTGCATCATGAACATTATGCAAGACATATATAGGCTTGTCTTTGTATTCTTAGACATTATTCCAAACCTAAGTCGCAACGTTCTATTGTAGGTTGTACTTAGAGGTTTCCCGGTTTATCCATCGAATTCGTTAAGGCTCTAAGACACCATCCAACTCACGGTGAGTTCCATAGCCCCTACTTTTAAACGTTTTGAATTACTTTTGGGGGAGATACATGCTTAACTATTTTTGACAATCACTATTATTTGCAACTACATGTTTATCTGAACTGAATGTTTATTGATGCTAGATAACATTATTGTCATACTTAGAGTTTCTATATCACGAACTAATGGACTTGGTATGATCACGAACTAATGGACTTGGTATGATCACGAACTAATGGACTTGGTATGATCACGATCTAATGGACTTGGTATGATCTCGAACTAATGGACTAGGTACAATTGTGAACCAGTCAGAAACTAGAAACTAGAAAACTTAAGACTTCGGTGCTAATAACCTAGAGTGTATAACTATACAACTCACACTACGAATATTGTATTCAACAATTTAACTAAACTCTATGAACTCACCAACCTTTGTGTTGACACTTTAGCATGTTTATCTCAGGTCCATAATGAACGAGGCTGGCACGGAGGAGCACGGATATTCAAGAGGGCTATAAATTTTATTATCATTCAAAAACTCATTTGATGTATTTTTTAAACATGGAACCTTTTGGGACCTCATTTTGTAAACTCTAATATTTATATAATTCGAATGATAAATCTTTTAAAACGAATCCATTAGAGTTCGTTTTCTATTATTATGACTGTTGTGCCGTCGAGTAACACCCAGTTTGAATTCCACTGCGTATCACGAAATTGGGGTTGTTACAATCTTTCTTGCATTGTTAATACAACTCAAAAAATGCTTTTCTCATGCATGCATAATGAACTCAAAGTCCTTGGTCGGATCATGTAACTAATATATAATCCGACATGGAAAAACGAGCAAGATTGAACTAAGGAGACTTTGGATTATCTCTTAGGTTTCCTTTTCTTTAGAGTCGAGATAATCACATCTCCACATATGTTACATGTAGACATACACAAAAAATAATTTCTCCTAGACGAAGTTTAAAACCTTCTGGTAGCGGTCCTTTAAATGTTGGGCGGTCTCCCATATATATAGGACCGTCCACTCCTTTACGGGACCGTCCAAGTATTTTCTGCAATCGTTTTCACTTCTATGATTTATTGATTCTGCACCTTTGACCAACCTTCTTCTAAGTCATCCTATACTTCCTTACATGCTTAAACATATTTTGAATTAGTAATACTTAGCATGCATGCTTTGACATAATTAGCTTTATTGGTCCCTAATAGCGAAACAAACACTAGATCTATCTACTAATTAACCACGTTAAACAACTACAACTAACTACGTATAACACTAAACAACGATAGAACAATAAACAAATAATAACGAGAAGAGAAGAGAAGAAGAATAAGAGATTAGAGAAGAGAAGAAGGTTGATTTCAATTCATACGTTAATCACACAGAGCTTCCGCACAATACATGAAAACCAACAAATGAAATGAGTACCAAGCGCCTCTATTTATAGGCGTGGAGAGAGGCATGTGCTTAGGAATATCCTAAGCATATTCCATTCTAAGAAGATGCTAGAATTATGCTAATAAGATGCTAATTAGATTCCCTAAGGCACATGGGCTACTAATGTGCCTTGGGCTTTTTACTAAACATATAGCCCATTATAATTTAAGCAACCAACTAATAAACTATGACTAAGACTTGAAATGTATTTAAAACGTGTTCCCAACAATCTCCCCCTAAGTCTTGGTCATCTTGGTTGCTTGACGTCGTCTTTGCTTCTTGGGCTTCTGACGTCTTCATAATCTTTGTTCTTTGTTCTTGATATGATATGATGTGGTATGGTAATGATCTGCCGTCCTTCAACGTCTTCTTGTCTTCTCCATCATGCTCATATATCTTTGGACTTTTGTTCTTCATACATCACGTAGTTCTCTCTTCATAAGCTTGATCTTTAGACTTGTGAAAGATTAACATACTTGATCTTTGACTTTTCTTTAATAACTTTGAACTTTTGCTGTCTTTAGTCTTTGTGAGAACTAATCTTCAGGATATGAGCATGATGGAGTCTTGATGGTGGTAGAACTCCAGGTCTTCATGATCCTCCGTAGGTACAACATGAACAATCCGGCACTTACAGATTTGGACTTCGAGATCATCAACAGCATAGTGTGAAGACTTTCTCTAATCCAAACCCAGGCCGTTCTGAACCGAATACCCCCGAAAGGGCTAACACGGACGCAACAAAGTGAACCCACGATTCAGTGAGTCGCTGGAGATCACCCCACAACTGTAGACCGTTTTGGAACAAACACTAAGCCTAACCCACGAGGAGTTACCGAAGTGACCTGCTGTCAGGGTTGTCTGATGTTATCCTGGCAGGATTTCCATTCTATCACCGAGAATCACAATTGTGAATTCTCTCAAGAATGTTCTCGGCAGATTGCTAAGATCTGCGAAGGACTCTTCTTAATTTTACAACTGCTGCCCATGATGTAGAACAACAGTGTAATACTAAGTGTTCCTAAGAGATCTTTGATGAATCTCATGGCTCTAGACTTGATTAGTGCACATTTCTTTGGTCGTCGGAGGCGTGGAGCAGAGTGCCTCCTTTTCAATATCAATACATCTCGTAGTGAGAGGTCGATAGATGATGAAGGGTTCTCCGTGTGAAATGAAACAAGTGCCTTTTGAGAGACACCTGAGTAGCTAGAAGGTTAGTGCAGTGCGTCACTGGGTCCATGACGTCTTTTTTCTTCAATACCGGTGATGCCCAGTCAACCAGTAGATTATGAATTGAACCCGGTGTCTGCCCTAAGGTTGAACAAATGGAGGGCTATTTCTTTTCACCCTTTTCTTTACTTTTCTTTTTAATTCTTCAACCCCTTCTTTCTCCTTACATTTCATATCTCCTTTTTCAATCATACCTAGGACTTTCTAGTTCTAAACTAATGGTATTGTGCTTGGGTAGATCCCTCCGGCTCTGGCGGATCATAGGACGGTTATTCCTAACCTTAGTCACCTTATAACTCCATGACTAACCTATTGATGCCATAAACCAAACCTTTTTGAAAATCTCTCAAAGTGTTTATGATTATGAAAAACATATTTTGTTAACACTTTGAGAGTTTTGTGATTTTTAGAAAGACTCCCCCTTAACATGTGCTCATATGTGTTAAATTGAAATTTGCATATGCCGGGTAGAGTTGGCACTTTTAAATTGATTGATTTTCAATGAACATGATCATCGCGAGACATGCTTACGTCACTAGTAGAACTAGCTTGAAATTATTACCCGTCCAGATCACATTCAAGAAAAATCGCTCGAAATCGGTACATTCTACTCAGACATATCCTTTGCGAGACACGCTTACATCACCAGATGAACTGGCTTAAAATTATTACCCGTTCGGGACATGTCTTTTCGACTACTGACTTTTTCTATCGTCAATTCGAGGGTCAATTCTGAGTTGAGCACTTATGAGAAACCATCTTTGCTTTACCATATTTTAATCATCACTTATTCTCCCCCTCAAAAATAGCATACTCATGATGTTTTTGAAAAACTTTATGATTAAAATATGCTGTTTTTGAGTTTTTGGGAAGAATTTCAAGAATGTTTGGTTTTCTGAACAAAGATTATTTTTCAAATACTCCCCCTTGACGAGGGAATACTTGTCCCTATGAGCAGAATATTTTGAAAAAACTTAGAAAACATCCAGGTTTAATTCTACTCATAAGAAAGAAGCTTTCACTCTTTTGATTAGGATTGAGGCACTGAAGCGTACCTCAGGGTCCTTTCTTTACAGGTACGGGTTGTGCACTGTTATGTGTACACAAGCCATTATGACACAATCATATAAATAAAAATTTCAAATAAGAATAATGAATTGTGAATATCAAATTCTTACATCAAGCTCCCTTTAGAAATGTTGTGAAGACAGGATCCGGCCTCTGAAATGTTCTGATTGCAAAGGGTGGATGACCTCCAACATAGCTTTCCAATCTCCGCATCTGATCTCTGCGGTATAATCTTCTCTCGATCTTCCAGATAAACTACTTCACTTGCCTCAGCTGATCATTATTCCATCTCTTTGTCTTTCCCAATTCTTCATAACGAACTCTATGAACCAACCCGTCACGAACGTTTTTCAGTGTATCGTCGCAGAACTTGTGAATTTCGTGAAATGACATGAAGCAGTTTGATGTCATTGCACTCCTGTAGATGAAACCAAAGATTGGGTGGTTCTTCATGGTGTATTGAGCGTCATGCCTGATGTCTTCAGGATGTAGTACAGGCTCAATGAGATTCAGTTTCTTTTGATAACTCTCCACTCCTAGCTGTAGATCTTCTACTCGTTCTTTGATTATCGTTCTTATAATGAAATGGCATATAGCCGTACTGAAGGCGTATTAAAGATCGGTGGTGAGATGTTGCAGCTTCCCTTGCACTTTGATGAGATACATGTCTTCAATATCATTGAGATTTAGATCTGGGAAGTCTGCTTCTGAGAACGAGTAGAGTTTGTTGTCATGTCTTCTGACATTGATCTTAGAGAGGAATGTGCAGTCATGCTTCTTCGCTCCCTTGACACTAACCACTGCCACAATCCGGAGGTCACTGTATACTGAATCCGAAGATTTGTTGACTAGTTTACTTCGGTACCAAGTCCTTCATTTCCCAAACCAGTGGTAGATTCCTAGTTCAGCATCGAGATCATAGTTCACTAGTTGTCTGATGAAAAAGTCTTGGTGAATGGCATGTTCCTCAATGGCTGGTTGTGGGTAGCTTGCTGCTGGAGTGAAGGTGATTGAGATTGCATACTTTGTTTTTCCTAAAGCTCCATGTTTGAGTAGTTCGAGATCATTGTTGAAAAAGAATTGGAAAGGGATGATTTCTGAATGGTTTTTGCGAATCGCGGGAAGTGGCTTGGTCCAGTCTGTGATGTAAGGATGATTTTTAATATCTTTTCCATCAACCCTGAGTATGTCTGGATTCGTCCAGTCAAACTCACTTGAAATTGCTCGAGCAATGTTTTCAAGGTGATATTCTAGCTCAGCTGCGCCTGCAGATTTGTCTTTGAGAAGATTAAATGCATCATTCTTTACCCGACGAAGTTCTCTCTTAGTCATCTTCTTGATGTTCAGAGTATGTTTGACTTGTTGTGTGATTGCAAACGTACTGTCTTCTATCTTAGAATCTTCGTCTGCATGGATTTGAGCACTTTCCAGTTGATCAAACCATTCATTGCCATTTGTGTCATCATCATTATCAAGCCATGAGACTACATTGGTTTGTTTGGAAGATTTCTTGCTGCTCGAAGGCTTTGAATTTGGAGGTGACTTTGGTGGTGATTGTGGTTGATCATCTTGTGGTTGAAAGTCCATGTTTTCTGTGGTGAAGTGCTCAAATTGATGCTCATCAGTAGTTGGACCAGATTCTGGAGCTTTTGAAGGTTGAGTAGAAGTTGTTGTTTTGGTTGGTTCTTTGATGTGAATTCCAGACCCGCTTCTAGTCTTGTGTCTTTTTGCTGTGTCGTCCTGGTCTTGGTCTTCGTTGTCATCCTTACGACGACGTTTACCCTTATCATTTGCAGCCTTGCATGATTCCATATTGGCCCGAATGGCATCAATGATAGGTATTTCTGTGTAGGTTAGGTAAGGTTTTGCAATGAGTTTGGTGAGAAGGGCGTCCTGAAGTTCTTCAACGGTGTAGTCAAGAATATGCTTCTGTGTGTTTGATGATTCAACGAAGTCTTTGAGCTTCTCTTCGATTTGTGAGTCAATGTATTTTGTGATATTCTTTTGGAGCTCGGGAAAATATTGCTTGACGTAATGCTTTGTGTTTGCCTTGGCCTCCTTGAGCAGCCTCTTTGGGACATCGTCCTCCAGTAATTCATCCATTAATTTCTTCGTTGCCTGCAACTCTTCAACTTGCATAGACAGACCCTTGACTAAATTTTGCATCTCGGTTAATTGCTCACTGACTTGTCTGTCTTTCTTTACTTGTGCAAGTTTAGTTGCTTTTTTCAACTTCTTTGCAGCAGGAGAAATTACTTCAACCCTTGTTACTCGAGCAATCTTCTTTTGATTCTTTCCCTTGATGATTTTCTTGAGAGTTTCAGCCGTTGATGCTTTAGATTTACTTGAAGATGGTTGGGATGGTGATGATGATCGTGAAGATGATTCAGAATGATTTGATGCATTAGGTGAGTTTGGAGGGGTAGGATCCTTAGGAGGAGTTGGTGATTTAGGAGGTGAGACCGGAGGAGTAGATTCCTTTGGTGGTGAATTAGGAGGAAGTGGTGGAGTGTTAGGTGGGGATGTGGGAGGAGTTGTGGGTTTAGGAGAAGTTTGAGCCTTTGATTGTGACTCCTCATGAGAAGTGAGAGAAAGATGAGGTGGGGAGGAGGTTTTGATGTAATTGTCTACTTCTTTTTCCACCTCTTCAACTTCCTCTTCTGTCTCCTTTGCTAGCCTTTCTGCCTCCTCTTTCTGTTCTTGTTCTGCTTTATGCTTAGTTTCCAGTTCTTTGGCAGCTTCAATAGATTTATCCCCAAGAATGTCCCGTTCATCCTCAGATAACCAATCAATTGGGTCATAAAAATTTATTCCTTCTTTCTCTTTATCACTTTCCAGCATATCATCAGGAATTTCATCATCAGTCAGGACCTTCTTCTCCTTTTCATTGTCACTGCCGGGTTGATTAACCGGACATGGTGTTGGAATATCTTCTGTAGCACCTCCTGACCCTCCGGGTTAATTAACCGGATCAATATGTGTCGGAGGTACTTCTTGAGCAGTTCCTGATCTTCCAGCTCCTTTAGCTTCTTCCAATTTCCTAAGCTCCTCAACCCTCAACTGTGCCCTTCTGGCATCATTTTCCTTGGTAGTATTTCTGCTCTTTTGCATTGCCTTAATAGTATCCACGTCCCACTGAATATCTTCTTCTTCATTTACTTGCATCTCAATGTTCTCTTCTGACTCAGTTTCTTCTGAGTCTGATCCTTCTTCATTATGAATCCCACCTTCTTCCATTTTTGGCTTTGGATCAGTCTTTACTCGTCTTTTGAGGGTTCTGGGATGTGGTTTTCTTGGTTGCTTTGAAGCATTTGAGGCACTCCCAGTCTTACTGGTTTTAGAACGAGTTTTTGATGAACCCGTCCCTTCACCAAGTTTAGAGAACCCGACATGACCTTTTTTGTAGGCATCGTCATAGTCTTTGTATTCCTAGGTCTTCTTAACCAAGTTGGTCAATAAACGTTCAAATAGTCTCGATCCTTGTTTGTGAGAACTGTCCCTAGGAAAATAAACTGAATTGATAGTCTTATCCATTCTCATCACGTGCAACTCCTTGTCTTCGGCTCGTGGTGAAATGTCAGGGTTCTCATCAAGTAGAAAACTGATTAGCATTTTGGTGTATCGGACAAATGGGTTTCTTGTAAATGTTTTTTTTGCTTTGACATCGTATTTGAAAGACAAGATCTTCCCAGATGAGTTCAGCATAGTCAAGAATTTTCTGATGAACTATGCCCCAGAAGAGTTGAGCGTGTGATAGTCTAGGATGCTCGTGTCCACTGTCTCTTCCTGAGACAGATTTAACCAAGATGTAGTAAAAGGTTCTCCATGGTTGTGGAATGGATTTAGCATTGACTCGGGAGATGGTGGTCAGTAGATGGCTGTTTTCTGTATCATAACCAATATCAATGAGAAATTTGATGATATCAGTTTCTAAAGGTGCAGGCCAATATTTGTTAGAAGTTTCAGGTGGTTCGGGTAGGGATAAGGCTTTGCGTAGGTGTATGGGAGTGACTTTGAGTTGCTTCCGGTCCAAGGTGCATGTGAAGTATCTGTCATGATCATCAAGCTGAATGGTGCTCCACATTTGATGGATGTATAATTCTGCAATATTGTCTGAATTCTCCAATATGCTCTTGCACTTGTGTCTCTTGAGAATTTCAATGACAATCTGGCAGCTTGGTTCAGCACACTTGATATTATCAAAGATAACCCTGCCATTGTTGTTCCCATATTTTGCCTTGAAACCTTGTGGGAACAGTTCTTTTTTGGTGAGCATAGGTAGTGATTGTTATAATTGTGCAGTCATTTCTTAGATTCCTGAAATATCATTTAGACACCAATTTGCAGGATTCATGAAAGTTAGCATTAGATAAACTTTAGTTTCACATGTGATCCTTTAAATTGCTTAGCATGACTTTACAAGTTGATTTATAATTTCGGAAAAAATTTACAATTGCGAAAGCTTTTAACAATTGCGAAAGCTTTTGACAATTGCGAAAACTTTTGTCAATTGCGAAAGCTTTTGACAATTGCGAAAACTTTTGTCAATTGCGAAAACTTTTGACAATTGAGAAAACATTTGACAATTGCGAAAACTTTTGACAATTGCGAAAAATTTTGACAATTGCGAAAACTTTTCCAATTGCGAAAACTTTTCCAATTGCGAAAACTTTTTCAATTGCGAAAACTTTTCCAATTGCGAAAACATTTTCAATTTCGAAAACTTCTTATACAAGAAATTTCGATTACTTTGAAGACGTACAATTCACCATATTTTTCGCAAATCATTAATACTTGTAATTTTGTTTTCATGCTTTTTCCGATGGAATCCTATGATGTTTCTAAGCATTTTGACCAAGTTTTAACAATTTTCAACCACAAAATCTTAACAATCAAACTGAACGTGCTCATGTGTTCTTCATAAACCCTAAGAATCAATTTACGCACATTTGATGTTTCTGGGTTCAATTCAAAGCAACAGATATTCAATTCGATGCATAACAACAACACTACAATGCTTTAATTACACTAAAACACTCACAGTTGAATTTCCCCAATTTGTACGCTTAAACCCTAAATCAAGAACATTCACAATACGAGTTTCTAGGTTTAATTAAGCTTGCATACATTGTTTATCATCATATTCTAAGCATAATCGTACCAACAAACATATCACAAACACTTAGAATTGAGTTTCCCCAATTTCACGCAAACCCTAGATCTAAAACAATTATTTTAGACAGATTCATCCGTTGGATTGTGAAATCCTTAAAAACCATTGCTTAAGATCATATTCTAAACATTAAATCACTCACAAATTCGATTGATCTTGAACGGATTTAGAGGATAGATTCTAGCCGTAGATGCGGTAGTTAGATGTATTTACTGCTTATGGTGAATATGTCAGATAAGTGGGTGTGCGAATTAACTGCGGTCAATCTTGTTCCTATTTATTTGACTATTATTAACTTTGTCGCTTTAACACTCTTGGCCCCTAAACCTTTACCTTTTTGCACTCAAGATCATACCCAACTAATATTAAGTTTTCTACTTAACACATTAAGCACACAACTCTTAATCCTAGATTATTAGAAGCAATATTTTTGAAGAAACGATGCAAGTACAAATTTGTTTAAAAAAAAATTAAAATTTTGAATCTCCCCCTCAACACTTGTTCTAAAATGATGACGGTGTAAAGAGAACAAAGTGTTGAATAAGGATTTGTACTTGCATTTTTTTTTAATATATTAAAATGAAAAATCTTTTTGAGTTTTTCAATAATTATTTACAAAGATAGTTTGATGTTTGACTCTTTTTTAATTTTGAAGAAGAAACTTGTTTAAGTCATCCGGAGTCAAACATCTCATGCCAATCTGGTGACCTAGATTCAGTACCCATAAAGTATAATTCAACAGTACTCATTTCCACATGCTCCTTGATGAAATGATAGCGTAGAGCAATATGCTTGAACTTGGAATGTTGGACCGTGTTGCAGGAAATAGCGATGGCACTCTTGGAATCACAGTACATAGGAATCTTGTTGAAGACGTATCCATAGTCCATCAGCTGAGATCGCATCCAAATGACTTGAGCGCAGCATGCTGACATGGCGACGTATTCTGATTCTGTAGACGACAGTGATGTGCAGTCTTGTTTCTTTGATTGCCAAGAGACGAGCTTGTCACCCAAAAACTGTACTCCCCCTGATGTACTTTTACGTGTGTCTAAGCACCCTGCATGGTCAGCGTCTGAAAATGCAACAAGTTCAAATCTAGAATCCTTTGGATACCAGATCCCCAAATTAATGGTTCCCTTTATGTATCTAAGGATTCTTTTAACGGCTGACAAATGCCGCTCAGTTGGTCTTGACTGATATCGGGAGCAAAGGTACGTGGCAAATACAACATCCGGTCTGCTAGCTGTGAGATACATGATTGACCCAATCATACTACGATATTTGGTAGGATCAATGGGTGTCCCATGTATGTCAGCATCTAGCTTCAGGGATGAGGAAGACATAGGGGTGTTATAGGTGTCATAGCTGGTCATACCATGCTTTTTCAGGATTTCCTGAGCATATTTGGACTGACTAAGGAATATACCACGGGGTGATTAATGAACTTGCAATCCTAGAAAGAACTTGAGTTCACCCATCATGGACATCTCAAAGTTTTGTTTCATAAGTCTTGCAAAAGCATTTGAGTACTTTTTATGAGTTGATCCAAAAATGATATCATCTACATAAATTTGTACGATGAGAATGTCCTCTCCGTGTTTTTGTATAAACAAAGTCGGGTCCACAGTTCCTATAGTAAAATGGTTTGCAAGTAAGAAAGCAGATAACTTGTCGTACCAGGCCCTTGGGGCTTGTTTAAGGCCGTAAAGGGCTTTCTTTAGCCTATATACGTGATTCGGATGTTCTTGGTCCACGAAGCCTTCTGGTTGAGAAACGTACACTTCTTCCCGGAGTTGGCCGTTGAGAAATGCAGTCTTCACATCCATTTGGTAAACAGTTATGTTCTTGTGAGCCGCGTAAGCCAGAAACATGCGAACAGCCTCGAGCCTTGCAACTGGAGCAAATGATTCTTCGAAGTCGATTCCTTCTTCTTGGCTGAATCCTTTTGCGACCAGGCGGGACTTGTTACGAATCATAGTACCATCTGCATCTAACTTGTTTTTCCAGATCCACTTCAATCCAAAGACATAAACCCCATCTGGTCTCTCTACCAATTCCCATACTTCTAACCGCTTGAATTGTTCCAATTCCTCTTGCATGGATTCAATCCAGTTGTCATAGGTAAGGGCTTCCTTAATATTTTTGGGTTCGGCTTGACAAACGGTGAGTGCATAAATGCAGGTTTCACCGTCTGTATGGAGTCTTTGTCTTGTCATGACTGGGTTTTCTGGATTACCAATGATGTTTACTAAGGGATGGTCCTTTGTCCATTTATGAGTGGATGGATAGTGTTGATAATTATTGTGCAGGTTTGACGGCTCCAAGTTGCGTGTCGACGACTCTGCAATATCAGGAATGGTTGGAGGTGGCGCAAATGGATTGAAGAATGCATTGCCGTCATAACCTGCTGGAGTGAGTACTTCAGAAGAATGATGGGGGGTCCTTCAGCTGCGGGCTCAGAAGTAGAAGGTGTTTGATCTATTGATGATGAGGTGTCAGGTTGAGGTGCATCATCAGTAACTGCGGTGGTAGTAGTCACTTGTAGATACATCTTGTGCACGATTAACCATGGTGTCATCAAACAATGGAGCAAACAAGTCTTCTAGATCCTTGCGGTTTAGAGAGAAAGTTGCAGCTGAAGGATCAGGAAAGTTAAGACGGTTGGTTCCGGGTTCTAAGCTGTTTTGCTCAGAAGCCATATCAGTGAGCTCATCGAAATTAGCATGGATTGTCTCCTGAATTTCTCTAGTACGACAATTCCAAATTCTGAATCCTTTCGAATTTTCACAATACCCAACAAAAATTCCTATGTCCGCTTTGGCTTTGAGTTTACCAAGGTCATCACGATCATTCTTTGGATAACAGAGAGCTCCAAAGACATGAAAGTAATTGATATTCGGTTTTTTGCGGTTAACTAGTTCATATGGTGTCTTGGTGTGTCTTTTGGTGATCATGCACCGATTCTGGGTGTAGCAGGCAGTTGAAACGGCTTCGGCCCAAAGGTAATCTGGTAACTGAGCATTGATTAACATAGTTCTTGCTGCTTCCACGAGTGTTCGGCTACGTCTTTCAACGACGCCGTTTTGTTCGGGGCTGCGAGCAATGGATGTCTGATGTTCAATACCCACTTTCTCATAATATTCCCTTAGAGTCTGATTCTTGAATTCGATTCCATTGTCTGTGTGAATTTTCCTGACGGTGTTGCGCAACTGAACTTGAATCTTTGTGAGAAAGGTGATGATCATGGACGGTGCTTGATCTTTACTGCGAAGAAAATATGTCCAAGTCCATCTTGAATAATCATCCACTATTACCAGTATGTACCGCTTCCCATTAATGGTTTGAACACGCATAGGACCACACAAATCCATATGTAACAGTTGAAGAACATGATCAGTACCGTGCTCAGGTTTAGGAGGAAAGTGAGCACGCGTACTTTTTCCTTGTTCACAAGCAGAACATAGATGATCTTTTGCGTATCTTAATTTTGGAAGACCGTCTACCAACTTTTTGCGAGCAAGCTGGGTCATGGTTTTGAAGTTCAGGTGAGACATCCGTTTTTGCCATAGCCAAGCTTTTGTGGGATGTGCCTCAGATAGTAAACATATTGGAAAGGAAGCTGTCATGCCTTCGAAGGAAATGGTATACAGACTGGTGCCACGTTTCCCTTTCATCAGATCATTCCCTTGAAGATCCTGAATAAAACAAGTCTTCTCTCTAAATGCTACCTCTAAATCACCATCACAGAATTGTCCGACTGAGAACAAATTATGACCTAGGCCCTCAACGTAATATACCCTGCTAATCTCGATATTCCCATTTACGTAATCTCCATAACCCATAATAGCAGCGAAGTGATCATTCCCGAATCTGACCATACCAATGAACTTTGCAACAAAGTTTACAAAAAGCTTGAGATTCCCGGTCATATGTCGGGAACAGCCGCTATCAACAATCCACAGAACAATTTGGATCACCTGCATCACTAGAAGTTGACACAGAGGCAAGTTTGGTAACGGTGGAATCCGTTTGGTTAGTAACACATGTTTTAAGCATTTTAGGTACCCATGTAAAGCTAGATGTGTTTTGTAACCAACGCTGCCATGTCCAACTAGTCTCAGCCATTCTCCTAATAAATGCACTTGGTGATTTCTTTGTCCTAGGTTTAGCTATGGGTTTTTCAACAGATTTATCAGAAACTACAAGTGGTGGTTTTCCTAATATGGACTTGGCAGCAGTAGTGAACCTAGAGGAAATGCCACTAGATCGTTTCTTTTTGCGAGTCAACAGAGTTTTAGCGACACACTTTGTATGATTACCAGATAATAAACTAGCATGACAGAACACACATGAAGCATCAACCATTACATCATTCATAACATTTAAAGATCCAGCATTCAATACATCATTTTTAGAATTACACTCAGATAAGCTAGATTCTATGTATAACATATCATTCTTCTTATTCAAACTACTTGCATTAACTTCTACTTCAGCATTCTTAGATAATCCACCCTTAGGTTGCCAGACTCTATGCTTCTTTTGTCTCTTTGTTGTCTTTGGTCTGCTATCCTTAGAGGTCTTGCCTAATCCTGTGGAAGTGGAAGTATTTGCATTAGTGGTTTGGGATAGTATTTGCTTAGGTGCTCTATCATTCTTGTTCATTCCTGAAGCAATCACATCTGTTTGTGGCATTTTTCCTTTTTCTAAAACTCTAAGTTTCTCTTTCATTTCAATTATGATGTGGTTTTGTTCTTGAATTTTCGATTCCAATTTTCTATTTAACCGAACAGTTTCGTTTCTATTTTCACAAACGTCACCAATATCTTTTTCATACTCAAAAATTTGATGTTTTTAAACATCAATTTCTTTTGCAAGATCTTGATGTTCTGAACCATGAACGTTTTGAGATGACAAAGATTCTTTTAGACGTTGGTATTTTAACTCAAAATTAGAACTCTGAGTTTGAACCCAATGCAACCTTTGGTTAAGTTTCAAAATTTTGTTTGCACACTTGGTTTCCACATCACCATTGATTTGTCTGAGTTTCTCATTCTCTTTTCTCAGATTTTCACTCTCAATTCTCATTGTCTCAAGTTCATCACAGTGATCATCAACAAGCAAATCATGACATGACAAATAGATAGAATTCATTATCACAGATATCACATCATAACTGAGAACATGCGTCAAAAGTCGATCAACATCTTTTTCTAAAGCTTTCTTTTGACTTTTTTGTTTTTCAATTTTGACATCCTTTGCTTTGAAAATACTTTTCATTGATTCAACTTCTGACTCGAGATCCAGTTCCCATTGAGTTGCACAAAGTCTCAGGTGTTTAACAAGTTGCAAGAATTGTTTTTGAAAAACTTCTCGCTTTTCTTTCTCATAAGGAGATAGAAAAGTGGAGATTTTGATTTCAGAATTTCTTTCAATTGCGTTTTCCAAAAGTTGAATGTCTTCCATAAATGTTTTGAAATATTTAAGAACACGACATTCTTTTGGCAGTTGTTCAGGAACACCTTGACTTGGTAAAGGACCATTGATTTGTGCAACAGTGGTAACTGGAGCAACTTCAGATGTCTCTTCAGATGAAGTTTTTACTTCAGTTAAAGTGCACGATTTCTCTTTCTGAGGTACAAAAGATTCGTTAATGTGAGGTACTTTTGAATAATCGTATGGTTTGTTATACTTCACATGACTCATTTTTGATCGAACCTCGATATCATGTTCTTCTTCCTCTTCAGTACTATATATAACCACACGTTGAAACGTATCATCTAACAATAATTCGGCACTGTACAACTTAGGGTTTGACTCGAGTGCTTTGTTTAAAAAACGAGGTTGATCACATCCGATTGCAAATCCATATCCGCGAGGATTTGGTTTAACAGTTAGATTTCGAAGAGCTGTTACAGAATTATCCGCTTTATAAACAACGTTTTGAAAATCCTTGAGTTTGCCTTCCAAGTCCATAATTTCTTCAAGATACGAATCGACACGTTTCCTTGAAGCTTCTTTGTGTTCTGAAAAATTTGCTTGACAAGTTGACAACTTTGTTTTGGTTTTAGAAATTTTTGTTTGGAGAGTATCAACTTGTTGTTTAAAACCAAATATTTCTTCTTCCTTTTGTGAAATTATTTCATTCTTGGAAACGGTTAATTCACGAATTTGATATTCCAAATTTTTCACTTTTACATATGACTCTTGGAATGCAGACTCAAAACTTTTCTCACGTTTTTCTTGGTTTTCAAATTGTGAAAGTTGTTGCTTGTAGCACTCAAGGTCCTTTGTTAACAGTGCAACTTTATCTTTCAAGTTTTTGTTAATGTCATTGCATTTGTCCATCTGGGATTTGTGTGCATTCAATTGTGATTGGGTGGCAAGCAATAAGGTCATGAGTTCTGAATCTGAATCTTGCATAGGATCATTTTGATCAAGATGTTCATGATTTTCATCATCAAAAGAATCATCAAATGAAACTACTGGGTCAATTTGATCATCATCAAAAGTAACCACTGTGCTGATTTGATCATTGTCTTGAGAGGAAAATGATAAATCATGTTGAGTAAAATTTTCGTGTGCAGATGTGGATGCAGATGGTGAAGCAATTTCATTAATTAAACAATCTGCGTCAAATACCTTAGATAAGCCATCGGTGTCATATACCGGGCCTGTCTCACTCATGTTTAACTTTTGCATGTTGGCCATTAATATCACAGCAGCATTTGCTTCGAGATTTTCCATTTCATCATCAGATAATGCGTTTTCCATGAAGTTGTTGTGTTCTTTCTCTGCCAAAGCACCACTGGCCTTTTCATCTTTGAGTGCGAGGAGAAGAGCTTTCTTATGGTATGCACTGCCCATAGTTCTTGGTTTGGGACATGCGTTTGCCATGTGACCATTACCCCAACAATTGTAGCAAGTGATGGAAGTATTAGCAATCCCTTTCCCTTTGTCAGCAAACTGATTCCTTCTCTGAGAATTTCCCATACTGTTTCTACCACTTCCTGAGTTGAATCGTTGACCACCTGAATTCCCCATGTTTCCTGACCCAAACCTTCCTGAAGACCTATTCAGAATCTCTACTCTTCCATCATTGATGACTGCTTGATTTCTGGTATTCGATGAAGATCTCAAACGATTGTTTGTCTTGTTAGAGAATTTGCTGAATGCACGGGCGATCAATGCAAATCCTTCATTCAATGATTGAAAGGCATCATCTTCATCAGTGTCAACAATTGAGTACATGTTGTAGTCATTGTTGTCATATTGGACGAGTTGATTCTCAGAATATGAAGGAGGTGCTTCATAAGGAACAATTTGGTTTGACGATTGAGGTGCAAAACCCGAGTGAGGTGGTGGTGATGGAACAAATTCCTGGTTTGGTGCAAAATGTGATTGAGCCATGAGAGCAAGTGAGTTTGGGGTAGGTGCTGGTGAGAATCCTCCACGTGCAACTCTATCCTTATCAACTTCAGACTGATGTTGTTTAAGGTAGTCATATAACAACCCATAAGATACGTCATTGATTTTCTTAGCTTGACGAACGAATGTGACGTATTTTTGCCAGTCTGGGCCGAGGCATCCCAAAAACTTGGAGTTGATAGCAATCTTTGGTAAGATGATATTGTGGCGATCCAGATCATTAATGATGTTGGTGAAACGATGATAGTATGATTCCAAGGATTCCTCAGGTTCAATCATGAAGTGTGTATATTCCATGTACAACTTTGATTCCAGATCCTCTTGATTCAGTTCAGTACCTTCCATAAGCAGATGTACGTGCTCCCACATGTCCTTGGCTGTCTTCTGGGCATCAATACTCCTGAAGATAGGGTTGGGAATCCCTTGGAGTATATAAGACATAGCTAGCTCATTTGCCTCTTGTTGTAAGACTTGTTCTGCAGTTAGTTGAGCTAGAGGAGTGGGTGCTGTAGTTGCTTCTCTTGGAGGAACTTGAGTTGGATCACCGGGAATGGTTGTTGTAGGTGCTGGATATGGTCCATCAATGATGACTTTCTTCATATATTTCCCGTGAGGTTTCCTGAGCTCAATGAAAAATAGAAAACGGTTGGACCACTGCACATAGTTATCAGGTGTGAGCATGGGTGGTGTGTCTTGAGAACCTGCTTCATGCCTTGATTGCTGACTACTTATGGCTTCACACATTTCGGTAAACCAGTGTGGTTCTCTGGAAGATGGTTGGTAGTTCTGCATAGGTTGTGGAAGAAGTTGTTGCTGCTGAGGGAATTGATGTTGATGCATGAACATTTTGATGTTGCTGATACTATGGTTGGTATGATGGTTGATATTGTTGCTGAGGATATTGTTGCTGAAACGGTTGTTGATGGTACTATGACTGTTGTTGATTGTAGAAGTTGTAATTGTATGGTAGTTGAGACATCTTTGTGTTTTTATTGATCGTTTAGATAATTAAGATGTGTGTTATGAGTTGTAATGTTTGGTTATGGTTAAGTGATGTTTTTGTCCAATTGCGAAAGTTACTGTTCACACCAATTGCGAAAAATATTGTTCATGCTGCCAATTGCGAAAGATCTCTCAATTGCGAAAAGTGTTAATCGCGAAAAGTCTGTCAATTGCAAAAAGGCTGTCAATTGCAAAAAAAAATTCAGAGACTTGCGAAAAATCCCAAGAATTGCGAAAACTCCAACAATTGCGAAAAGAAATATATAATTGCGGAAATATTTCTAATTGCGAAAGATCAAACAATTGCGAAAAATTATCTCAATTGCGATATTAAAGGCAATTGCGATAAGTTAATCAGAATTGCGAAAGATCTAGCAATTTCGAAAGATTTTCAAAATTACAATTTCTATCACTTTCTCAAATCTTATACAAGAAAGGAGATTAAAAGTCGAGTCGAAGTATTTTCACAAGCTTATACAAGCAGGGAAAATACTGAGTTCCAATTGCGAAAAAATCCGAAGGCTGCTGAAGATTACGAAAAACCCTTGAGAATTGCGAAAAACCCTCTTTGTCCACAATTGCGAAAAACCCTCTTTGTCTACAATTGCAAAAAAAACCCTCTTTTCACCGACTTTTTCATATCTAACATTTACGCCTAGAAAATGAAGATCTATTCGATTGTTTTTGGTTTTTTAACGTCTAATTTTACGAAAAATTATGAAGAGATTTGCAGTTTTAAATGTGAAAACCAAAAGGTGATGAAATTTCTACAATTAGCAACGAACAAAAACAAACATTTTACAATTCAAATTTGAACAAAAACTGAATATCGAACGTATAATCTAATCTCAAATCACTATGATATCTTTTCACTTTACAAGCTAGAAGATAAGCGATTGAAATAAGATTTTTGATCTTATTTTTCACAAAACCACGTTAAACACTAAAACCAAACAAAAAACTTATCAAATAACGATTAAATCTACTCGATAACACAAATCCAAATAATCCTTAGGCGAATGATACCACTTATTGGTCCCTAATAACGAAACAAACACTAGATCTATCTACTAATTAACCACGTTAAACAACTACAACAAACTACGTTTAACACTAAACAATGATAGAACAATAAAAAATAATAACGAGAAGAGAGGAGAGGAAGAATAAGAGATTAGAGAAGAGAAGAAGGTTGATTTCAATTTCATACGTTAATCACACAGAGCTTCCGCACAATACATGAAAACCAACAAATGAAATGAGTACCAAGCGCCTCTATTTATAGGCGTGGAGAGAGGCATGTGCTTAGGAATATCCTAAGCATATTCCATTCTAAGAAGATGCTAGAATTATGCTAATAAGATGCTAATTAGATTCCCTTAGGCACATGGGCTACTAATGTGCCTTGGGCTTTTTACTAAACATATAGCCCATTAAAATTTAAGCAACCAACTAATAAACTATGACTAAGACTTGAAATGTATTTAAAACGAGTTCCCAACAAGCTTCTTCCTCCCCTATTTAAACCGTCATCTTCCTGATCCATTTTCATGGCATAACTTCTTCTTATTCCTCCTCTCAATGTCATCCTCTAGAAAACCTAGGATTTCTGTCAAACCTATTTGGCGAAAGAAACAAACCCTTGGCAACTTCATGAGAGATACCACAACTCCAAACACAAACCAACCAACCTTCACTCCACAACATGCTCCTTTCAAAGAAGCATCATCCCCCTCATTTTCCTTCTTTGATTCTCAACCTACCAATGAATCTTCATCCATTCACAAAGAGCTTTCTCTCACTCCACATGACCACCATTTACCACCACCACTTCCACCACATCCACCTCAAGTGACAAATCTTACCACTCCTCACTCAATCATGGCTCAACAATTCTCTCATCTTGTTGACTTGAATCTTCTGAACATAATCCTTTCCCAAAAACTACATCCTTCCACCAATCTTCATCCCACTCAAGATCAAGTTAATTCCCACGGTGGCTATTGTGTGTGTTGCATTCACAATCGTAACCTATTCCAAAAAGTCAAAAATGATCTAGACTTCATCACATCTCTCCTCTTGTCTTCCAGGTTTCCATCTCCTTCTAATAACACCCTCGCACCACCTTTTCTCCGCAAGCATTTGGCATCATGCATGCTCTACAATAAGACCAGACCATTTCTTAGCTCTCCTAGAGATTAGTCTAGGATTATTAGCATCACGTAGGACTATGTTGTACCAAGTCATACTTTACGTATGATTTTATTATCGTTTAAATGAATGCTTAAGTTTATGCCTGCTTATTATATTTTGTCTTTTTCTCTAACCTACTGACGGCGGTCCCCTAAATAAGCTGGTGGTCCCCTAAATATAAAGGACCATCCAGGTATTTAACGGACCGTCCAGGTGCTCTGTTTCTTTCTCCTATCTTCTTCTTATCTGTCTCTGTGAGTTACATATATATACTCTTGCACCTGTATTCAAACTTGTCTTTATAGCAAAATACCATCGATCGATTCCCCGGTGCCCTCATCTAGGGGAGCACTAAGCAAGGGGGAGTCTTAGCACCATTTATTTTTGTCCTCTTTACACATTGACTAAGCCTTTTTGATTCTACAAAAAGGGGGAGAAGTAAGCGAAACTCATTAAAAACTTATTAAAAACATAATTTTACCTAAAATGAGTTTATATTTTGTAATCATCAAAAAGGGGGAGATTGTTAATACAAATAATGTAAAAAACGTCATTTACATTTTTCGGTCTCTACACGTTTTGATAATAACAAAATATAAACACGTTACGTAAAACTACGCTTAATAAGTTTCTAATCGAGAAAACTCGTTTCGTCTACAACATCACTTAAGGTATGAATAAACAATCTATCAACTTAGTTAAGTGATCAAAGAATTTATTTTTCTTTAAACTTCACATTTTTATGTAGGGATGAGCATTTTGAACTGAATCCCGGAACCGAACCAGAACCGTACTGGTACCGTACCGAAACGGCACCGATTCCCGATATACAGTACGGTACGGTACCATGAAATAAGGCAAAAAAAAATTCGGTACCTTTCAAAAACGGTACGGGACTAATTCGGGAAATCCCGATTCGGTACCGAATACAAAAGGTTTTTTTTTCTTGGCCCGTATAGGACTAACTTTTCTTATGCCGTAGTTGAGGCGTTGATATGTACCCAAGATTGGGTAAGAAAGTCCAAAAAAACTATAATAGACGACTTATTAAATTATGACGATGTTGCACAAGGTAATAACTTATCAATTTATGTATATGGCTACTGACCTACTGATGTTTTGTAAATATATTAGTTGTATATATCAATTTATTTACATGGCTACTAACCTACTGATGCTTTGTTTTCTAAATAATATAGCTTTGTTTTCTTTATATGGCTACTGTCCTACTCATTTCAAAATATTGTAGTTACACTAGAACATATAAAATATATGTTAGCTGTGGCCCTACCAGAAGAAAAGGAAAGCATGGAATCCATTGTTATATAGTTGGCATTCAGATTATAAAATACCATAAACATAAACCTATGGCAACGCAACTCTAACTGCATAGAAACCTAATGCTGTATTGGATCAGACTTTGATATGAATTTACAAAGATAACTACAGTAGTGATTGAATCAAAATCCTTTATAATGATTGTTATTAACTATGTTTGTTTTGTCCTATGTGTAGATATCGAAGATGAGATTGTCAAGCAAAACGCTAAAGAAAAAGGGAAGGGAGTTACACAAGATTAAACGATTAATTGTCTTTCGTTGAAAATGGTTTAGTATGTTTATTTGAATGATTTCATATGTTTTTGGTGGAATTTTATACGTTTTGAAACGTTTGTAAGTTACGATAAATTTGGTGATATGTTTTGTCCTATTTTTACTAGCATGAGCTACGATTTTATTTTTTTTGTTTAACAAAAAAGGGAAGTACCAGATAGGTACCGATTTCCCGGTAGCGAGTACCGGTACCAAAATCCCATACGGTACGGTACCGGTACCCCTTTTCATGCTCGAGAAAAAACGGTACCACTAATTCGGTACGGGTTCGGTACCATTATGGTACCGTGTTCATCCCTATTTTTATGTGACAAAACATTTTTACAAAAGTATTTTTGTAATTATAAAGAAATGTTTTAATAAGAAAATAAATTTGAATTTCAAATTCTCCAACAGCTAGTTTTCCCGCCTAAATCAGATAAAATTTCACCACACCAGGACAAAAATAGGAGCGTCTTAAGGTGACGGTCCCTTAAATAGGAGACGGTCCCTTATATTTACGGGACCATCCAGTGTTTACGGGACCGTCCCCGCTCCTCCTGGTGCCTATAAATACAGCACTATTCCATGCAGAAAAATTCACCTCTTGAGCACTAAAACTTTCTGTCTTCCTAAATCATTCTAAACTATCTTGTTTTATCACATTAACTTGTTGTAAGTTGTTTACGAGTGATCACATCCATCCTACCTCAAAGTGCAAGAGAAGAACGCTCGTATTCATCAAGAAACGAAGTGTTGAAGAATAGTCTTTCACCTCGTAATATTTGTTACGTTTCTTTCCTCAATCTACATTCTTTGTATCTCAATTCTTATGTAAGATCCGACTTGCGTGTAAGCTCGGAATCGTGTATTGTGTTGATTCGGACTTGGTGTTGGTTCGAATTGTGTAGTGTGTTCCTATAATACCCTAAAACGTGGGTTCTAAAAATCCATTACTAAGTTTAACTTTTAAACCCGAACACAATTAAATTAACTAGACGCTACAACATGAGGATTATAAAATACATATAATGTAACCTAAGTACCATATTAATTATCATACATGATAATACAAGTACATATGTCACACGTTATAATAGGGGGCTGACTTTCTTTTTAAAATTTTACACAACATATGCATGGGAACTAGGCTACATATCACACGATCATACATGTCCCAAAATGATTAAAACTTTTGTACACAACTTAGTATAAGAAAAGTCTATAACTTATTTTAAATTTGAAAGAGTTAAACTTGGTCACTTATCCTTCCATAAAGCTCGGCCTGTTTTCTTATATCTTCCCCCTCCTCTCCAAAATTCCAACCGAATATCACAGATTCACAGAAACCCTAGAACATATATAGAGGCGGCATTGTTCTTTTCCTTCTTTTTATTCGAGTAAAAGTGGTACAAGAGGAGGAGTTCAAGGCTGTTTTTGAACGCCATTAAACTGTGTTAGAGGACGTGGGTTGGCTTGAATAAGGTGGTGTATTGGAACAGCTTCTGGACTTTCTTGTCTTGTTTCATTTTGTCCTTCCATTCGACACACAAAGGTATCCTCAATTGTGATCTTGTGTTCTCTCGTCATGCACGTGAGGTGTAAATATTTTGTAATCTAAAATAAGTAATGATCGACTAATAATGTATACTAGATGAAAGGTTATAGTGAGCACATAAAATGATGAAAACATGGATCGACCTAGGGTGTAACACCCCAACCCGAAGAGGGTTAAGATATCACATTCATGGTGTCAAACAGAACATACACAAGCGGAAGACTTTAATAATACAATTAAATTCAAAGGTTACAAATGAAATCTAAGGTAAATGAAATACAAGGATTACAACAAGGTACAATAAGTCTAGTAATGAAAATCTCCAAGTCAACTCTAATCCAAGGTAGCTATCAAAGGTGTAGTCCTCTAAGAGCACTTATGCACTCTTCACTCATATCCCAGCTTCCCTCTAAAACCTGCCACGGTGAAAAGAAATGCGGCTGAGCTTAAACAGCCCAGTGAACGGATATATGATAATAGAAAACAGAAATATAAATGTAAAGTTCAAATGAAGTACAATGGGGAAACATAAGTAGGCATAATGTAACGTAAGGGAAATCATAGTGTATAGGTTAAGTAATAGGAATCTATGCAGTCGCCTGCATAAACAGAATCATAATACCATTGGCTCGTACATAACATAGTCTTCACTTCTCATAAATCAACAAGAGAGGAGACCTCTTAAGTAACATAAATGGAGTAGCGAACTCCCATGTTTGTATGGCATGTATTGCACACAATTACCATACACCAGATACAATATATATAACAGATACAGATCCAGATCTAGGATGCATCCATACGCCCCTGCAAAAAATCATAATCATCGTGACCATACATAATATAAAATAAAAGGGACGTGATGGGTCATCACTCCCCCACCCAAGAGTCATCCCATTGGTGCATCAATGACATGGTCATGGAACCCCCCCGACTAGTGATACAGATACAGAATACATAATAAGAGCCATTATAATCACAACAAGGGTTTATAGCAAAGGTTCATGTCCAAAAGTTCATAGCGAGGTTCATATCAAAGGTTCATTATGAAGGTTCATAACTATGGTTCATATCAAAGGTTGTAAGTCACAAAGAAAACCTTAAAGATAAGGTCAGAATATCTGTACCTTATGCAAATAGACAAACGGATAAAAGGTGGATCACACAGAACGAAAGGTCACTCCTTCACCGAACCTATAAAATTTAATAATCACATATTATTTATAAGCTCATTTTAAATCAGATTTCATAATTTAGGTTTCTTTCTATTTTTTGGAAACTTTCTGTTTTTAGTAACCTGCCATATTTAAAAGGTTTCTATATTTAGTAACTTTTCCGATTTAATAAGTTTTCTAAATTAGGTTTACAAATGACAATTTAAATAATTTTAGGGTTTAATATGTTTAATATAAGGATTTAGGATTTAATATGACAACTCATAATAGTTTAGGGTTCAAAGTGTTAATATAGTAAAATTCAGGGTCTAACATGTAAATCTATCATTGTTTAGGGTTAGATGAGTCAATTTAATTTTTTTGGCTTATATAGCACACGATCTAGCTTTCAAAGTGGAAGTACACATGCAATTTTCATTTCCATTGCTCACGTAAAACTTCATTTTATTTTATATGAATAATATTGAAATCATGCACTCATCTTCTACGTTTATTTCCTTCAACGCATAGTAATACCGAGAGAACTCGAATATACAAAACATATACGAATCACATACATTTAAAACAACAACGGTTGACTCATACCGCGACACACTTTGGCGAGACCAAATAAACAAAACTCGGATTGAACCTTAACATACCCTCGGTAATTAAACTCTCACCGAGACCACAAAAACAACCAACACCACTCGAATGTAAAATTCAGCGAGCAAACAAAACAACCCAATATCATTCACGGCCAAAATAACTTCAGCGAGGCAAGAACTTGGCGAGGAAAATACTATACATGGGGTCATTGGTGAGTCAAAATATAAAGGTGTCTGGGGGGGTTAAAAGAGGCAGCAAAAACAACCAAAGCATTACCCTTATTATCCTTTATACGTACAACATGCAGGTTCTACTTATATAGTTTTCAATTTATAATAGTCCAACATCTCATATTAACGTAACTTCATAGGCTGAAATGAGGTTCGATCGAAATAGAAAAGAAAATAGGACTCGACAAGATTTGTTAGCAAGACTTTTATTTAGTTATACATATCATAATCTTTTAGTACATATGTATTCGAAAGACACCGGATTTATAGCAGCGAGACATGATTAGATTAAGGTTTACCTTTGGCCTGAATCAAAGACGATCGAATAGGAAGGAGTCGGACACAAAAGCTACTACAAAACTCACGCTGCTATGAATACCCAAACCACGATTTGAACCTCACACGAACCTATCTTGAATCTGCCACTCGAACATGCAAGTCGAACGAACACCAATCCCAACGTAATCAATCTCTACGGTCGTATATTGTAGCAGTAGGTTTTCTTTTTGTTTTCCTTTTGTTTTGGTTAAGAAGAATGTTATTGAATTATATAGGTATAATATAAAGCGTATGAGGTGGAATTTGATTCAAATCGAGCGAATGAGAAATAGGAGTGTCGTGTCTCATGTTTTAGGAAATAGGGTGATATAATGTTAAATGTATATTCTAAAATGATATATACAAGAATTGGAGATTTGGTCCAATCTGTCTAAACGTGTGAATGTATCAATAAAGGGAAAGTATTGTTTTATATTTTAGGTTGTTATGTTCGTATCTTCCAAATTGATAATACATTGTTCAATCTTATCTCTCCCAAAACGTGTAGAGGGCACTAAAAAAAAAGATGCGTGTCCTGTGATAATCTCTTAGGATAAATAATATGTGTCGACTACATTCTTACTTAGGTTAAGGATACATTTATTTGTATTTAAGTTATAATTTATAGTCTAGGATTTTATATAATTCCAAGTGTATAACATAGAGTTTACATATCTTTTATTTATCAAATAAACTTAGGTTATGTATTTTCATATTTCTTAGATTAATTTACTTAGTTCTTGTAAAATTTCAAATTAGAGGGGTAATTTGGGAAATTCAAATGATGAGAAGATGAGTGTTTTACAACTCTTCCCCTCTAGCAGAAAAATTTCGTCCTCGAAATTTGAGTAGACAGGTCTAATGGAAACGTATCGAATCACAGAAAGCACATGGATAATAAATACGCATAACTCTTCAGTTTCTCAAGTAGTATTGTTTTCGGTATAGTCCTTCCAAAGGATTTTCACAATCAGACAGATCTTGTTTTCTCAAAATTCATAGCCTCAGATCCTTATCCAGAATAGGTCATAATGAATCAGATTTGGCGGAAATGAAACGTACATGTAGCAGATGATAGGCTAAACTTCTCAATAGTAACATATAGAACACATACGGACAGAAGACAGATTAGATGATAATATCAAACGGTAGGGAGCTCTATGATGAAGCTTAAGATTCTTAACGGATGTGCCAAGGTCAACAAAATGCATGACGAGAGTTCAAACTTATCAAGATGTCTAACGATGAAGGTAGAATGTTCGTACAGGTAGAATGAACCTATGGTCTACTAATCGCGGATAATCTTCATTTAATGTCAGAAATCTAAAACTCCTCAGGCACTCCTCGAGATATCCTATGATCACAATAAGTGCACGTTATATGATGTAAGTATTATCACGTTGATCAGGCGTCATAATACTAGCATCATATAAATATGCCCTCATGATGGTCATACTCTATCTCGAGTTGAGAAAAAAAACATCCTATCATCCTAAAGGTAATGGAAACCTAAGTATGTCTAGTAGAAGTGAAGTACGTCATCGATTGCATCAATTACTCCATCTTTCACAGGGATTGATGAGTGCCTATTTACTCATCATTTTATGCCCATATAAGATACAAAAATGATCAAAAACACCCAAATAGATCAAATATTGTTGCAAATATTCTTGGCTTGTGTTTTTATGTGTTTCAGGTACAAAAGGATTGAAAACAAGGCAAAAACGGACAAAACCTAGCTTGGACGGGAAAAAGAGCAAAAAAAACGGACATTGCCGGATCGACTCGACACCATTTAAGCATCATATGAAGATGGAGTCAAAATCAAACCCAGGATATGGCATTTGGACGAGCTTGGAAAAACGAACCCAAAACCAAAAATTACTTTTCACCATTTACCCTCACCTAATTACCCATAACCTAAAATTACCTAAACCTTAAACTAACCCTTTTATCCTATTTTACCCTAAACTAATAAACCCTTTTATCCTAAACCTAATCCACCAAACCCAGCCCACCACAAAAACATAAGCCCAATCCTATAAACCAACCCAACCCGTTTTACCTTTTTAGTTAAATAAAACCAGGGTCAAAAGAAAAAGTCAACCCTCCCATTTCCATCTCTTTCCCGCTTTCCCTTTTCCCCATACCTTTCACCTCACCTTTCCCTTGCTCTAATGTCCAGAAAACTTTGTCTCCTACTTTTTTCTGCTCTAGCCTCCCTTTCCCCCCCCCCTTGAGCTACAATTCATAAAGATAACCACTGCCAGTCTGTTAACCCACTAACCATTTTCCCGCCAAAACCAATTCAAGGGCTAGGATTAATTTAAAGCTAATCCTACGGCTGGGATTTGAGGAGAGAGTACCAAGAAGCTTTTGGAGAGATATATAAAGCCCTCACACACAGATAAAAAGGAGTAATTAATTAACTAGGAGTAGTCTAAATTTAGTAGTCATTTTTATAATTATAGTATTTTTCAGTTTCAATCTCAGTTCCAAAATTGTAATTCAAGTTCTTTTAAGCTTATTTGTTTTTAAATTAATCAGCATTGCTCTAGTTCCAAGTATAATAGAATTTCAAGTTCTCAATTATTTATGTTAATTCGAATTCAAAGTTAGTTATTTTTATAAGATTCAAAAGCCCTTTTTCCTGTTAGAATAAGCTTATACAAGCTTAAAATAGCTTTTAATAGCTCATTCCAGTTCATTCCTACTCTTATTTCAGAAATGCCAAGTAAGTCAACAAAAGTCAAAAACACTATTTAAGTGCTTATTTTCCCTTATTTTGCTTATTTATGCTTATTAGATTTGTTTACAATCAGATCTTACCTAGTTTAAGGTTAGTTTTCATTTTTTGCCTTTAAAAGCTTTAAATAGCTAAAATAGCTTAATTCCTAGATAGCTTATTTCAGTCCCTATTTTCTGTTTAAATTAGCTTTCTAGGACTTATTACTACTTAATTAGTGTTTTCCTTTCAAAGTTTTAGTTTAAATTATTCTGTTCTAGGGTAAAATCTTATAACAGCCTAGTAGAAGGGGTGTTTGGTTTAAGCTCTAAAACGGGTAAAATTTGATTATCACTGTTCACTTGCACTTAAGTAATATTTAATCTTGCTCAAAATAGCCTATATTAGTTGTATTTAATAGTGCTTTAGCTAATTTGAAGGTTTGTTAGGAATTTAGTTGGCTAGTTTAAGCTTAAGATATGTACTGACCTTATAAGCTAGATTTTAGCTGAAGTTGAAGCTTAATCAGCCCTTTTTATTGGTGTTTATAAGTCCCCTATAGTCTAAAATAAGTAGTTCTTAAATTCCCTTAGGCCTTGGTTCTTAGAATGCCTCAAAACAGCCCCCAAGTAGTTATAGCAGTATGCATTTGTAATTTTCCATTTTTGCAGCCCTTTTATGTATTTTTAATTCTTTCAATTTCAGTTGTGATGAGCTGAATATTTGCACATATGTTATTAGCTGGCTTATCTAGCTATTACCATTTTTTCTAGATTTTTAAGATTTTTCTTGGATAGCTTTTTCATGGCTTGAAAAAGCCATATTTTCCCCTGCTCACTGCTTAGATCCGCAGACCTCAGTGAGGTCTTTTGGCTTATTGTGTGATCCTTAGTGCTTATTGCTTACATTTTATAGTTTATTCAGTGTCACTTTTAGCTTTTTATCAGTTATTAAGCTTATTTCAGTCTTAGGGTAGCTTATTTCAGCTTAATTAGCCTTTTTCCATCAAGCCTTAGCTTATTCTTTCCTTAATCCAACTGTTCAGCCTTCAAGGCTTATTTTTGAGCTTATTTTTAAGTTTCATCAGTAGTTGTAGTTAGTAAAGTTAATTAGTATCAAGTGCTTATTGAGATTTTTAAAAGAAAAATAAAAAATAAATAATTTTCAAAAAAAGAGGTGCCCAGGTTCGAACCTGGGACCTCTTGGTTAGAACCGTAGCACACACACTCTCTACCGTTTGCCCTTGGGTCTTTTTCAGAAAATCTTTGCACTCTATTTCTTTTAACCTTGTTTTCTCATTTTAGCTTAATCAACTATTTTGCTTATTTCCTACATATTCCCATTAGCTGTTTCAGTTTTATTATTTTTCCTAGGCTTAGTTCTCCTTAAAGTATTTTTCAACAAATTTTTAGATATTTCTAAATAGTTTTAGTATTTTTAATCATTTAATTAGATTAATTCAGTTTTTAATTCATAATAAAAAATATAAAAATCAAAAAAATGTAATTCTTTTTTCTAAAAGTTTCTTTTAATATTTAGAACCTAGGAAAAATAAATTGATACCCTTAGAGTTAATATTTCACCATTTTGACGTTTAGGCTCAGTTTTCTCGGTTTAAACGCGCGTTCTAAGTTTTCTTTACGTTTTTAGCCTCGCGTTCTTTAGATTATCGTTTTCCTTGCCTTTTAAATCATTTTTAGTTCATGTTCACTTATTTTAGCGTAGAAACCCAAAATCTCTTTATTCTCACCATTCAATCCACACAATCACAAACCGAATCACAAATTTCATTCATCCTTCATCGGGGATAACGACCCTGTTAGGAACACGTTTTAATATATTTCAAGTCTTGTTCATTAGCGATAAAATGTTGCTTAAATAGGGCTTTATGTTTGCTATTTAGGTGCGGTCCATTAGAAGCCCATGGACCACCCAATTAAGTGTTAATTCTTCTAGAAACATTATTGTAAGAGTTGCCCTAATCCCTTGCCTATAAATAGAAGGGTAGGGAGCTCATTTTACTTGCTGGTTTTTCATGTATGGTGCGCAAGCCTTGTCTCTCAATCGTATGAAATGAATTACCTTCCAATTCTCTCTTCTTTATCTCTTATTCTCTTCTCTTATTAGCTTATTCTCTTTTCTCCTTATCGTAGCTTATTAGATAAGTAGTTGTGCGTGTTTTACTTTGTTTTACGTGTGTGTGTTGTTGAGATATACACGACCTACAAGTGGTAACACCCCGACCCGACAAGGGTAAAGATATCACAATAATGGATTCATATCAGATCAAAACAGAGCATACATCTACAGTAATACAAAAATCTCAAAGGATTACAAATGAAATCTGAATTTACAAGGTTACAACGAAAACTTTCAAAACTAATTCTAAAACATAATATCTTCTATCCCTTTCTAATCCAGAATAGCTACCAAGCCTTCTAAGTCCAGAGGTACACTCTCACTCATTCCCAGGTTCCTACTAAAACCTGCCGCAAGAAAAGAAATGCGGCTGAGCTACGAGAGCTCAGTGAACAGATATATAGATGACAGAAACAATAACAGATAACAATACAGAAACAAATCCGAAATACAGATTATACAGATACTGAATTAAAGTGAAAGAATAGGAAAGGAATAAGGGTAAAAGAAAAGAAATGAGAAAGGGATAATGTACAAACCAGGTTTAGGGAAATACAGAAATCCATCACGAGCCCAGAGGTAACAGATAATATCATAACAGAGTAATCATATAATAATCCAGAGGGGATACCTCTCAAGTAACAGATAATATGAGGGGTGACCTCATGTATCCAATCGAGTGATCAGCTCCCAGATATATGTGAAAGACGTGTATCGCACACACCATCAATCACCAGAGATATATATAACAGATAACATAATAACAGATAACAGAAATCAGATCAGAATTAGGATGCATCCATGCGCCCCAGTAGGCCAGATTCTTCTCCTACATAACAGATAAAATCAGGGACGGGACAGGTCATCACTCTCCTGCCCTAGAGTCATGCCATCGGTGCATCAATGACATGGACATGAAACCCTCATGCCTAGTGATTGGCTCGGATATCAGACTGTGGTCAAGGTCAGATGTCATATAATAAACAGAGCTCACATCTAAGGGTTCATGGCAGAAGGGTCATGTCAACAATTCAGATTAAGATAATAAGGTTTAAATCAGAGTTTATCAGATTAAGTTTAATATCAAAGCTTAAGTTCAGATTAAAAGGTTTATTTCCATTAGTCAAAAAAAATATATCAAAGGTTAATGATTACAAATTTATAGTAATAATCCATTTCAGAAGTTCCTGTCAAAAGTTCATTTAAATCAATCCTTTAATAATGGTTTTTATTGAAATGATCTTACAAAATAGTTTTCATAAAAATGGTCTTCCAAAACTTTTAGTAACTTCCATTTCCAAGTGGTATCGCTTCTTTTTAAAATAGCTTTTCTTAAACAGTTTCATATGTAGTTTAATAAAGGTTCAAAATCAATTAGGTTCAGATAAGGATTTAACAGGTTAAGGTTTACCAAAATCAAATCAAAATTTACAACAGATATATCAGGTTAAGGTTCAGAACAAGGTTCACAGATCAGATTCAATCAAGACTCACAAATTCAGGGTTCAGAACAAGAGGTCAATCAGAGTTCAGGAAAAAGGTTCAGAATAAAAGAATCATAGCAGAGGTTCAAACAAAAGGTTCAAGACAAACAGATCACAACAAAGATTCACAACCGAAGGGAACATAGCAATGGTATCGGAGATCCTAATAAAGAAATGTAAAACTGAAAGAAAAGGGAATGAAAAACCCTTACTGAAAAAGGGCAGAATATCTGTACCTTATACCGCAAGTGACAAACACAACAGAAAATATAGAGGTCGGACGCAAATTCCATCTTCAGCGAATCTACACGAATTCATGACTATCTTATTAAAAGCTTATTTAATTCAGATTACTTATTTTAGTCGGCTTTCCATTTTTTTTTGTAACTTTCCTTTTTAGGTAACTTTCCTGAAAATAGCAGCTTTCCATATTTAGTAACTTTCCATATTTAGTAACTTAAGGTTCATAATGCCATTTACATAAGTTTAGGGTTCAAAGTGTAATTTTCATAAGTTTTAGGGCTTATTATGCAAATATAATAAGTTTAGGGAGTATATTGTCATTATGGTAAGATTGGGGTATGAAGTGTAAATATAAGTCAACTGACCGTTTTAGACCCCGACGTTTCACAATTTATATAACATATTTTCGACCTCATCACAAAATACTCACACACGACAAACTTTAGCCCGACCCATTCTTATCCATATGATCATTTTCCTCCAAAATATAGTTTACTGTTAACACGTATCGATCTATGTGAACTTAAAATGGTCATATCTTTAAACGAGTATTATTTTGTTAAGTCCAACCATGCGTATCAATCAAAATTAAAAAGTCATCATATTGATTTATTTTTCATGCAAATGAAAATCATGCAAGCATAGCCCTATATATCTATCAGTATGTTCGATCATGCATGCCATTCATTTCTTGCCAATTTGAAAACAAAACATATAAATAGCTACAGGTTACGTGTATTATTACTACTAGTAACATATACTAGTGAAAATTAAATGGTGTCCAAATTCAATACTCGAGCATTGCTAATTCGGTAGTATCATTTATATATTGTAAACATGCGTTAATTAATCCGTCAATGAAGACTTTAAGGATACATATTTCACATCTTATGCTTTAGTATGTGTGGCAGTTTGCCCGGATAATCAGACTCAACATCACTAACTACTTCAGAATATAACCGAAGTCGACTCGCACCCTACTTGTTCTCCGTTCCTTGCTAGATATATATATGTTATGTGTTACGAACCTTTATAGATCGATACGAACACACGCCCACAGCATGACATGATCGACACATATTATCATACCCCTTTTTATATCGACACAAAACATACCACCACATACACCAAGACCAATATAACGAGACAACCATAAACAACCCACAACACTCGACAATCGTGTAAACCAGAACCTTATGATTCTATGTGACATAATTCCTTTACACATGTGACCATTTAAAGAGACACAAACCGCGAGCCATGATCGATGTAAATCCGTTTTATAAATTCTTTCGTTATTTTATGTGACCGAAACACTCCTTCACACACATCATTTTAGATTGATTTTAGGTTAGCTTTAAGTCATAGTTTATGAACATATCAGGTGTATATATATATATACATAAGTCGAGAAGATAACAAGGATTTGGGTTATACCTTGGATCGATTTAGGACGAATACCGGGACAGAAGGGTCTCCAAGAGCAGGACCTGGTTCGTATACATGAGGCCTCCTTCGAAACCAAGCCACACGAGTCGGAACCCCTTGAAGCGTGATAGAAGAATCATAAGGTGAATTTGTGTGTGTTTTGTGTTTCTCGGTATTATTATTTAGGAAGAAGATAAATGGGATAAAATATATAGAATATAAAATACCGGTTCTAGGGGAGACCTTGCATAGAAATCGGCCCAAACTTGTTAACAAAATCAGATTTTCAATTTAATTGATCTTCTCCATATTTATTTGTAATTATCCTTACTTGTTGTAATTATCTAAACTTTTAATTCAATTTAATATATATACCGAAATTAATAAACACAAATAAAAATTCGGTTCTTAAATATTGTATGGTACAAAATAATTATTTTGGACATGTTAAGTTATTACAAGACTTGTCTTGATTTTATTTAATTTTATATGTAATTTATTTAATATAATTCGGGTTTATTTAGCTTAATATAGCTTTTAATTAAATTCTCAAGTAGTGAGGACATTTTGGTCATTTTACATGTTATCTGAATTTCAGGTATTACACGACCTACAAGTGGTACCATTCGCCAAAGGGATAGTTAGGATAGTGTTTTTGAGTAGATCTAATCGTATTTTAGGTTGGTTTTAAGGATTAAGTAAGGTAACTGTTTTAGTTTCGTTGTTAACCTTTTTTTGTTGGTACGTGTTCATCATCTCGTCAAAAAGCTCAACAAATCTCATCAAATTTCCATTTACAACGCTCTTGATCGTAAATTTTATCATACTTTGTGGTTTCTAATCGTTAACAATCAAAACAATCGGTTTGTTATTGGTTTTCTAGACGATTTAGTGAAATCCGGGAAAGTCGCGTATTGGTAAAGTTGGTGAAAAGTGCATTTTGGCTTCTGGGTGAATTTCGACAAGTTAGGGTTTATCGCGATTCGAATAGCGACAAGTTAGGGTTTCATCGCAATTGGAAAATCTTCAAATTATCGGCATTGGGACTCAGTATTTTACTTCCTTGTATAAGAAAGTGAAAATACTTCGACTTGGTTGCTTCTCTTCTCTTGTATAAGAGTTAAGAATTATTGAAATTGGAATTTAGATAAAATTATCGAAATTGCCATAAAATATCGCAATTCTGATAAATTATCGCAAATTGCCTTTTCTATCGCAATTTAAGATAACTTATTCAAATTGTCATTTGTTATCGCAATTTTAAGTTTTATCGCAATTTCTATTTTCCTTATCGCTATTTGGAGTTTATCGCAATTGGGTGAACAGTACTTATCGCAATTGGGTGAACAGTAATTATCGCAATTGGACAAAAATCTTCAGTTAACCAAAACCAACTTAACATATCTCATCACACAAATCTTAATTATCTTCAAGATCCAGACATGTCTCAACCACCTCACTTCAATTACTACTATCAGCTACAGCAATATCCTCAACAATAGCAATTTCATCCTCAGTATCAACAACAACAAGCATTCATGCAACAGCATCAATTTCTCTCTCCACCACAAGTATCCCCACAACAAATCATGCAACAGAATCAAATGCTGAACAATCCATCCTACTCCAGAGAACCACATTGGTTTAACAAGATGTGTGAGGCAATCAGCAGTCAGCAATCCTGACATGAGGCTGGGAATCAGGACACTCCACCTATGCTGACACCTGGTAACTATGTGCAATGGGCTAGTAGATTCATCAGATTCATTGAACTCAGAAAACCCCATGGGAAATATCTCAAGCAAGTCATTGAAGAATGACCCTTTCCACTTCCAGTAACTGTTGTTCAAGGAACTTCAGAAAGAGAAGAGACATCAACTCCTATTGCTGTCACTAACTACACAACTGAACAAACATTGCAACAAGAGGCAAATCAATTGGCAATGTCTTACATACTTCAGGGAATTCCCAATCCTATTTACCGAAATATTGATGCTCAAAAGACTGCCAAAGACATGTGGGAACATGTGCATCTTCTAATGGAAGGGACAGAGTTAAATCAAGAAGACCTTGAGTCAAAGCTTTACATGGAATACAATAATTTCATCATGGAACCAGGGGAGACAATTGAATCATACTACCACCGTTTCACAAATGTTGTAAATGACCTCGATCGTCATGACATCAAGTTACCTAAGATTGCTATCAATTCAAAATTTCTGGGTTGCCTTGGACCAGAATGGCAGAAATATGCAACATTTGTCAGGCAAACTAAGAAGATTGGTGAAGTCAAGTATGGACTAATGTATGACTTTCTGAAACAACATCAATCTGAGGTAGATAAGGAAGTTGCAGCACGAGGCGGTTTCATATCAGCACCAACACCTAACTCGCTTGCTCTTGTTGCTCAATCCAACTTTTCACTACTAAACCAGGAATTTGGTCAATCATCTTTCCAACCAAGTTTTCAACCACAACCTTCTAACCAAATCATTCCATATGAAGCACCGTCACAATACTCTGACAACCAAATGGTTCCATATAACAACTCAGATTCCATGTTTTACTCAAATTCTGATTATGATGAAGAAGAGGATGCATTCAACTCTCTTAATGAAGCATTTGGATTAATTGCTAAGGCATTTGGCAAGTTCACCAAATCAAACAATCGTCTTCGTTCATCATCCAATACCAGGAATCAAGCTGTTATTAACGATGGTAGAGTGGAAATTCAGAATCGGTCTTCGGGAATATATGGTTCAGGAAACAATGGAAACTATGGGTCTCAGAGGTTTCAGTCAGGAGGGAACAGGTTCAATTCTGCAGGGGGTAACAGGAACAGTATGGGAACTACTCAGAGTAGAAATCAGATGGCTGGGAATGCACAGAAAGGCATTGCAAATACTTCAATCACGTGCTATGATGCGTGGTTTTGCGACCTTACAATAGGTTTTACCTCTCGAGGGATCTCAAGAGGCTTGCAATCCCCACCAGGCAGTGTACCTGACCGATGTAGTATAGTGAAGTGGCAAGTACCGGGGGATTGATCGTTCTCTAGGGGAATAGTGTCGTTAGGATTGAAAAACTACTCTAATAGGTCTAAGGGTGAGGGAAGATTCTTTTTGTATTTTTATATTTTTTTATAAAAGCAAGTAAAATCTCGGGTTTGAAAGAGTAGGCGGAATTAGTTGCTAGTCAACTAACCCAAATAACTACAAATGCAAATAAAATAAAATAACTGAAAATGAAAAGGTTGTGAAACTTATATGGAGAGAAATGTGTTTACTTAGATTTCCTTACTCCCTAACTATCTTTTACCGGTTGATTAGTGTGTATTAATTGCGTGGATGACGGGTGTATTCCTTAATACCAATCGTGGGGTGGCGTACGTACTTCCCCAACTCTACAAGCTCCTACTTCACTCCTATGTCAAGCCGGCTAAGAAGCTCCTAACATGGGATCACTAGAATTCGCTCATGCATTAAATACAACCATATAAACCTAGTACGCATTGGTTCATGTTTCTTAAGACGTTCAAGCAAATTACCGTATAGGAGGTTAGCCAGTTTTCTTAAGCCTAACATCGATAAACAATCATCCAATACAATTAATAACACACTAACAACTAATAATCAATAGTTAGGTTTCATTAGATCTAAGCAAACACAAGATAAATCTAGCCTAGCATGTTAATCAAAAGACAAGAACAAGATATAATCAAACAACACATAGACATATTGATTGATTAAGTGATTACTTATCTTCAATTAAACATGGGAGATCCAAGGGTATGAAAACCCTTAAAAATGGCAGAAATTCGTCTTAGGGTTTCTCCTCACAAAGTTGCACACTAATGACAAAAAATTGCAAAACTATATATAGAACTTAGTAGCTGACGGCGTCACGTTATAGATCTTGACGCCATCACCTCGCCGTGGCTAGGGTTCCCGGATGGTCTTCCTGACGCCGTCCCTCTTTAATCCTCCAAAATCATCCCTGGCTTATCAAGGCTTGACGACCTTCTTGACGCCGTCCCCCTTTAATCTTCCAAAATTTCTCTGGCTTATCAAGGGCTGACGGCGTCACAATAGAGCTTGACGCCGTCACATGTACTTTCCAACATATTTTTGAGACTTTGTCGTTTTCTTCACTTTTATGCTCCAAAAACGTCCAAAATGCTTCCTTTTCCAGATTTCTTCTCCAAAGTATCTAAAATGACAAAAGGAACGATTTAGGGCAATATTTGATCAAATAAATACGATTTAGGGCTTAAATGACCCCCTAAAAGCGGTACACTTTTCGCTTCATCAAATACCCTTACACTTGAGATTTGCTTGTCCTCAAGCAAATGCGCTTTTATTCTAATCAAAATACAAGTTAGGGGTCATTTAATGCTAATATAAAAGTAATTACAACAAATAGTCGTTCCACTTTAATCATAATAAGCACGGAGATTACAAACTAGCACCTCACAAGTAGTGTTTAGATACTCACATCTCTCAGGTGTCATCAAAATAAATCTCATAAATGAAAATGGATAATATCTCTCACTACCTGTCATAGCAAATAGATTACCATAGGCTTGGGAAAGGATCAAAAACCTCCTCCACTAGGCGTAAGCACCTAAGATAAACTATCAAAGAGGGCTTTTAAACGGGTTATAACGTTAGGTGTAGGGATATGATAAACACGGATTTGTTGGATAAGGGATATTTTACTGGTGGCGAGTTAAAGATCTTGATTAATTACATGTACAATATGGCGTTGCTAAGCCAAGACTAGACTCGACTTAAGCTAAAAACAAAATAACAAAAACATAAAATAAACATAAAATGAAACGTGATGGTAGTCCGTATGTTTTTTCTACTTTTCTTTTTCTCATTTTTTTGTATTTTTCTTGATTAATTTTTTTTTTTTTTTTTTTCATACACTCATGCCCTACCATCCAAAATAATACATCATAGGGGCGTTGCATTCCCCTTACACTTGAACTTTTACATAACTTTACAATTACTATTCTAATGACTCGAATTAAGATAATCGAAACACTTGGAGTACTTTTAAAATATTTAGCACATATGGGGGTAATAATGTTGTTCTTCCCCATTACTCCATTACACTAGTACTTTACACATGAGTCCCAATCGTCCCAAAACAATATGTACAAGGATATGACTCGACTTAACAACCATGTAATCAATTAGATAATTAACTAAGGGTTTAAACAAATGTTGTCACAATAATGCACTAAAAATGAGTGCATACAAGGTAGGCTAAGGCGATTTGGGTGTACATTTAAGTGGGATGTAACAAATTCTTCCTTTAAGTAAAATGCTTAAAGGTCGAAACGAAAAGATAGGCTCTGAAGGGTGTACTAGGGGTATCGTGTACTAAAAATGAGTACAACGCAAAGGGTGTGGGAGAATTACTTGACCAATGTAGCCAACGTAATTATAACAAAAACACAGGTGTAAAACAATGGGTTAATCCTAATGTCTCTTATCATGTAGTAAATCTAACTACACGAATGTAGTCTCACTTGTGGCCTCGGAATGGTCCTAACGCAAGTTCTAGAATCTAAGTGCTGCCGGTACACACATCATAGCATAAATGCTTTTCCTACCAATTCTAGGGGCGAACCTCACATATTTGGGGGTGGAAAATTTTTTTAGTGGTACGGTTTTGTGCTAGTCATATAACTCCTATCCGTGAGACGCTCATTAAGATCAAAGTTTCACTCCTATATGTTGTAAAAAATTTTAAATTTGGCACTAAAATTGCCCTAACAGGTATTTATCTCAGTTTTATTACACATCTACCATCAAACAAACAAAAATCAAGTGCAATTGTATTCTCTAAAGTATCGTACTTTACCCCCCCCCCCCCCTTACACTTAAGATGAACATTGTCCCCAATTTTCAAATAACAAGATGTAAAAGTTAAGGTAAAAGAATGAAATCAAATACTCCCCTGATTCGCTCGGTGGATAAAGGGGTAACATGGTTAGATCTTCTTCCAAGAGAATGTAGAAGCTCCAAGACTAAAGAATCGCCAAAAGCTTGATTCCACATACATCTCCTTGTCCAAAATAATCTGTTAAACCCTGAGAAAACAAACACAAAAACCTGCATAACATCGGCGGGATAAATTCTATATAAGGATATAATGCTTGTGGAATGATAATTTTGCAGATTCCTGGAGTTTATAAGTTAGAGATTTAATAAAAACTTTTTATGAAAACAAAACTTTCAAAAATTTCAGAAAATTAAAACCTGACGTCGTCAGGTTGTAAGGCCTGACGCCGTCAGAAATGATCTGACAGAATTCTCATGTTAAGTTTCCGGAAAATTTCTGGAAAAACCTATACCTTACTTCCTGGAAATCCTGCAAAATATCATTATGACTCGATACAAGCATTTGACTCAAACAAATACTAATATGTATGCTAATTTATTATTGTTATGATTCATGTTCATTTGTTCTAACAAACCGATTTGGATTTCCCTTACACTTATCTTTTGCAAAATACCTTTATATGTAGGTAAGAAGAAGTTAAAAACAAGATAAAGCATTTTCACAATTTAGTTTTGAACATGAATCAATAATAATAAAAATTAAACACACATACGGAAGCAAATAAAATCAAACAACCAAACAAATAAACACACAAAGCAAATAAAGCTTGGGTTGCCTCCCAAGAAGCGCTTTTCTTTATTAACGAGTCTTGTAGCTAGACTCAAAGTCCTTCTACCCTATGTAAGTGAGTTAGTCATCGAGGACGTCTTTAGGGTTAAGCTTGGATTGAAGTTTCCTATTGGTCCGCTTAGTACAATATATCTTTTCAAACTTCTCTCCATCCGGGTCATACAATGTCATCGTAATATGCCATGACCCATCTCCATCTTTGGGTGGTTTGTCCCAATCCCACTTATGATCATCGTCCTCACAAGTCCACTTATTCATCCCTAGGTTAATTGGCAAAACTCCTAGGAAATCAATCATCTTCCTAAAAACTAGAGGGTCTTCAAATGGATCCAATTCGGTGTCCCTAGCCCAGAGTTGTTCTACCGCATGTGTTCGGTTCACAAAGTCCTCTTCTAGGTAAAATGGGCGTTGGGGTCCTATGAAGTCTCTATCGATCCAAGGTCCATATCTAGATGGTCTCCTATTTAATTCTAACCAATGGGGTGTTGGTTCCTCACTAGTATCATAGGCATGTTTCTTCACATCATAGACTGACCAAGTATCACCTTCTCCTACCGCTATCTTAGATTCCTTACAATCAATCATAGCACTAGCGGTCACCAAAAATCCTCTACCTATCAACAAGGGGCATGTAGGGTCGCTAACCATATCAAGGACGTGGAAATCGGCTAAAATGGTTAGTTTTCCAATGTGTACTAACACGTCTTTGACTACTCCAATCGGGTAAACAACACTTCCATCCGCTAAGCCTATTATTACCTCGGTTTCTTCAAGTTTTCCTAGTTTTAGAGAGGTGTAGAGAGGTAACGGAAGTAGGTTAAGGCTTGATCCAAGATCGGCTAATGTGTCATAAGCCTCCGAATTACCGATCTTGCAAGGTAGAACAAATAAGCCCGGATCATCTAACTTCTTAGGTAGCTTGTTTTGAACGAAGGCGGTCCCTTTTTCGCCTAACTTGAGCTTCTTCTCATCCAACACATCAATAACCAGACTTTCAAGGTGGAGCTCCTTGAATTCTTCGTCAAGGTTTTGAGTGGGAGGTGTTTCAACTATGTTGTTGACCAATTTGGATATCATAACTTCTTGGTCATTTTGAACGACTTGGGTTTGTTTGAAACACGAGCTCATGGAATTGACCGAATAATGTTGTGGACAAGAACTAGGAGACGAAACCGAAGATATGGCGTTGACGTTTAGTTTCGGGTTCTTGACTGTGTTGCTAGGGAGTGCTCCCATTTCTCGGTCATTGAGGGCTTTCAACAAAGTGTCGATCTTATTGGTCATCTCGCTTTGTTTTTGTTTGAAATCGGCTTCAAACTTGGCCAAACGAGCTTCTTGAGATGCCATAAATTGAGACATCAATCCTTCAAAGTTATTGGTACTACCATTGCTGGAAGGATTGTTGTTGAAAATACGGTTCGAGTTGGAACCGCTTGATTGGAAACGATTAGGTGGGTTGGAAGAATTGGTTTGTTGTGCGTTTTGGTTTTGTTTCCACCTAAGGTTTGGGTGATTTTTCCATGAGGGGTTGTAAGAATCACCGTAGGGGTTTGGCTCGGGTTTGAAAGTGTACCACTTGTCTCCCGCTCCGTCGGTACGCGAGGATGCGTAATCCGCAAAAGCTTGTTCGGGGAGTTCCACGCAATCACGAGTGTCGTGGGGACCACTACATAATTCACATGAAGAAGTGATTTTGTTCACTTGGCTTGAAGGTTTAGGAGCCTCGTAGGATTTCATAAGAAACTTGACTTGGTCTTCAAGTTCTATGATCCTACGGTCGGAAGTGCTTGAATTGTTCGAAGGCAAAGATATTGCCTTGACCGTTTTATTCAAATCACGGGGATCACTCAAACTTTCGTTGTCATAAAGAGCAAGATCTTCTAGGAGAGCCCATGATTGTTCCGCACTTAGATCACGTAGCTTACCACCGGCCGATTGGTCAATGGTTTGCCTCGTGGAGAGATTGATATGGTCATAGAAGATTTGGACTTGGAGCCAAAGTTCTATGCCATGGTGAGGGACTTTTTGGAGTAAGTCCTTGAATCGAGTACATGCCTCGTAGAGGGTTTCGCCTTGACGTTGTTGGAACATCAAGATATCATTCCTTAGCTTGGTAGTTCTTCCTGGTGGGAAAAACTGAGCAAGGAAACGAGTGGTGAGATCATCCCAAGAGGTGATAGATCCTGCGGGTAGACGCTCTAGCCATTGACTAGCTTGGTCCCGCAGAGAGAATTGAAAGAGACGCAGTCGGGTCGTCTCTCGAGTGGCAACATCAAGGTCTATAGAATCAATGATTTTGAGAAAGTCCTTGAGATGTTGATTAGGATCTTCGGAACGAAGTCCATGGAATGCGCATCCGCTTTGCACCAACCGGATGGTGTCGGATCGCAAGGGAGTGACATTGGCTCCTTAAGTGAGCTCAATGGTGTTTCGATAGCCATGGTGGCTAGGACGAGAGTAGTCTCCTAAGGTACGGGCTCTAGGAGGTGGGTGTTGTTGTGGTGGTGGGTTGTTGGGATCGAGGATATTACCACCTTCCATGATGTCGGATGGTATTGGTTACGAACAAAGAAACGAAGAAAAAAGATAGACTAAAGAAAATCTAGAAAAATAAAATAAAAATCTCACTAGAAAGAAATCTAGTGAGTAGACCTAATAAAATAAAAATTCAACCTAAACAATAACTATTCCCCGGCAGCGGCGCCAAAAACTTGATGCGTGGTTTTGCGACCTTACAACAGGTTTTACCTCTCGAGGGATCTCAAGAGGCTTGCAATCCCCACCAGGCAGTGTACTTGACCGATGTAGTATAGTGAAGTGGCAAGTACCAGGGGATTGATCGTTCTCTAGGGGAATAGTGTCGTTAGGATTGAAAAACTACTCTAATAGGTCTAAGGGTGAGGGAAGATTCTTTTTGTATTTTTATATTTTTTTATAAAAGCAAGTAAAATCTCGGGTTTGAAAGAGTGGGCGGAATTAGTTGCTAGTCAACTAACCCAAATAACTACAAATGCAAATAAAATAAAATAACTGAAAATGAAAAGGTTGTGAAACTTATATGGAGAGAAATGTGTTTACTTAGATTTCCTTACTCCCTAACTATCTTTTACCGGTTGATTAGTGTGTATTAATTGCGTGGATGACGGGTGTATTCCTTAATACCAATCGTGGGTGGCGTACGTACTTCCCCAACTCTACAAGCTCCTACTTCACTCCTATGTCGAGCCGGCTAAGAAGCTCCTAACATGGGATCACTAGAATTCGCTCATGCATTAAATACAACCATATAAACATAGTACGCATTGGTTCATGTTTCTTAAGACGTTCAAGCAAATTACCGTATAGGAGGTTAGCCAGTTTTCTTAAGCCTAACATCGATAAACAATCATCCAATACAATTAATAACACACTAACAACTAATAATCAATAGTTAGGTTTCATTAGATCTAAGCAAACACAAGATAAATCTAGCCTAGCATGTTTATCAAAAGACAAGAACAAGATATAATCAAACAACACATAGACATATTGATTGATTAAGTGATTACTTATCTTCAATTAAACATGGGAGATCCAAGGGTATGAAAACCCTTAAAAATGGCAGAAATTCGTCTTAGGGTTTCTCCTCACAAAGTTGCACACTAATGACAAAAAATTGCAAAACTATATATAGAACTTAGTAGCTGACGGCGTCACGTTATAGATCTTGACGCCGTCACCTCGCCGTGGCTAGGGTTCCCGGATGGTCTTCCTGACGCCGTCCCTCTTTAATCCTCCAAAATCATCCCTGGCTTATCAAGGCTTGACGACCTTCTTGACGCCGTCCCCCTTTAATCTTCCAAAATTTCTCTGGCTTATCAAGGGCTGACGGCGTCACAATAGAGCTTGACGCCATCACATGTACTTTCCAGCATATTTTTGAGACTTTGTCATTTTCTTCACTTTTATGCTCCAAAAACGTCCAAAATGCTTCCTTTTCCAGATTTCTTCTCCAAAGTACCTAAAATGACAAAAGGAACGATTTAGGGCAATATTTGATCAAATAAATACGATTTAGGGCTTAAATGACCCCCTAAAACGGTACACTTTTCGCTTCATCATGCTATAACTGTGGTGGGACTGGTCATATGGCAAATGCTTGCTCTAAGCCTAGAACTCAGGGTAGTGCATACCACAAGGAAGCTCTTCTGATGGCTCTCAAGGATGAAAAAGCTGCAGGAATGATGACTCAGAATGAGCAAAGCTTTATGGCCAATGCTGCATCTGATGATGTGATGGAAGATCTTGAAGCAAATGCTGCAGTAATGCTCATGGCAAACATGCAGGAGATGAACATGTCCGAGACAGGCCCGGTCTATGATACCGATGGTCTATCTCAGGTACCTGATCCACAATGTCTTATACATGAAATTGCTTCACCATCTGCATCTTCATCTACAAATGACAATTCTGTTCAACATGATTCACCATTCTCATCTCCATCAGATTATCAAATAAACACTGTTGTATCATTTGATGATGATAAAACCGTCATTTCATTTGATGATCCTATTGAAGATGAAAATTTGGATCATCTTGAACGAAATGATCCTTTGCCTGATCAAGATTCAGAGCTTCAGGCCTTGTTAATGACCACCCAATCACAAATTGAGAAATGCAATGAAATCAATCAAAATCTCAAAGCAAAAATTGCATTGTTAACGAAGGACAATGAGTGCTATAAACTACAACTTTCAGGATATCAGAAACAAGAAAAACGTGAAAAGGGTTTTGAGATTGCTTTCCAAAAAGAGTACGTCAAAGTTCAAGATTTAGAAAATCAAGTTCGTGAGCTAACCGTTTCCAAGGCTGAGCTCCTCTCTCAAAAAGAAAAGGATCAATTTGAATTCAAAAAACAAATTGATACTTTAAATTCTGAGCTGTTAAAAACTCAATCTGAGCTTTCAACATCTCAAAATAATCTTCTTAAAGAAAAGCAAGCCTCAAGTAAACGCGTCAACTCATATCTTGAAGAAATTGTCACTTTGGAATCCAAACTTAAAGAGTTTCAAACTATTGTATACAAAAATGGTGAATCAATAACTCAAATTCAAAGGCTAACGGTAAAACCAGTTCCGAAAGGATTTGGGTTTGCTATTGGCTGTGACCAACCACGTTTTCTTTCAAAACCACTCAGCAAAAATCCCAAGTTATACAGTGCAGAATTATTACTTGATGATACCTTTCAAAGAGTTGTTGTGCTTACTAATGATGAAGAACTTGCACATCTTGAACGTCAAACAGAACTTGAGAGTCGACCAAAACCAGTCAAAGATTTTTCCAGAGTTCATTATGATTATAACGCAAGACCTCATATAAGTAAATCATTTGTCCCTCCAAAGGACAAACCAGAACAAACGTTGTTAAACACCTACATACATGCTTCTTCTTCAGTCATTCCTGTGTCCAAAACTGTTACACATCTCAAGGATGTTTTGAAAGAGGATGAAGTTGATCCACAAATGCCTCAAGAATGTCGAATTCTTCGATATTTTAAGACATTTATGGAAGTCATATTTCTTTTGGAGAATGAAATTGAGTTTAGTTCTCAAATCGAAGTCTCTACTTTTCTTTCCCCAGTCGCGAAAGAAAAGCGAGATATTCTTCAAAAGAAAATTCTACCTCATGTCAAACATCTGAAGAAATGTGCAACACAATGGGAACAAGAATTACAAACGGAAGTAGCATCTATGAAGAGCATTTTCAAAGCTAAAGATGACAAAGTTCAAAGACAAAAACTTCAAAAGAAAACTTTAGAAAAAGAAAATGATCGACTCTTAGAAAAAGTTCTGTGTTATGACGTTGTTTCTGTGATAATGAATTCGCTTTATGAATCATGCAATGAGTTACTTGTGAAAGATCATGCTGTAAATGTTGAGATGTTGCAAATGGAGATTGAAAATTTAGTAAAAGAGAATGAGGATCTTCGTCAAATCAACCATGATGTGGAAAATAAAGTTTTCAACCTTCAAAAGAGGCTTGACTGGTGTCAACATCAAAGTGTCATATTTAAATTAAATTACCAACATCTAAAAACATCTTTGTCATTTTAAAACAGTCATACTTCTGAAAGTGAGAATCTAAATGAAAATGATGTCTTAAGACATAAACTGTTTGAATATGAAAAGGATCTGGATGAAATTATTCAAAACAGAAATGACACAGTCCGCCTCAACAGAATTTTAGATTCCAAAAATCAAGAATATCAACACATCATTGTTGATCTGAAAAAGAAACTCAGAGTTTTAGACAAAGGCAAAGCAAAAGTTCATAAGATTGCCCCAGGGATGTATGCAGTAGACAAGGCAATTACCCAAGCATCAGACTTAACCACTAATGACACTACTTCAATTTCCACAGGATTAGATACCATGTCTAAGGCTAGCAACTCCAAGACCTACAAGAAACAACAGAAGCGTAGAGTCCGGAAACCTAGGAATGGATCATCTAAGTCTGAGCAACTCAAGCACTACAGAAACAACGAGCGTAATCAGGAAAAATCATACTATTACAATTAATGATAACAACTAAACTAAATAATCAATAGTTAGGTTGTATTGTAGTTTAAGCAACACAAGTAAATCTACTGGTGATCATCAAAAGCATGCAATAAATCAAACAACAATAGACAATGATATTAGTGTTCTTATCTTCAAAACATGGTGATCCAAGGTATAACCTTTAATGGGAAACTCTCCTTAGGTTTCTACACCTACACAAAGTAGCCACACCTAAGACAAAAAATCACCTATATTATAGGGAAAACTTAGTAGCTTGGGCGGGCACGTTTGTTTACGCCGTCAATCGCGTTTAAGGGTTCCCGGATGGTTTCCTAAAGCACGGTCCCAACTTTAATCCTCCAAATTCATCCAGGTGATTCAAGTTGGTCCTTCTTGAGCGTCTTTAATTTCAAATTTCTTGGCTTCATCCAGGCAATCAGCTTCTCACAAACTTTATCGCAAAGTTCATCAGAACGGTCAGGTTCGGAAATGATCACTTCGCAGCAATTATGGGCTATGGAGATTATGTTAATGGGAACATCGAGATCAGTCGTGTATACTATGTTGAAGGCCTTGGTCACAATCTATTCTCAGTGGGACAATTCTGTGACGGAGATTTAGAAGTAGCATTTCGGGAGAAAACTTGCTTCATTCGTGATCTTCAAGGAAATGATTTGATGAAAGGAAAACGAGGAACCAGTCTCTACACTATATCTTTTGAATGCATGACAGCATCATCTCCTATTTGTTTACTCTCCAAGGCTAATCCCACAAAGGCTTGGTTATGGCATAATAGATTGTCTCATCTCAATTTCAAAACCATGACTGACCTTGCAAGGAATAAATTGGTTGACGGATTACCCAAATTCAGATATGCCAAAGATCATTTGTGTTCTACATGTGAACAAGGGAAAAGTCACCGTGCTCACTTTCCTCCCAAAACAGAACACAGCACAAATCATGTCCTACAGCTGCTACATATGGATTTGTGTGGTCCAATGCGGGTTCAAACTATAAACGGGAAAAGGTACATTTTGGTAATAGTAGATGACTACTCACGATGGACATGGGTCTACTTTTTTCGGACAAAAGATCAAGTTCCTTCAATGGTCATCACGTTTCTCACAAAGATTCAAGTGCAAGTCCGTAACACCGTTAGGATTATTCGAACAGACAACGGCACATAATTTAAGAATCAACCCTTCAGGAATACACTGAGAAGCATGGGATTGTTCATCAATATTCAATTGCTCGCACTCCCGAACAGAATGGTGTAGTTGAAAGACGAAACTGTACGCTTGTGGAAGCAGCTAGAAAAATGTTGATCAATGCTCAATTGCCAGACTACCTTTGGGCTGAAGCTGTTAATACTGCATGTTATACCCAGAACCGCGGCATGATAAACAGACGACACAACAAAACTCCATATGAGCTTATTCAAGGCAGAAAACCAAACATCAACTACTTTCATGTTTTTGGAGCACTGTGTTACCCGAAGAATGATAGAGATGATCTTGGTAAACTTAAGGCTAAAGCAGACATTGGGATATTCGTTGGCTACTGTGAGAATTCTAAGGGATATAGAATTTAGAATCGTCGGACCGGGGAAATTCAAGAAACTATACACGCCAATTTTGATGAACTCACGGAGATGGCTTCTGAGCCAGACCGCTTAGAACCCGAACATAACCGTCTAAACTTCCCTGAATCTTCGGCTGCACCCTTACCCTTTAATAGGAAAGATATGGAAGATTTGTTTGCACCAATGTTTGATAAAGTTTGTGTTAGTAGTGCATCAGATGCTTCCACCAGTTCCGCTGCTCAACATGTCCCAAATCAAGCACCTGATCAAACTGCAACTACTTCTACAGCAGTTGATAACAATGCACCTCAACCTGAACCCTCATCACCCATGGAACAAACACCTGCACCTGCAGTTGAAGATTCTTCCCCCACTTCTAACCAAGTTCCCACACCTTCAGGGTATGACGGGAATGCATTTTTTAATCCATTTGCTCCACCACCAACCATTCCAGAAACAGGAGAGTCATCCTCGAGCAATATGGACCCGTCATATCACCAAAACAACATTCAACATTTTTCATCCACCCACAAATGGACAAGAGATCATCCCTTGGTAAATATAATTGGAAATCCTGAAAATCCAGTCATGACAAGACAAAAACTTCACTCAGATAGTGAACACTGCATGTATGCACTCACTGTCTGTCAATCTGAACCTAAAAACATCAAAGAAGCCCTTACATATGACAACTAGATTGAATCCATGCAAGAAGAGCTGGAACAATTCAAACGTTTGGAAGTTTGGGAATTAGTGGCAAGACCAGATGGAGTTTATGTTGTTGGATTGAAATGGATTTGGAAGAACAAGCTAGATGCAGATGGTACCGTCATCCGTAACAAGTCCCAACTGGTAGCAAAAGGGTATAGCCAAGAAGAGGGTATTGACTTCGAGGAATCGTTTGCTCCAGTAGCTCGGATTGAGGCAGTTCGAATGTTTCTTGCATACGCAGCCCACAAGAACATCACAGTCTATCAGATGGATGTGAAGACGGCATTTCTCAATGGACAACTCCGAGAAGAGGTGTACGTGTCACAACCAGAAGGCTTCGTGGACCCAGATCATCCTAACCATGTATATCGGCTTAAGAAAGCCCTATACGGCCTTAAACAAGCCCCGAGGGCGTGGTACGATAAACTGTCTGCATTTCTCCTTGCTAATCATTTTACCATAGGAACTGTTGACCCGACTTTATTTATACAGACACACGGGGAAGACATTCTCATTGTTCAAATTTATGTGGATGATATTATTTTTGGTTCAACCAATAAAAAATATTCAAACGCTTTTTCTAAACTGATGAAACAAAACTTTGAGATGTCTATGATGGGTGAACTTAAATTCTTTCTAGGATTGCAAGTTCATCAGTCGCCCCGTGGTATATTTCTAAGTCAGTCAAAGTATGCTCAGGAAATCCTGAAAAAGCATGGTATGACCAGCTGTGACACCTATAATACCCCAATGTCCTCCTCATCCCCGAAGCTAGATGCTGACATACATGGGACACCCATTGATCCTACGAAGTATCGTAGTATGATTGGGTCGATCATGTATCTCACAGCTAGCAGACCGGATGTTGTATTTGCCACATATCTTTGCTCCCGATATCAGTCTAGACCGACTGAACGGCATTTGTCAGCCGTTAAAAGAATCCTTAGATACATAAAGGGAACCATTAATTTGGGGATCTGGTATCCAAAGGATTCTGGGTTTGAACTTGTTGCATTTTCAGACGCTGACCATGCAGGGTGCTTAGACACACGCAAAAGTACATCAGGGGGAGTACAATTCTTGGGTGACAAGCTCGTCTCGTGGCAATCAAAGAAACAAGACTGCACCTCACTGTCGTCAACAGAATCTGAATATGTGGCCATGTCTGCCTGCTGTGCTCAAGTCATCTGGATGCAATCACAACTGATGGACTACGGATACGTATTCAACAAGATTCCTATGTACTATGATTCCAAGAATGCCATCGCTATTTCATGCAACACCGTGCAGCATTCCAAGTCAAAGCATATTTATCTCCGGTACCATTTCATCAAGGAACACGTGGAAAAGGGTACTGTTGAATTGTATTTTGTGGGAACTGAACACCAACTGGCGGATCTATTCACAAAAGCCTTGCCCCATGCAAGATTTGTGGATCTGGTTCACCGGATTGGTATGAGATGTTTGACTCCAAATGATTTGGAAAATTTTCTCAAAAACAATTAAATGAGTCAAACATCTCCAAACTATCTCTGTAAATATATATTCTAAAAAAAATGCAAGTACAAACCCTTATCCAACACGTTGTTCATTTTAAAATGTTACAAATTATTTTTGAACACGTGTTGAGGGGGAGGCATAATCTTTTTCCACAATTTTTTTTAAACTTGTACTTGCATGCTTTCAGAAATTTGTTGCTTCACAAAGTATTGGTGATAAGATCTCAAGATGAAAAAGTTGTGTGCCTTCAATGTAAAATATGAGACTTAGAGTTAGTATGATGGTGGTTTAGGACTTAAAAATCAAAGATGTTAAGGTTATGGGACAAAAGTTGTTTAGATTGCAAAAAGTAGTTAAATGATATAAATAGTCAAAAAATAATTCAACTGCAGTTATTACTCTAACTAATTTTCACCTACCGTATTTAATAACCACACCCACCATCATCTACGGCCATCCTTCAATCTGTCAATCCACTCACGATCTTCATATTTTGTGAGTATTTTTGTGCTTAACATGTCATTATAACAGATGGTTTTTAATTTTATCATGATCCAACGGTCATAACTATCGCAATTGTGAATTTTTGTTCTAGGGTTTGCGTAAAATTGGGGATCTTCGAATGAGAGTGTTTTAGTTGAGAAAAATTGTACGATAATGCTTAGATATTGATAATAAACTAAGATTGTATGCTTAACCACTCCCAGAAACTTCAAATCGTTAGAATTATGTTTTAGGGTTTAAGCGACAAATTTTGGGAAATCTGTATATGAGTGTTATTGTGTAATTTGTATGTTGGGATGTTGTTGTTATAAGTTTAATTGAATGTATGCATGCTTAGATTGTGCCCAGAAACACGTTAAGTGGATTAATTGAGTTTAAGGGTTTATGAAGAACAACGAACACTAGCAGTTTGATTATTGAGTTTTTATGGATGAATGTTGTTATAACTTGGACAGATTGTTTAGTTTAGTCATAAAAAACTGATTAAGATAATCTGTGGTTGAAAAATCTAAGTTATAATGAATTTCGATAAGAATCTGCGTGGCTGTTCATCTTCAAAGTTATCGAAAACTCTTGTATAAGAGTTTATCGAGATTGCCAAAATTATCGCGATTGGATAATTATCGCTATTGCATAATTATCGTTATTGCATAATTATCGCTATTGGATAATTATCGCAATTGCCATAATTATCGCAATTGTGATCTTTTATAGAATTTGATCTATTTCCTTAGATATATCTTTTATACTTATCGAAATGAATCAAATTTTATAGAATTTGGTAATATCTTGATAAATTCTTTGATCAAGCATGTAACAACCAATCATAAATGCAAATGGATGCCATGTGTTGTATCTAGTTTTAACATATGCTAACAATCATGTATATTGCATATTTGTACTTGATTGTTGCTTCAGATAACATCAAATGGCTGCACCAGAACAACAACCTCTTCCAACACTCACTAAAGAAGAAGTTTTTCCTCATGGGTATTCTTTGGAGATTGGGAAAAACAATGCACGAGTAGAGCTTGACAAGATTAAGTGTTCTGACCCAAGCTGCCAGATTGCTGTGGAAATTCTCACAGCTCATAAGTGCAGAAACCTTCTTGACAGCTCTAACACCATTCCAGAACTGTACATACATCAATTCTGGGATACTTTCACACTGAGCAGTGATGACAAATACTTCACATGCCAACTGGATCATTAAAGGATCAGAGTCACACCTAATCATCTCCGCAAAGCCTTAGACCTTCCAGATGCACCTGAACCTTCCTACCAATTCTACCCGACACCATCAGAATCTGAAATCATGCAATTCCTTGTAGACATTGGTTATGATGTTCAACCCGATACACCATTAACCAAGATCTCTAAAGTCAATGCTAAATACATACCTCAACCCTGGAGAACTATCTTCTACATTATAACCCGTTCAATATCTGGTAGAGATAGTGGCTTTGAGTACCCAAGATTACTTCATCTTCAAGTCTTCTGGGGGTTCGTGAACCAGGAAAAGATTGACTTTGCAGCTCTTATCTGGGAAGATATACTATTTCAGATGTGGAAAGCTTTCAAACAAATCCCTTTTTGTCCGTTACACCAAATTTCTCATAAGTTATCTGCTTGACTTACATAAGGACATTGATCGACGACCTACCGATCAAGAGATTCATCCATACAAGCTGGATAAAACTTTCCGCAAAGTCTACTTTCCCAAAGGGAGCACACACAAACAAGGGACAAGACTGCCAGAGTTTCTAATGACCGATAAAATAAAAGAAACTCCAGCATATCTTGCATATGATAAGGCATTCCATGAACGTCGAGTGGGACTTTCTAACTTGGTTGAAGGGTCAGGATCCACAAAGACCCGTTCTCGAAGCAGGTCTAAGACTGGCAGTGCATCAAGTACCTCACTACCAAAGAAACAGCATCCAAGATCTCTCAAAAGAACAGTACCTAGTAAACCCCAACCAAAATCTGAACCATCTGGGATTATTGATGAAGATTCTGACTCTGAAGCAACTGAATCAGAAGAGGAGACTCCAGTTGTTATGACTGTTGAAGAAGCTGAACTTCAAAATCAGATCAACTTTGAAAATGCACAAAAGTTGAGTCTAAAGTCAACTAAGGAGGATGAAGAAAGAAGGGCACAATTGGCTGTTGAGAAACAAAGGGAGTATGAAATGAAGCAAGGAGCAAGAGGATCAGGCACCGTTCAAGAAGCAGCTTCGATCCATACTAATCCGGTTAATCAACCCAGAGGATCTGGAGTTGCTACATCCATGATTCAGCCTGATACGGTTATTCAACCCGATAAGGCTGAATCTGTCATTCCTCAGCAACCAAGTTCGGTTAATCAACCCGACTTGGAAGCACAAGTTCAGAATGAGAAGGAGAATGATCAGGAGAGCAATATAGTATTAACTGACAGGGAAATATCAGACTCCATGTTTGATGATAACCAGGGGGAGGAACTACACCATCAAGACAATATGGACTGGAATCCTGAAGAAGAAAAGGAAATTCTTGGTGATAAGACTACTAATGCTGCTAAGGAACTTGAGGAAGCAATGGCAAGACAAGAGGAATTAGAAAGGAAACATAAGGAGGATGCTCAAGCTGACTTAGAAGCCGATAGCTACATCCGTTCTCCATCAGTTCCTCCAACCGAACTTGCTATGGTTATTAATAACCCTCACCAGGAACAGAAATCACCACCAGTTCAACCCTCACCTGTATCATCACCTAAACCAAACACACCTCCTGGGTCACCTCCCGAGAATCTTACACCTCCACCTTCATCTCCTAAGGACTCAACACCTAAATCTGATGAACCAATTCCCTCACTTACTCCATCACCGAAGAAATCACCATCACCTAAAAAAAAAGCAACAATTTCTGATCGTATCAAATCGGCCTTGAAAGGTAAGCATGTGAAAAGAATTACCCGTGTTACCAAAGTAGAAGTTGTATCTCCTGCTGCAAGAAAACTTAAGAAAGCTGTAAAGCTCGCACAAGTCAAGAAGGACAAACAAACAAGTGGAAAATTGGCTGAGATGGAAATCTTAGTCAAGAACTTGTCTCAACAAATGGAAGAGATGCAGCAAACTAAGCTAAAGATGGACGAGTTTCTAGAATCTGATATTGATGCTAAAATGAAAGCAAATACAAGGCATTATATCAAGAAGTACATTCCTGATCTTCAGAAAATCATTGAAGCTTATGTTGATACTACATTTGAAGAAAAGATCAAAGTTTTGAAGATTCAGCAACAACATCTTCTGGAATATTCTGTTGAAGATCTTCAAGACGCTCTCCACACCAAATTGCTTGCAAAATCTTCTCTCAATTACATTGAACTATCCATCTTGAATGCTATTCGAGAAAATATGGAATCTTGTAAGGCTTCAGCAGATAAGGGCAAGAGGAAACGTGATGATGATGAACAAGATCCAGACCCTACTACTAAGAAACAAAAGAATGGTAGCGGATCTGGAATTCACATTGCTGAGCCTACAGGAACCACAACTTCTTCTCCACCTCAACCAAATCCGGAATCTGGTCCTACAGCAACTGAACATCATTCTGAGCATATTCATGAAGAAAATGTGGAATTTCAAACACAAGAAGATCAACCACAATCACCACCACCATCTCCACCAAAGTCTAAACCTTTCAAATCAAAGCCATCTAGCAGCAAGAAATCTTCTCAAAAACCAGCTGTTTTCACATGGCTTGATGATGATGAAGATGTGAACGACAATGAATGGTTTGATCAACTTGCCAGTGCTCAAATCCAAGATGACGAAGCTTCTAAAGTTGAAGACAGTACGTTTGAATTTACACACAAAATCAAACATACTCTAAATGTGAAGAAAATGACAAAGAGAGAACTTTGTAGGATCAAAAATGATGCCTTCATTCTTCTTAAAGACAAATCTGCAAATGCGGATGAGCTGGAGTATCACCTTGAAAACATTGCTCATGCAATGTCAAGTGAGTTTGACTGGACGAATCCAGACATACTCAGGGTGGGTGGCCGTGTGTTAGGAATATAAATATTCATATGAAGGATCGGTCACCCCAAGCATCTAATTAGCATTTATATAGCTCGTAGGCTTATTTATATAAGCTTAGTATTATTAGTATTATTAGTTTTATTAGATTAGTCGTATCTATATTTGTGGAGTGGGTCGGGGCTTTCCCCACTGTCAGCTCACTCCACAGCCCACTAGGGGTACAAATATGTAGAAGTATAAATACCCCTTCCCACACTTGGGAAGGGTTGGAACTCTTGTCACATTTCACATAGTTAATCTAATATTATCCAGGTTTCTCTCAAGAGTCTCCCTCTCTCTCTCTAACTTCTCTCTAAACTAAACCATGGATCTAATCTTCCATGAGCCAAGACCACCCGAATCATCCACACAATCAAGATGGTTATTTCCTACAATTGGTATCAAAGCCAGGTTTCATCTTGGTCAGATCTGTGGTCCATGGTTAGGTCCGGTTTGATTGTGTGTTGGTTTTATTTTCTTGGGTTCGAATCATTTTTCTTTTACTGCCTTTAGGACGAATGGCTGGTCTTTTTGTGGATTAATGTTCCTTGGTCAACACTTTAATATATCACTTCTTGGCTTTTGTCCTATACGTCTATTGGGTTGAACAAAAAGTCATGAGTTGATCTTTGTGTTGAAAAATCCACTACTGTTTCAAGATTGTTTCATGGTCGTATATTAGTTTGTGTTTGTTGCTTAACATATGGGCTTGTTAAGTGTTTAAAGAAATCAATCTTGGGCTTCAACTGTTTTAAGAGGTGGTTATGTTGTTTTATTTGTTGTTCATACAGTCAACTCACAAGAACATGTGAGATTTCAAGAACATTTGAGTCACTTGTTATGGCTGTAACAGGTGTTCTTACTAGTAGTTTTTGTGTGCTTAGTGCTATTTCTTGCTTGTGGTTTATTATTGTTTTGGTTGATGTGGTTCGGACAGACAAGAATTAATTGAAGAATTGTGTTTTTGGTTGCTGCTAGTGTTAACAGAGACATTCTTGAATGCGGTTTGTCATGTAAGAGAAAAACACAGATCCGGTTTTTAAGGAAAGTACGAAAGTGACAGCTTTGACCGGTCAAATGCGGTTTGTCCTGGACTCGGTTTGTCCTGGACTCGGTTTGTCCATACTGTCATGAACTCGGTTTGTCCACTTAACCACGAACTCGGTTTGTGTACATAAAGTAGACTCGGTTTGTCTGTTTTACCATGAACTCGGTTTGTGTATATATTGTATACTCGGTTTGTCTGCAAAATCGTGGACTCGGTTTGTCTATCTGTTCGTGGATGCGGTTTGTCTACCAGACCAATAAACCGAATCATAGATAAAGAAAGAAGATGAAGGAGGACAAATTGACTCATAACCATTACCAGACCAAACAAACAACCTTGCTGCAATAACAGAAACCTCAACAACTTCACACAACAAACAACAAAATTACAACAAAATCAGTCATTCAACCACGAAGTTAATTTGGTATTCGAATATCAACTAGTTACAATCAAATCCAGTCTCTAATTACATCATCAAAATTATTTTTTTTCTTTCTCAATATCAACAACCAAACCAACATCTAACCTACATCATCTCAGTGTCCCTACAATAACAATCTCTTGATCTCATCTTCACTCCATCACTGACTATCAATGAAAAGGAAAGAATTTCAGTTTTTTCTCCGAAAAAAGTAAGAAAGAACAATAATAATTGTGCTTCATCCGTCATTATTTTCGGTCTGAAAATAAACTGATAACATAAAACTTACCCATGAACATCTTTGATGATCTTGAAGCAAGTTCACTGCTGGGTCCACAAATCTAACAAGAAAGAGAGAGCAGTGCTAGTAATTATCATCAAAGAACTGATGTTGTCTAAACGGTTTACTTGGTTCGGTTTGCAATTATGAGCTTTTGAATAGATGCGATGAAGGAGATTGTTATGTGTTCGGCTATTGTATTATCGAATCGGTCATGTATGCTTGTTGGGTGATGTGTTTGGGGAAATATAAATGGAGGAAGACGGTAAAAATGATTCGTGTAACTAGGGTTTGTGTTAGATAGAGATAGGTGAGTGATAGAGAAGATGGGGGCGTAAAATTGATATTAGGGTTATACTTTGAAACTGATTTGGGAATTAAAGGTGTGTTTAATTAGGGTTTGATTATGAAGAAATGTTGGGTGAGTGTGATAGAGGCGGATAGTTTAAGATTAGGGTTTGTATCCTTGGGTATTAATACCGAATTATTAGGGTTATGAGGGATATGGATTGGGTAGTTAATTGGCTTTGGGCCAGTGCAATTTAAGTCATGTGGACTGGATTATGATGATCATGGGCTGGAATGATATGGCTTCTGTGGACTGTTAGTTTACAAAAGGTGTGGGCGTGGATTTTGTATCCGAATATTAAATCAAATCTGTGTGTTAATAAGTGATCATCCAAATGTATTTTTGTTAATACATTGAGTTAATTCTTGGTATAATTTTATGTATGATGAGTGGTACTTTGGTTGTTACAAATTCTCATGGCGTGACATTTTTATCATGATCGAGAATCAACCATTATCAAGATTCACTTAAGCCTTTATACGGCTCGTATTTGGATTTATGAATATCTACGTAATTTCAGAGTTGTGGATTTGGCAGCATTGTCCTCTTAGTGGCCACGTTTTGAGTAAGCATGCAATTTAATCCTTGCAATTTGAGTTACGGATGACAAATTACGATTTGGTTAATTGCAAATTGACAAGTTACTATTTGACTTGTTGCGACTTGACGGATTGCAATTTGACCAGTTGCGATATGACGTTGCGAGTTGACACTTGCGATTTGACTAATTGTGATTTGGTTGATTGCGATCTGACTTGTTGCAAATTGACAATCTGTAACTTGATTTGTTACGATTTGATCAAGTAGTGATTTGACTTCTGTGACTTGAATTTCGAAGATTGGTATTGCACCTCACTCTTGGGTATTCTGGTTGATTTCACGGTTTCTCTTGTAGTTTTTAGAAAATCCCGCGAAAGATTCGATTTCTCGGTTTAAATCTCAAGAGCTGTAAAATCCCGTGAAATTAATTTTGGACAAGTAGGCTAGACTTGGATGTAGACATTATGAAACTTATGGGGTTTGACTAATTTTTCGGGATAAGTTTGTGCTTCAAGATCAGCAGGAATTGGGAAATTATGGTAACTTGGTTGGTGTGTTAATTCACGGGTTGGTGTACTTAGTGTCACAAACATCTCGGGGTGGATGGATGCACGATGTCTGTTGACCCTTGCTCGAGCGTATTTAAGGTGGTTAGACCTGAATGTTCAAGAAGTGGATATATACAATAAAGGATGGAAGGTTGGGTATATATCACTACCTATATTTAAAGGAGTTACGTTGCTATGCTCAATATAGGTTCTAAATCACAATTTGCAATTTAAGGTGATTAGACTTGGATGTTCACGAAGTGGATATATACAATTAAGGATGGAAGGTTGGGTATATATCACTACCTATATTTAAAGGAGTTACGTTGTTGTGCTCAATATAGGTTCTAATCATAATTTAGTGCAAGTTTAAGTCGCGGACTTGTTCTTTATCATGCTTCATCAAGTGATTGTTGTTTCTCAAGCTTCTATTGAGATTGTTGTTCAAGATCTTCTCAAGAGGTAGTCAGGCTTTCAGACAAGAGGTGATTTGTTTGGAGACATGTTTTAACCTTTTACTCACTTTAAGGTCATATGCATTTCATCAAGCGGTTTTGGCATATTACGAGCTTCAATGATTTGTTACACTACTAAACCATTGATGATGAGGAAAGCAAGGGGTTACTACAAGAGAGTCTGGATCATCTTCTTCGTTGCTGTTGTTTCGTTTGTCTCTTTCCATGTCTTGTGCCTGTCAAATTCACAAACATCACGGACTCTTAACTTTGGCAAAAAGGTCATTTCATACCCTTTTTGAGGGGGAGAATTAGCGCGAGTTTCCTAGTGGTTCCGTCTCCAGCGATGTGAACTTTAGCGGTTCATGTTTCAGTGGTTAAGGTCTTAGCTATTTGCCTAAGATTTCAGCAGTTTGATACTTACTGTTGTGCAGTTTGTTCTTGAATTTATTTCTCAGATAAATCTCAAGAACTGTAAAATCCTGTACACAGTACGACAACTATTCCATGCACTGAATTGGAAAACATCCAAGTAGCTGGGTCAGACAGCTTTGTTTGATAGGACTGACTATGAGTCATGGGCTCTGTTAAGAATTGGCGCTTGTTTCTTTTCCTTTGACTAGTCAACAACACAAGATGATCACGAAGTTCATTTGGTATTCCTTATTTGAGATTGAAGCTGAATTTCTCAAAGGCGTCTACTTATTTTATCTTGAAGTCGGGGTTGGTTGGATGCATGACTTTCAATGATAACTTGCTCGTGCTTAAAATTTAAGTTGAAGACTTGGGTTATCTAGTTACCAGCAGTCGGGGTAACTATCACTTAAGAGTTATTGGAGTACTCAGTGTCACACGTCAATGACGATGTCGATAATCGCAAGAGGTGTTAATGTCTCATACTTTGGTTGGGTATTGAGCACTTAGAGATCTGCTTGGAGCATTAATTCTCTACACCGTTCTTCCAACATTAGTGCAAGCTTAAGTAACAAATTTGGGGATTTATTCTTCGGGTTTCAGCACTGGTATATCGGGTTTCCTTCATCAAGTGGTCACTAATCTGTGTTCAAGGTTGGTTAGTTGGCCAAAGGTTTTATAAGTTGTGATGTGATCTGTAATTCTCACGAAATATTCTTTACCCAAACTGATGTTCACCTAAAATCAAAATCAGTCATGCCACATTCAATCTGTTACTATCTCACGGTTTCTTCTTGATTTTGTAAAATCCCGCGAAAGAACTTATTTCTCGGTTTAAATCATAGATTTGTAAAATCCCGTGATAATGGGCTATGCGCTCTTGACCATGATCGGGTTAAAACCATTATCAAAGATCAGCTAAAACATCACAAATGGCTGGATCGGGGCAGTTAATTGACAAGATGTGACTACGGGGTTAGTTCAGTATTACTTATTTGAGGCTGAAGTGAAATTTCATGGGTGCGTGTACTTAGTATCTGAAGATATCGGGGAGGTTGGATGAAGATTCTTCGAGATCCTTGTTCGAGCTTTCAATACAATGACGAGGACTTGGATATCTAGTTATTTTGTCTTTCTCTCTATTACAAAATAACTATCACTTTAAGGAGTCACGTTGTAGTGCTCAGTGTCACACGAAGATGTGGATATCCAAGAGGTGATGTACGTCTTATACTTGATGGTTGGTTGGTTGAAGAGTATAGAGTACTTAGGGATTCGATGTTGCACGAAGTCTCTACACCGCTCTTTGTCACGCATTAGTACAAGTTTAAGTCACAAGTTCGGGTTATATTACTTCAGTATCAAGTTCATCATATTGGGTTTTCTCCATCAGTGGTCACGACATCAAGCCGACAGAATGATAATGGGGTTGGTAACGAGTTAGATGAGAGAAGAAGTAAAGAGAGAGATATGACGTCTGTACACTTCAGTGCAGGCCTCGTTCTTCATCTAATGACGTCTGTACACTTCAGTGCAGGCCTCGTTCTTAAACATAATGATGTCTGTTCATATCAGTTCAGGCCTCGTTCATCAAAGAAAAGAAAAGTGTACGCTTGAGTGCACTTTATCTTCAAAAGAAGAGGAGTCTTCTTATTAATGGCCATTCTCATCAACAAGATTCATGCTCTTTCCGTGCTTATTCAGTCTTCAAGTGGATCGGCGCACATTGGAGTATATTCTTATTCACTTGTTCAACCAAAAATTGCAGTTGACAGGCATATGCAATTTTTGAGGGGGGGAAAGGGTGAATAAACAACATGTCAGTCGTCAAGAACCGTCAAGTGGAGCTACTTACCGTTGATGGTATTCATATTCACTAGTTCAATCATCAAAAATTGCAGTTGGAAGGCATATGCAATTTTTGAGGGGGGGAAAGGGTGAATATTAATCTACATGTTGGTTGATGATTGAGAAATGGTCATACGACTCCTGAATACGTCAGTTTCAGGAGTCGTGCAAACCATGGTTCTCCAACACTACTTCTTCTGTCTATCAAGGTGTTGAAGAACATGGTCATGGAATGCTAATCAACAAAGTCTCACGGGTTGGTCTAATCAGCAACAATGGGTTTCCAGTCAATGCTTCAAGTACACGTCATCAGGCTACATGTACACATCATGATGATGATTCCGATTAATCGTAACCATCATGGGGGAGAGAAATGTGTACACCGAGGACGCACAACAGGTTCACGTGATCAGGGCTTAATATCCAGGATGGATAAATACTGTAGATGATCAGTGGTTTCAACTTGTTACCTTGGTATTATCGTTTCACTGCTACGTTATGTGCTGATTAATCGTAACCATCAGGGGAGAGAGAATGTGTACATCAAGGACGCACAACAGGTTCACGTGATCAGGGCTTAATATCCAAGGATGGATACATACTATAGATGATCATTGGTTCAACTTGTTACTTTGGTGTTATACTAAAGACTGAAGAAGGTCGAGTCGTCAGTCTACTCTTCATTCTCTGTTGGG